>JAQMRL010000033.1:0-427500 GCA_035578175.1 Catonia carolina
CACATATCAGAGTGCGTGACACATGCATGACATAATTTTTCATACATGAAATCGGAAGGTAAGATGAACTTGTTGACGTATTTATTTTCAGTTTTTCAATAAAATAAATCTCTTAATTTGATATATCAAAACCGGCGCTCTTTTTGAATCACCCTATATATTAGTATAGATGAATAAACAGTATTAGGTTGTGAAAAAAATGTGTAATTGAATGATGTCGTCCCTCCAATGGTAAACTTGCGAATGTGCAAATTTTGCGAATATGAGTTAGTTAGTGGATGCTGATGTATAGGATACAACCCAACCAGCGCATGTTGTAGTAAACTCACGAATATGTATCTTGTTCGGGGGAGTCCCAAAAACATTAGCTCGGATAGTCAGTCTACTAGTACAGCTCATTACTACAACAGTATTTATATTCATACTTACCATTACTTTATTATTTATTATTATTATTTGCACTTATTTAACCTGCATCTGTTTAAATCACAATTATACACTTACACTGTATTTGTTAATTCGAAACGAATTTATCTGAACATTGAACAACCGATCAAACCCAAAACATAATAAAACTGCACTGACTACAAAACCAATATTGTACGGTCGCTAACACTGTACAACTGAAGTAAAAGCATAGTTTATATTAGCTGCTCTCAAGTAAATAAGGAATAATAGTAAACAAAAATAATGGAAACACTAATGACTTTCTGCTGGTGGTGGTCACAACATAATCTGTACAAAATGTTATGGATAAGAAGATTCTAGAATAAGTAATATTCATTCATATTAATTTCGCATTTGTGTTATGCGTACCAATGTATTCGATCGGGCACGTAGTGCGAACGGAAATGGAAGAAGTGGGGAAGGGAGGGAATCCTATTTCGATCGTTGTCAAGGAGTATGTGTTAGATATTTTTCTTGTTATTCATACTATAAGGTGTTGTTGTTTAGGTGATCAGCCTGTAGGCTGGTTTGAACCTGTAGAGGATTTACTAAGTAAAACGAAGAGTGAGATGGTTTACCAATGCCTTCTTCAGTGAGTGAAAAAGTACGCTTATCAGCATGCCGGGCCCTCTGAAAAGCACATATTTTCCACTCTGCAAATGGCACCTTCACTTTATTCACTACAGGGTCTGGCTGTATAATGAAATTCTTTACTTTCAGAGGAGATAACTCTCTGATTAGTGTCTTTTACACCTCTACCTGATTCAGTCATTTAATTGGCTGACCATGTAATAAGAAACAGAACTATTTATTTTAGCCCTGCAACGAACAGAGTGAGTGTAAATAATTTGACACTCCACCTGTCCGTTATGGGCTATAAGGTACTGTGAATTTAATTTTTGGAGTGGAAAGAAGTTTCCTTTTATTAATAAAAATCTGGTGTGAAACACTCAAATACTTTCTCTTGCCAATGCAAATAATGAACAATATAACCTAACATTAGTAATAAAACATTAGAAATGAACAAGAACTACCCTCAGGAGAACAGAACCTAATTCTAATAATGAGTGAATGATGCAAAATAAAAACCAACCTCAGTTTGGCTTAATAATACGAAAAATCACTCTTTGACGCTAAACTAGGCTCTGAACAGAAAAATGCTTAAAACCAAAGTTGTAGATCTTTAAATTCCCCATAAAGTTGATTATACAACTTTGTCGTAAAACGCATATTACGGCCGAAACCTTAAAAAATCCATTTTTTACAGATTTTCAAGAAAAAAGAAACAGAAAATCATTAATTACCGCTAAATTAAGCGTTATACAAAAATATGTTTGTTATAAAAGTTGTAGGTTTTCACATTTTCTACAACTTTGATTTATACACTTTTGCCCTAAAATTCACTTTTTTTCTAAAAAGAGCACAGCCTCCCCAAGAATTTTAGCAAACATGGCGCCTACCCTATCATGTATAGCATAAAAAATTTAGTAAATGAGGCGATTTTTTTAAAAAAATCGTAGAAGCCGCAGTTGTGAAAATCGCAAAAAGTGAGAGATTACACAATAAACTACTACTTCTGGTTGACCAATTTTGATGAAAATGTTCGTGTCAGGTCTTCTAGTAGTAGGGGCTACCTAACTTAATTTACAAGTTTCAACTTCGTACGATGTTCCGTTCTTAAGATATTTTGTTCACTTACAGACCAATCGCTAAAAACGTTTTGTTGGCTTCAGGGGACCTGAAAACGTTTATATCCGGTGAATACTCGATTTCGAGAAATCGACATGAAAACAATACCTAACTTTCCTTCCTACACATTCATGTATGCAAGAGGAAGTAAAAAATTTGGTGTGAAACACTCTCAGAACTTTCTCTTGCCAATGCAAATAATTAACAAAACAACCTAACATTAGTAATAAAACATTAGAAATAAACAAAAACTAACCTCAATAAGCATAACCTAATTTTAATCATATATGAAAGACGCAAAATGAAAATCAACCTCAGTTTGGCTTAAAAATACGGAAAATCACTCTTTCACGCTAAACTAGACATTGTAGCCTACAACATAATGTTTTAAATAAAAACTGTGGATCTTTTAATTTCCTATAAATTTGATTACATACACTTTTGTCGTAAAATGCATTCTAAGGCCGAAATCATTAAAAAAATAGATTTTTCACACGTTTTCGTGAGAAAAAACCAAAAATCGCTAATTACTGCTAAACTAAGCGTTATACAAAAAATGTTTAAAATAAAAGTTGTACGATTTTACATTCTTTACAACTTATTATAAAAATTTTTGCGCTGAGATGCATTATTTCAGCCGTAATCTTAACAAAACAATTTCTTTACGCGAAAACAGCCTCACCAAGAATTTCAACTAACATGGCGCCTACCCTATCTTGTAGAGCATAAAAAGTTTAATAAACCAGGCGATTTTAAAAAAAATCGTAGGACTAGTTTTTGAGAAAATCGCAAAAAAGTGAAAAATGACACGAATAAACTACTACTCCCGGTTGACAGATTTTAATGAAAATGTTCGTGTCGGGTCCGGTAGTGGTATGTAACTTAAGTTTCCAGTTTCAAGTTCGTACAATGTTCCGTTCTTGAGATATTCTGTTCACACGCACACACACACACACACACACACACACACACACACTCACACACACACACACACACACACACACACACACACACACACACTCACGCAAACACACACACACACACACGCGCGCGCGCACACGCACACAAACACACACACACATACACACACACACACACACACAAACACACACACACACACATACACACGTGCGCGCGCACACACACCCACACAAACACACGCGCGCGCGCGCACACGCACACACACAGACCAATCGCTAAAAACATGTTTTTTGGGTTCAGGGGGTCTGAAAACGTGTAGATCCGTTTAATAGTGTATTTGTTAAAATCGACATGAAAACAATACTTTCCTTCCTATATATTCATATAGGCAAGAGAAAGTAAACACACCATGTCCTTACCGTACGCGCGAAAGTCCCGTCTGGCGAGACGGAAAAGAATAATCTTACCTTAATGTAGATTGTAAATAATGTTCTCCTTTATCTGGTAAATTTGACAGCTCTATACCCATTGCAGCCTCTGAAATAAAATAATTTTTATATATTAATGAATTTTGTCCAGTATGTTGAGTTTAACAATATTTATAGTCTTATAAAACACTTTTAAGTTTTCCACCAAAAAATTGAAAGAAAGTGTAATATTGTGACAGATCGAAGGAAAGGATCGTTCGCGAAGGTTCTAGTGTTTTCATGAAATGGTACAGAGTGGATAATAGAGTAAAAAATCTGGTGTGAAACACTCACACAACTTTCTCTTGCCAGTGCAAATAATTAACAATAAACCTAACATTAGTAATAAAACATAAGAAATAAACAAAAAACTAACCTCAATAAACATAACCTAATTTTAATCATATATGAAAGACGCAAAATGAAAATCGACCTCAGTTTGGCTTAGAAATACGGAAAATCACTATTTCTCTCTAAAGTAGGCTCTGTAGAGAAAAATGCTCTAAATAAAAGTTGTAGATCTTTTAATTTTCTATAAATTTAATTATATACACTTTTGTCGTAAAATGCATACTAAGGCCGAAATGTTAAAATAAAATCAATTTTTCTCACGTTATCGTGAGAAAAAACAGAAAATCGCAAATTACCGCTAAACTAAGCGTTATACAAAAAAATGTTTGAAATACAAGTTGTAGAATTGTACATTCTCTACAACTTTCATTATATAACGTTTTGCGCTAAAGTGCATATTAAAGCCGCAATCTTAAAAAGAAAATGTTTTTACGTAAAAACAGCCTCACGCAGAATTTCAGCAAATATGGCGCCTACCCTATCTTGTAGAGCTTAAAACTGTAGTAAACCAGGCGATTTTTAAAAAAATCGTAGAACCAGTTTTTGAGAAAATCGCAAAAAAGTGAAAAATTACACGAATAAACTACTACTTCCGGTTAACCGATTTTAATGAAAATGTTCGTGTCGGGTCCAGTAGTGGTATGTAACTTAGGTTTCAAGTTTCAAGTTCGTACGATGTTCCGTTCTTGAGAAATTTTGGATACACACACACACACACGCGCGCGCGCGCGCACACGCACACACACACACACACGCAGACCAATCGCTAAAAATATGTTTTTTGGGTTCAGGGGGTCTGAAAACGTATAGATCCGGTGAAAACTCGATTTTGAAAATCGACATGAAAACAATACTTTCTTTCCTATATATTCATATAGGCAAGAGAAAGTAAAAAAGGAATAATAGAACAGGGGGAACAATAACACGATGGTAACAATGATTGACAATAATTGGTCAATGATGACAATAGGACTGCGCTATTAAAAGGTCGGGCATTGTTTGTTGTACAACTGTTATGAAAGGGACCCGTAACGACTTTTATTCTATTTACAAAAGACCTATTGTTGACTTGTTTACAACGGATTTTTCTAGCTTTCAATAATAAAGGATTATTTTCTTTGTACTTTATTTTTGCAAGTTCTATGCTCTTCTCGAACGATCTTTGTGAATGGGTATATAAAGAGACCCCGAGCGCGGTCAGAGGAATAATATCGTTTGATCTTTGACGAGTGTCTATCGGACGTAGGCAGGCGCGTACCGAGCATTGTGTCGGTCAACGATTGTAACTCTGTCTTTGTGTGTGTATTGTGTAAAGTTAATGTGAATTCAATTTCTATGTTTTGTACGCTTGTATAGTTTTATAAAAGTGATTGTAAGTAGTGCTAAGTAAGTTATTAAGTTATTTATTTTAAGTAAATTATTAAGTTATTTATTGTAATAAGTCATTTTAATTAGTTATTTATTAATTTTGTAAACCTTTAAGTGTAATAAATATTTGTAATTGTAAACTTTAGTGTATTAATTATTTAATTACCTAGATCCCGAAACGGACCTTAGCGATAAGTGTCACAATATTTTGTTTTGTTTTTAACATTAATACATTTTTAAATACGAGGGTTTTTCAAAAAGTATCGGACTATTGTTAATTAAAAGTGGATTTATTGAACTAGAGCTACAAACTTGTAATCCCCTTCAAAGTTGTCTCCTTGGTAATGCACACACTTCTCTCAGCGCCTCTACCACTGTTCAAAACATTTCTGGAAGGCATGTTTTGGAATGCTGTTAAGCTCGGCTGTCGTATTCTGTTTAATATCTTCTCTTTCTTGAAATAGAGTTCCTTTCAGGGGCATTTTCAGCTTAGGAAATAGCCAGAAGTCACAGGGAGCCATGTCGGGGGACTACGGAGCTTGGTGAAACAGAGGAGTGTTGTTTTTAGCGAGAAAACTCTGAATTAGATGTGTAGAGTGGGCAGGTGCATCGTCGTGATGGAGCTGCCAAGGTTTTGTTGCCCACAAAGAACCTCAAGATAGTATTCTTTTGGTCCTCGGTGACTAAAGTTCGCACTTGTTCAATAACATTCTCATTCCGGCTTGTCGAAGGCCTGCCTGAACGTGATTCACTTTCCACTGACGTTTGACCATTTTTGAATTGATTGTACCACTCTTTTAGTCGAGTACAGCTCATGGCAGACTCCCCAAAAGCCTGTCGAATCTTGCGAATCGCCAAGCTTTTGGCAATATTTAATGCAGTAACGCTGCTGAAGTTTTTCTGTCATTTTATAACTTGATAAAAATCGCCGAGCACAACAGAGAGTTCTACGCTACTAGGCTGGCAGCCGGCGACGGAAACTTTGTCATGACACGGAACAGTGGATGCGCGCGCATGACACTCCCCTCCCTCCACATCACCACTAAGCTTGGCCGCCAGCGCTTCATTCGTTTCAGCGGGAGGACAGAAGGTCCGATACTTTTTGAACAGCCCTCGTATGTGTCATTTCATGTTTCTAAATTTTTTTAAATTTTTTTATTCCTAATATGTGTACGTTGTAATCTGTTCAACTCTGAACAATAAGCAACCCCATGACCCAATGAGATGAGGATGATGTGTATGACGTGTAAATGAGGTGTAGTCTTGTACAGACTCAGGCCGATCATTCCTGAGAGAGTATGGTTAATTCAACCCCAACACTCAAAGTACACCGGTAACCACTGTCTAGCATTCAAATCCGTATAAAAGTAACTACCTTTACTAGGATTTGAACCAGGAACCTTCGTCTCCGAAAATCAGCTGTTAAACAGCTGATTTTGGCGACGACTTTACCTCTAGACCAACCCGGTGGGTCACTTTAAATAAACAAAAAAAAATATTTTGAATATTTTTCTTTAACAAAAAAAAATTTTAACAAAGGTTTATTTTTTATGAACATAATAAAAATTAATTTTTAGCAGGGAATTTTATTTTTCTATAACGTTGAAATTTTGATCTGAAATGGCAGGCTTACGCCTGCAAGTTTTCGAAATAAGGGCTGCCACTTTTGTTTTGTAACTCAAAATCAGCTGTTTAACAGCTGATTTTGGCGACGACCTTACCTCTAGACCAACCCGGTGGGTTGTGTTTCTAAATTAATTACAAAATTTTGAGTTCACAGTTTGTAGGCGACCTACTGTTTTGAGAAATGTTTTTATTTTTTAATGTTTTTTTTTTAGTTTATTTAAAGTCGCATCAACAGTTCGGTGATTAACGACTACGGTCGGATAAGTAACGGCGGGTTTTAACTTGAGAAAATTTCCAGACCCTGTCCGGGAATTGAACCCGGGACCTCCATGTAGTAGCGCGCTACCACTACACTTCGGAGGCGGCTACGACTAGACTTTTTTATTTAGCTTTAATTTGTTATCGGGAACTGTACATTGTTGACAACTACCCAATTTGATCGCTGCTTTTGCTGTATTTTTTGACGTAGATTAGACATGAGTTTGAACAGGGACCCCCAGTAGAGTTTGTTCATGGATGGCTGTCAACTGGTCACCATACAAAGTTGCTTGCCCAACCGGTTTTACTTAAAAAGTAATAGCGACTTTATACCAGCTGACTGACTGGGCTGGCCCAAAGGCCGACTAGATTTAAATTTTTTTTTTTTAAGCTTTAATTTGTTATAGGGAACTGTACATTGTTGACAACTATCCCATTTGATCGCTGCTTTCTGCTGTATTTTTTTTGACGTGGATAAGACATGAGTTTGAACAGGGACCCCCAGTAGAGTTTGTTCATGGATGGCTGTCAACTGGTCACCATACAAAGTCGTTTGCCCAACCGGTGTTACTTAACATATAATAGCGACTTTCTACCAGCTGACTGACTGGGCTGGCCCGAAGGCCGACTAGATTTAATTTTCTCTTTTTTGTCTTTATTTAGTAACAACTACCCACCGGGTTGGTCTAGAGGTAAAGTCGTCGCCAAAATCAGCTGTTTAACAGCTGATTTTCGGAGACGAAGGTTTCTGGTTCAAATCCTAGTAAAGGTAGTTACTTTTATACGGATTTGAGTGCTAGACAGCAATTACCGGTGTACTTTGATGGTTGGGGTTCAATATTAACCATACTCTCTCAGGAATGGTCGGCCTGAGTTTATACAAGACTGCACCTCATTTACTCGTCATACATATCATCCTCATCTCATTGGGTCATGGGGTTGCTTATTGTTCTGAATTGAACAGATTGCAACGTACACATACTAGGAATTACAAAACAAAAACAAAATTTAGTAACAACTGTAACTGTATATTTTTATATTTATTTTGGGCGTAGAAAATAAAAATGTCACCGTATCATTTTTAAGTTTTTTATTTTATCATTTATTTGTTAATTTTGTAACTTTTTTCATAATTATTTTATTTACTTGTATTGTTGGTATTAATTTAAAATTTGTCAATATTATATTGTAAAAAAATATTAAAATTGAGTTGTAGAGATGAATAGTGATAAAATATAGACAATAACAACAACAACATATTTTCAGTAAATTCATAAAAATAAATTTGATCATGGTCAAGGTTTTTACAATGGCGTGAATCTATGAAAGATTTACTTGTGTAATAAAAACAAAGAAAAAATTTGTGTTTTTATACAGTAGTAAACAAATTTAATACGATTTAATTTTTTTTTTTTTTAATTCCTAATAAGTGTACCTGCCCATAACAGACTGGTGGAATGTCAAATTATTTACACTCAATCTCAATCTGTTTGTTGCAGGGCTAAAATAAATAGTTCTGTTTCTTATCACATGGTCAGTCAATTAAATGACTGAATCATTTAACAACAGAAGCGGTAGAGGTGTACTGTGACACTAATCAGAGTTATCTTCTCTGAAAGTAATGAATTTCATTATACAGCCAGACCCTGTGGTGAATGAAGTAAAGTTAACATTTACAGAGTGGAAAATATATGCTATTCAGAGGGCCCGGCATGCTGATAAGCGTACTTTTCCACACAGTGAGGAAGGTAATGGTAAACCACCTCAGTACTTGTTTTACTTAGTAAAACCTCTACAGGTTCAAACCTGCCTTTCGGCTGTTGACCTAAACAACAACAACAATAAGTGTACGTTGCAATCTGTTCAATTTAGAACAATAAGCAACCCCATGACCCAATGAGATGAGGATGATATGTGACGTCTAAATGAGGTGTAGTCTTGTACAGACTCAGGCCGACCATTTCTGAGAGAATATGGTTAATTGAACCCCAACCATCAAAGTACACCGGCTGTCTAGTATTGAAATCCGTATAAAAGTAACTACCTTTACTAGGATTTGAACCAGGAACCTTCGTCTCCGAAAATCAGTTGTTAAACAGCTGACTCGCAGCGACGACTTTACCTCTAAATTTCAGCCTTTCTTAGTTTGCTCCTAATGTAAACAAATAATGACGTCTCTGAGTATGCGCATTATATCAAAATGTGTACACGCTGATTAAAAAGTAACAACAAAATACTTTCAAAAGTATTTATATACAAAATACTTTTAATTTTTTTTTTTCTAAAGAATTAGTTAGGCTTACATCATATCATGACTGATATTTTAAGTACTTGTAATTTAAAACATAGTTAACTTAATAGGAATACGACATCCGTAAAGTCGCAGACTCTAGCATGCACCCTGTAGTAGGTGGCTTTTGTTTGTTTACAGTAGGAGCAAACTAAGAACGGCTGAACTGTAGACTAACCCGGTGGATCTATTTTAAATGAGGCTTAAAAAATACGATCCAGCAATACTCCATCGACCTTCAAACTAACAATGATACAACGCATACTATAATAAAAATATCTTACCACAGATTATAAACAATGTGCATTTTGAAATATGAGGTTCAATTTGTATAATTTGATCATTCACATGTAATAGTTCTTCACTTAATCGACGTGCATTTTTATTAAATACTGGTAAACAATCTTCTAGGATTTTAAAATGAAATGCAGGTGTAAGTAACTTTCGCCTGTAATGCCATTTTGAACCTGAAAATAAAATATTAATAAATACAGATTAACTTACATTATATAATTCCATAATTTTATTCTAATGCACACAACAAGTACGAGTATTATTTATTTACAATACATTGTTTACATTATATTCATGCAACACGAGAAACAGGAATGATTATTATGTGGCTAATCACTCCACAAAATTGTTTAAACAAAAACCTACTTATGCAGGGAGAAAATTCATGAATAAATTACCCCAATTTTTAAAATGTTGCAAGGATTTGAATTCCTTTAAAAAAATCTGAAAAATTACTTGATCGGTGATCCTTTTTATAGCGTACAAGAATTTCTTTCTTGATAGTAGTGATACATTGTGTGATTCTTATATGTATTTCAGGTGTTGTATCTGACATGTCCTATACTCCTCCTGGAGTCTCCAGGGCGCAAAAAAAATACTCCATGTCCCTTTAGAGACATCACTTCAGAGTACGAATTACAAATATTATTATTATTATTAGTCGAAAAGCTCCCGAAGTGGAAGACGCTAAGTAAATCTGGTTTGTTTTTGGGATTTCTTGTCCTTTTTATCCGCCCGCCAGTTTTTCATTCTTTGTGAGAATTCAGCTTTTCTCCGTTCACTCCACTTTGTTCCGGTTCTTGGAGCTTTTGTCTCTGGTTTAACCTCCCATTTTTTAACTTTTTTCTAAAATTGTCTCTTATGAAAATTTCTTCTTTGGTGATTTTGGCCAATTCTAAATCTTTTTTAACACTTTGTATCCATTCCCCCCCCCCCATTAACAAGTGATGACACATATTTTACTGTTCTCTTTGTGAGTCTATTGTCAGGAAGCCTCATTATATGGTCATAAAATTGAAGGCGTCTTTTCCTCATGTCTGTCTCTATGTTGGAATATTCTTCAATTTTAGACGTTCTCTGTAATCTGTACCCGTTTTCGGTCCATCTAAATTCAAGAATTTTCCTAATTATTTTTCTTTCTTTTTTTTAAGCTTTCCATGTCTGTTTTCCTGTTAAGTGTCAAGGTCTCACTGGCATATAAAATTGTTGGTTTGATTACTGCATTGTAATGTTTAATTTTGGTATTTAGAGATAAACATTTTTTATTATAAAGGTTTTGCACCAATCCTAGGCCTCTATGAGCTTTTTGTATTCTCTCCTGTTGTGAGTATTTTTCAGTATTAACTTCTCCTAGTTATTTTAAATATGGTACCCTGTTAATTTCTTCATGTTTGGTTCGTAATTTTGAAATTTCTAAATTTTCAGTAGTAAACACTGTTTTCTCGAATGATATTTTTAAGCCAACTCTTTCTGCGCATTCTTTTAAATTAATCAAATATTATTATTATTGTTTATGTGATCAGACGGAAGGCTGGTTTGAACCTCTATGGGTTTTACTACGTAAAACGAGGAGTGAGGTGGTTTACCACTGTCTTACTTACTAACTGGAAAAGTATGCTTATCAGCATGCCAGACTCTCTGAAAAACATCAACTTTCCACCCTGCAAAAGACACCTTCATTTCATTCACCACAGGGTCTACCTGTATAATGAAACAGAAAATAACTGTGACTAGTGTCACAGTACACCTGTACCTCTTCTGTTGTTAAATTCTTTAATCATATAATTGGCTGACCACGTGATGAGAAAGAGAACTACTTTTTGTAGCCTTGGAACTAGCAGATCGAGTGCAAATAATTTAACACTTCACCTGGCTGTTTTGGGCAAATTTTTAAAATTAAACAAAAATCAATAACTGCTTAGTTAAAAAAAGGTATTTTTAGACGAAGAAAGCAAAAGAAGTCGGATAAGATCTTGGAGTATTCGGTGAAAGGGAAGAAAAATTCTAGGAAAAATCAAAAACAGAAAAAAAAGATTATTTCGTACATTTTGCTTGTTCTCTTTTTTACTTTTTCTTGCCCTAAGGATATACTAGAAGTTGCCATGCGTTTCGCTGCACGTGCGCAAATAAAAGACATAAACCAAAAAGGAAACGCTGTCAATCATAGATTTAAGAAAGTTTACAATAATATGTTTGATTAAAAAAAGAAACGCAAAAATTAAAGACGGTTAAAGTAAATAGTTTTTAATATGGTACAAAAACGCATAAAATAATAAAACGAATAATAACTTTGATTATTATTATTATTTTTTTTTAAATTTATTTAACGTCGCATCAACTTCTGTGGTCATTAGCGACGACGTTCGGGTGTAACTGTGTGTGATGAGGATGAAATGATTTTTTGTAACGTATGAAAATATGCCGTGCCTGAGTGGGATTCGAACCCAGGACCGCATGATGAGAGGCGAGCAAGTTACCAACTGCGCCAATGCGGCCGGCAACTTTGATTATTATTTTGTATGTACTCTTAGCTTTTCTTAAAATAACTGATTGTTATTTTGAATAGTATGCCTTTTGAATGTAGAGATTTAAAATCACTTTTTTTGGGTTTAACGTCCGACTGTTCTGCAATTACTGCTAATGCAGACGATGAAGGATGAAATGATTTTTTGTAACGTATGAAAATATGCCATAAGTGACTACGGATTCGAACCCAAGACCGCATGATGAGAGGAGCACGTTACCAACTACGCCAATGCGGCTGGCCTAAAATCACGAAACGACAATCCGCCTGCTGGTAACATTGTGTCGTGATTTGCATGTTTTTACTATTTTTCACTACGAAAGGTCGGAAATAGAATTTTATTCAAAATTTTTATTTATTTATTTATTTTTTTATTGAGTGATGATGCCTACATAAGCCTTGGGCTTGTGCATAGGTAATGATTTGTGGTCATTTACAGATGAAAAAAATGCCAGACCTGACCGGGAATCGAACCCGGGACCCCGGCATAGTAGCCAGTTGCGCTGACCACTGCACTACGGGCCGGCCAAAATTTATCAGGATACAATTTTTCCTGGTAAATCCTGATAAATAGGCTAGTAGGTATCCTGATAAAGTTTGACTCTTCTATTACTTTCTCTTGCCTATATGAATATACAGGAAGGAAAGTACGGTATTGTTTTCATGTCGATTTTAAAGAAATCGAGTTTTCACCGGATCTATACGTTTTCAGACCCCCTGAACCCACACAAACATGTTTTTAGCGATTGGTCTGTGTGTGTGTGTGTGTGTGTGTGTGTGTGTGTGTGTGTGTGTGTGTGTGTGTGTGTGTGTGAACAAAATATCTCAAGAACGGAATATCGTACGAACTTGAAACTTGAAACTTAAATTACATACCACTACCGGACCCGACACGAACATTTTCATCAAAATCGGTCAACCGGAAGTAGTAGTTTATTCGTATAATTTTTTACTTTTTTGCGATTTTCTCAAAAACCGGTCCTACGATTTTTTTAAAAATCGCCTGGTTTACTCAATTTTTTATTCTCTACAAGATAGGGTAGGCGCCATGTTTGCTAAAATTCTCGGTGAGGCTGTTTTTACGTAAAGAAGTAGCTTTTTTAAGATTACGGCTTCATTATAAATTTTAGCGCAAAAACTTATATAATAAAAGTTGTAGAGAATTTAAAGTTCTACAACTTTTATATCAAACTTTTTTTTGTATAACGCTTAGTTTAGCAGTAATTAGCGATTTTCGGTTTTTTTCTCACGAAAACGTGTGCAAAATCTATTTTTTAAGATTTCGGCATTAGTATTCATTTTACGACAAAAGTGTACCTATAGTCTATAATTAGATTTATAGGAAATAAAAAGATTTACAAATTTTATTTAAAGCATTTTTCACTACAGAGCCTAGTTTAGCGTGAAAGAGTGATTTTCCGTATTTTAAAGCCAAACTGAGTTCGATTTTCATTTTGCGTCTTTCACTCATGATTAAAATAAGGTTATGTTTTTTGAGGTTAGTTTTTTGTTTATTTCTAATGTTTTATTACTAATGTTAGGTTATATTGTTTAAATTATTTGCACTGGCAAGAGAAAGTTGTGTGAGTGTTTCACACCAGATTTTTTTTATAGTTTTCGTTGCCTAAATCATGCAGGCGTGAATGCTTCTCTACTTCTAAAATTAAAATAATTTCGCTATCTATTTCCAACGTTTCGTAGTGATCACGACACAATGTTACCAGCAGGCAGATCGTCGGATGGATGCTCGTATCATATAGGCCTACGTGAAGCCAGGTGTCACGATATTGACTCGATAATTTATCGGATTGCATATGGAACAAGTTCTTTATGAGCTTAACCCATTCTTTCACCTTGGCCATATACATGTAGACTACATAAAATTTTACCTATTCTTATGCGCACTAAACTGCGCACATATCGCTTTGCGTAAAATTGGCCACATACATGAACAAATTCTTTAAGAGTCCAGCAAGTGCTGCAATCTATTGGGACTTTTGAAAAGTTTTAATAATAAAAAATATAGTAGGCCTATTTTATGAATATATATATATATATATATATTTAATTCCTATTATGTGTACGTTGCAATCTGATCAATTGAGAACAATAAGCAACCCCATGACCCAATCAGATGAGGATGATATGTATGACATGTAAATGAGACTGTGTAGTCTTGTACAGAATCAGGCTGACAATTCCTGAGAAAGTATGGTTAATTAAACCCCAACCATAAAAGTACACCGGTATCCACTGTCTAGTATTCAAATCCATATAAAAGTAACTACTTTTACTAGGATTGGAACCAGGAACCCTCGTCTCCGAAAATCAGGTGTTAAACAGCTGATTTTGGCGACGACTTTACCTCTAGACCAACCCGATGGGTAAGAATATAATAATTTTTTTTAAAATTCTAAGATAAAAATTTGTGACTGAATGGGTTAAGGAGGCAGTAGTACGGTTCAGTTGCCGGACACAGCCATCTTTCATTTATACTATTGCTTGAGTCCCAGCTTTGTGTAGTTGTTGTGGAATGCAATACGTTGTTATAGTAGTAGTGGGAGAATGAATGAGTGTTAGTAGTGTTTCACAGCTGATACATTTGTACTGGTAGCGTCTACTAACTAGACTAAAAAATCTTGTATGAAACATTCACACAACTTTCTCTTGCCAATGCAAATAATTAATAATAAACCTAACATTATTAATAAAATATTAGAAATAAACAAAAACTAACCTCAAAAACATAACCTTATTTTAATCATGAGTGAAAGACGCAAAATGACAATCGAACTCAGTTTGGCTTAAAAATACGGAAAATCACGCTTTCACGCTAAACTAGGCTCTGTAGAGACAAATGCTTTAAACAAAAGTTGTAGATCTTTTAATTTTCTATAAATTTATTTATATACACTTTTGTCGTAAAATGCATACTAAGACCGAAATGTTAAAAAAATCGATTTTTCTCACGTTTTCGTGAGAAAAAAAAACAGAAAATCGCAAATTACCGCTAAACTAAGCGTTGTACAAACAAATGTTTGAAATAAAAGTTGTAGAATTTTACATTTTCTACAACTTTTATTATATAATGTTTTGCGCTAAAATGCATAATAAAGCCGCAATCTTAAAAATAAAATGTTTTTACGTAAAAACAGCCTCAAGCAGAATTTCAGCAAACATGGCGCCTACCCTATATTGTAGAGCATAAAAAATGTAGTAAACCAGTTGATTTTAAAAAACATCGTAGGACTAGTTTTTGAGAAATTCGCAAAAAAGTGAAAAATTATACGAATAAACTACTACTTCCGGTTGACCGATTTTGATGAAAATGTTCGTGTCGGGTCCGGTAGTGGTATGTAACTTAAGTTTCAAGTTTCAAGTCCGTACGATGTTCCGTTTTTGAGATATTCTGTTCACACACAGACACACACACACACACACAGACACAGACACACACACAGACCAATCGCTAAAAACATGTTTTTTGGGTTCAGGGGGTCTGAAAACGTATAATCCGGTGAAAACTCGATTTCGAAAAATCGACATGAAAACAATACTTTCCTTCCTATATATTCATATAGGCAAAAGAAAGTAAAAATCTATTCTTATCATCTGGCGCATTAATTTAACAAACACCTACCGGGTTATTAACTTGGTCGGATTCATAATATTTAACTTGCTAATTTATATCAAAATATATGTAAATAAATAAATGTAATTAATACAAACAAATATGTTAAATAAGGAAAGTTTGAAAGTGAATGTTTTGTATCAGAGTAATACAACAATTGTTCTCCCAGCATGCATCACTCATTCAATATACCTCACCCTTCACCCTTCACCCTGCAACTACACGCAGCTTGGAACCGTACAATACTTTTGTCTATTTTTGCTCGTCAATTTAAAGCAGGTCCTCTTTTTCTTAAGGTGCCAATCCGTTTCGAATGTTGGACACCATCATGGCGATCCTCACTTTGTCAACTGCAGCTCTAAACAGTTGCGGAGTAGTTTTATTGAACCAGGTTCTAAGGTTCTTTAACCAGGATATTCTTCTTCGACCTGGGCCCCTTTGTCCTAATATTTTTCCTTGCAGTATGGATTGCAGAAGTTCATACCTTTCTCCATTCCTCATAATGTGTCCAAGATATTGGAGTTTTCTTCGCTTTATGGTATTCATCACCTCCATATCCTTCCTCATCCTTCTCAGCACCTCAACATTGGTCATATGTGCCGTCCAAGAGATTCTCAGCATTCTACGGTAGAGCCACATTCCGAATGCATTCAACTTTTTGGAGATGGCATCATTGAGCGTCCAGGACTCCACATCATAGAACAGCACCGAGAAGACATAACACCTGAGGAGTCTCATTTTTGTGTCGAGGGTCAGATTATGGCTCTTAAACACTGCCCCCATCCTGTTGAAAACATACCTGGCTTTGCCTATTCGGGATTTTATTTATTGAGTATTATCCCAAGCTTCATTAATGGTAGTACCAAGATAATTGTAGTGGCTAACTCTCTCTATTTCCTTTTGATTAACATACAGATGACAATTTTTTTATCTTACTGATTATCATCATCTTTGTCTTCTTGGTGTTAATATTAACCCATTCATTCACCTTGGCCATATACATGTACATAAAATTTTACTTATTCTTATGCGCACTAAACTGCGCACATATAGTTTTTTTGTAAAATTGGCCACATACATGAACAAATTTTTTAAGAGTCCACCACGTACTGCAATCTATTGGAACTTTTGAAAAGTTTTAATAATAAAAAAAATAGTACTTTAAGAATATAATTTTTTTTAATCCCTAATGTGTGTACGTTGCAATCTGTTCAATTGAGAACAATAAGCAACCCCATGACCCAATTAGATGAGGATGATGTGTATGACGTGTAAATGAGGTGTAGTCTTCTACAGACTCAGGTCGACCATTCCTGAGAGAGTATGGTTAATTGAACCCCAACCATCAAAGTACACCGGTAACCACTGTCTAGCATTCAAATCCGTATAAAAGTAACTACCTTTACTAGGATTTGAACCAGGAACTTTACCTCTAGACCAACCCGGTGGGTTCTTACCCACCGGCTTACATTATATTCTTATATAATAACTTTTTTTAAATTTTAAGATAAAAATTCGTGACTGAATGGGTTAAGTAAATATTAAATATTGTCTTCTTGGTTTAAAGCAGGTAGATGCGTTAAAATATGTTACGTGGGCCTTAAGGAAGAGCAAACTAACCTGTACTTATTAGTAGTCCTTCATTTAACCAGCTGTTGAAAACTTCGTACAGAATGCCCTTTTCGATGTGGTGCACACTGTTCAATGCTGCCTGAAATACACAAACCACATCATCTTCCAACAAATTGCTAAAATTACTAACGATTTAAGTACAAAAACACTGGAAATAATTTTCAATTGTAGTCACATCAACACCAGTTAGGAGTACCAACTTTATATGAATCGATCATTTCAGAAAGCCCATATGTCAAAAAAGTAACTTTTGGAAATATTAAAAAAAAAAACTGGTATACTGTTCGCCATTTACGGTGGCATGTAGGGAGGGTAGCGAGACAGAGAGAGAATGTGTTGCGTCCGCCGTTCCCCTCAACTCATTTCAATCAGTGCACGGTGTTCAAGCACAATAGTTTCAATACGCGGTACGGTAGGGCACTCTGCCGGCCAGTTTCGTTCACTACACTCTAACAAGCTCATTTTTCATCAAAAAATTCTGAAAAAATTACTTTCGCTTACTAATGAATCTTATTTTATTACTCTATAAATGTTATTATTATAATCTGATATTTAGATCAGATACGCTCGTACAAAGTTAGACGTTTAAATCTCATCGCATTTTTTGCATATCACGTAGGCTAATATAACTTCTTTTCCAGGATTACATAATATGCGTTTTATTATTTTGTTATAAAATTTAATCTGCAATTTGATATACGTAGGGCAGAAAGAGAAATAATAAACAAGTTTGAAAAAAATCACTTTTTGAAGGGAAGTCTAAGATAGATCATCGTGTCTGGTGTCTCCTTCCTGTTAGTATTCCAAGAAGCTGAATCATTTTTTATAGTTGTGAACTTTATACCAAACATACGGATTTTTTTTAGAAATAAACTACACACGCATATCAGTTGTATGAAATTTTAACAAAAAGAACCGTGCAGTAAATATAACAGAATGAGGGTATGACGTCCCTCTCTTTCGGGCCTGTCAAAACTTATGGTAGGAACATCATTTAGAAAAAACTTATTGCCTATTACCCCAAAAGGAATCGCAGAAATTTTTCCCCGTATTTTGTGCGCGCGCAACTAATTTCGACGGCTTGCGGCTTTTGACAGTGACACAAATGTCAAAACGATTACCGCATGAACAGAACACAATGAGTAGTGAGTACTACTTTAGAGGCAGCCTGTATCTTTAGTTGACGCTGTGGTGGGGGAGCTACTTACTGCGCATGTGCGGCCCGCATGCCACCGTAGTTGGTGATATTTATAGGCTTAATATTTGAATGGCTCAACAGAAAAACGTTGCAACTGACAAAATTTACAAAAGTGAGGTTTCAGTGGAATACGTTCTATAAATCCTCTAATTGATCATAATAGTGAATTCCAATAGGTAGCATTGGAACTAAAATCTCGGAAATTATTGAAACAAAATCGTTATGCAGCTAATAATCAGATGAAATCTTTCACTTTCTGTAAAAATTTGTATTTGTTACTTGCAACGTTTTTGCGTTGACCCATTCATTTATTACGTTTCAATAAAAAAAAATATAAAAAAATTTAATTTGTTTAGAGGGCTGTTCCCTTTAACATAAAATGTATACTTTTGTCTTTTTAAATATTAGTCACTCGTTTTAAGAAAAGTTGAAAATTCTGACTTCAGGTATTTCTGAAATGAATCGGAGTAAAATGTTAACCTAACGTTGTTTTCTGTAAAATCCGTTGATAGACTAGAAGTAAATTGAGTTGAATACAGAAAAAGAATGAATACTAATGTACTAATTTACATTAGTGACTTAAAATAACTTTTTGCAATAATAAAAATTGAAATTCATAACTTTAAGAACGAAAAATGTTGGTTTCCAGGACTATTTACGTTCTTCGTTGTCGTCACAAACAGAAATTATCTCCCTTAACCCTTTTCTTCCCCAGTGCGGTGGCATAGAAGTCACATTGGAGTGAAATAACAGACATAAAAACTTTAATTGTTAGCGACTACTTTTGATTAAAGAGCGCTGGATGTGAAGTGTAATAATTTTCTGTACCCTAGCCAGGAATTGAACCTGAGACCTCCGCTTTGCAGTGTAAGATTCTGGTCACTACGCCACGGACGCGAACATTAGTTTCTTTTTAAAGTTAGTTTTAGTCTTAAATATTCGTGTTCATTTACTAAAATAGAGTAGCATTTCTTCGAGTATGTTGAATGTACATACAAGTATATTTTCTAGGCTGTAAATAGTGATTTTACCAATAATTTTGAATTGCAACATTTTTTGAGTCTTAAATAATGCTTTGATATTAAAATCATGTTTAGTTTTTTTGCTACAAATCTAAGCAAGAGAATATTGTTTAGGAAGCCTGCGCATGATTTTACTTATTTATATTGTTGGGAACTTTGATACCATTAAGCCCAATGTAACGTATGTGTCACACTTTTTTGTCACGCCATCAAAAAGGCTGAAGGTCTAAAAGTGATTTTATTTCACTTAAATGTCAGTAAAGTGTATGAAAAATTGTACACATATTTGTTTGTGCATAGTTAAAAAATTTGGGATTGAAAGGGTTAAAAAAATACGGAGTTTCGGAAAATATGAATTTTTGACAGTTTCAGCCTTAGGGGCGAGTGACCAGTGCAGTACCCCGGACCCCCACCCTTGATGATCTAAAACTGTGGTAAAGGAAGGGGTGTTTCATCTCTCCCGGAAAGGCCCCGCTAGCGCTAAGGGCCTCACTGACTACAATGGTGAAACCCACCCGTTTGATATTTTGCAACCCCTCTGAGGCTTGCAATAAATTTAAGACAACATGGGTTCAATTATTAGAGTAATAATAAAACCAGTTACTTAGTGACTAATATGCTTTTCACGGTCGATGAGCTCTGCTGTCTGTTCCACACGTTTAGACCAATCACAACGTTTGCCAGCGTTGCCAGATTGTACCTGACAAACATTATGTGCGCATGCGTATAAGAACCGCAATAGTTCACTCTCATCTTGCATCTCGCACTGAACACATCGATTATAGAGCGCGTTAACATGCAGTACTTTATAATATAATCAGCTGATTGTATGTTTGTTTATAGGTTATAATTGATATTAAATTACCAAAAAAAATGGCTGACAAAATATTTTTTTTTTTTTAGCTTTTATTTGTTATCGGGAACTGTACATTGTTGACAACTACCCAATTTGATCGCTGCTTTTTGCCGTATTTTTTTTTGACGTTGATTAGACATGAGTTTGAACAGGGACCCCCCAGTAGAGTTTGTTCATGGATGGCTGTCAACTGGTCACCATACAAAGTCGCTTGCCCAACCGGTGTTACTTAAAAAATAATAGCGACTTTATACCAGCTGACTGACTGGGCTGGCCCAAAGGCAGACAAAATATTTAACAGTGCTACAAGAGTGCAAGTATTGGCAACGTTGCTGGCAAAAAATTGGCTAGCTATAAAGTGGGTGGGGGAGGGGGGAAATGCATACGTTCACAGCTCATCACCCTTGAAAAATAGTATAACATAATAATTTAATAATTCAAATGAGATGCCCAGGTTAGTATTTTTTGGTTTATTCACTTTTATTACACACATACCTCTATATAATGCGGATCATTCAATAAAACATTGGGAATGTTGAGAAACCACACTTTAAATACTGCCCCATTCTCCTTCACCAACGTTCCAATATAATTCAGCACATCTGAAATTTAAATCACCAATAACATTAACAATATTCAAAAATATTTAATCTTTCCTTTAAAAAAAAAAGAAGAAAATAAAGAATCGCATGATTTTATTAAGTACTGCAATCTCGTCTGATGATACTATTTTTTTTTAATTTCTAATTTCTGTACGTTGCAATCTGTTCAATTTAGAACAATAAGCAACCCCATGACCCAATGAGATGAGGATGATGTGTATGCAGTGTAAATGAGGTGTAGTCTTGTACAGACCCAGGTCGACCATTCCTGAGAGAGTATGGTTAATTAAACACCAACCATTAAAGTACACCGGTAATCACTGTCTAGTATTCAAATCCGTATAAAAGTAACTACTTTTATAGGTATCAGACGAACTAATGTCCCTTAGCCGAGCGAGTGAGAGGGAGATATGTGGCATAACTACGCATGCGCCCAAAGGTCTTTACCGTTATAATCCAAATCTGAAAACATACTACAGTCGTTATCTTGCTTGTTAGTTTATTGCATGCATAAACGCTTGCTCACAACAATGAGTAAAATTATACGACAATGTTATTGGAACGGCGCGTATGGGTTGTGCGAGTGAGAGCGTTATGCATTCTCTCACTCCCACAGCTAGGGGACTGCAGTTCATCTGAACACTGTACGTATTTTTACTTTCTCTTGCCTATATGAATAATAGGAAGGAAAGTATCGTTTTCATGACGATTTTAAGAAATCGAGTTTTTACCGGATTTACTCGTTTTCAGACTCCCTGAACCCCAAAAACATGTTCTTACCGATTGTTCTTGTGTGTGTGTGTGTGTGTGTGTGTGTGTGTGTGTGTGTGTGTGTGTGTGTACAAAATATCTCAAGAACGGACGATCGTACGAAGTTGAAACTAAAAACTTAAATTAGGTACCACTACAGGACCCGACTCGAACATTTTCATCAAAATCGGCCAACCGGAAGTTATAGTTTATTCGTGGATTTTTCACTATCTTGCAATTTTCGCAAAAACGTCTTCCATATTAATTTTAAAATCACCTAATTTACTACAGCTCTTCAACATAGGGTCTACTGAAATTCTTTCGGAAGCTGAGCTCTCAAGGTAAAAACAATTTTTGAAAGATAGCGGCCGTAATATGCATTTTATCGTAAAGTGTATTATGTAAAGTTAAAGAAAATTAATTTTTTTTTTGCTTTAACGTCCGACTGTTTTGAAATTATTGCTTATGCAGACGATAAAGGATGAAATGATATTTTGTAACGTATAAAAATATGCTGTGCCTGAATGGGATTTGAACCCAAAACCGCATGATGTAAAGAAAATTAAAAATCCTGCAACTTTATTCGAAACAATTTTTTCGTACAACGCTTAGTTTAGCGTCAATTAGTGATTTTCTGTATAATGCTCATGGAAAATCGGTAAAACATTTGGATTTTATAAGATTTCTACCTTAGTATACAGTATTTTCACAAGAAAAGTGTATTAGCCTATTAAAAGTTATAGGAATTAAAAAAAATCTACCACGTTCACTTCAAGCATTTCTATCTACAAAACTTAGTTTATTGGCAGTAATGATTTTCCTACGCCCATAACAGACAGGTGGAGTGTCAAATTGTTTACACTCAATCTGTTCGTTGTAGGGATAAAATAAATAGTTCTGTTTCTTAACACATGGTCACCCAATTAAATGACTGAATCATTTAACAACAGAAGAGGTAGAGGTGTACTGTGACACTAATCAGAGTTATCTCCTCTGAAAGTAATAAATTTCATAATACAGTTGGACCCTGTGGTGAATGAAGTGAAGGTGTCATTTACAGAGTGGAAAATATGTGCTTTTCAGAGGGCCCGGCATGCTGATAAGCGTACTTTTTCACTCAGTGAGTTGTGGCAATGGTAAACCACCTCACTCCTCGTTTTACTTAGTAAAACCTCTACAGGTTCAAACCAGCCTTTCGGTTGATGACCTAGCTAAACAACACAACGATTTTCCGTATTTTTAAGTTTGAGGTTGATTTTCATACTGCGTCATTCAGTCATGATTAAAATTACGTTATGTTTTTCATATTACATTGTTTATTCATGATTAAAAATAGGTGACCATTTTAAATTATTTACATTGGTAAAACATTTCAGTGTTTCATACCAAAATTTTCAATTTATTTTGTTAATATTGTTACTTTTAACCGGATATTAATTTATAATTAACCGTCGTATCAATTTAACTGTTTGCTCTCTTTCGATAATTATTTGCTTCTTTATTTGACTGTTTGTTTTGAAACTGATAAATTAGTCAAAGTACAAATTTCAACGTTATCAAAAATATTTGTTTTGTTTATAACTATGACACTTATAATTTTAAATTTTGGTCTTCTTTCAGATTTACGTTTAAATTTTAGAAGAAGAGCTAAAAGACTGGTTTGATGGAACCAATAGGGAGGTTTTACCTAATGAAAAAGAAGTATCATGAACTTCTATTAACTTTAGATCAGCCGAAAGGCTGGTTTGAGAACCCTCTAGAGGCTTCACTAAGTAAAACGGGGAGTGAGGTGGTTTACCATTGCCTCCGTTACTGAGTAGAAAAGTATGCTTACCAGCAAGCCAGGCTCTATGAAAACAATCTACTTTCCATCCTCCAAATGACACCTTTACTTCATTCACCACAGAGTCTGGCTGTAAAGATAAATCTGTACAAGATGCAGCCTCTTACCTCCTTCTGCAGCGTGATTAGTACTCGTGATGATGGGGGAGGGGAGAAGGGAAAAGACAGAAATGTAGGGATAGGAATATCCACTGGACTGCTGTCTTCTTCCAGGCGATTTATTCACAGGGTTGTAGGTCGTTGTCCGGGTGAGCGTCAAAGCGATGCAATTTTAATAAAGCGCACGGACCAATTGTATACGTCGCGTACTTGGCGAGCGAATCCCGCTCAGCGGGCACACTACGAAGCGATAGCGGCGCCCTCAACCCTTCAACTACAATTCAAATAAAGGCGCTACCACACAATTGTTTGGGAAACTATCAGACCGCAGGTATAAAAATAGTTAGCGCCTTTGTAGTAACTTAATCAGTAATTGAATTGTTAATGGAAGTGCATTCGGGCCGTTTCGAAAAATAGCGTCATTACGGGACTGACCCACCGGGTTGGTCAAGAGGTAAAGTCGTCGCCAAAATCAGCTGTTTAACAGCTGATTTTCGGAGACGAAGGTTCCTGGTTCAAATCCTAGTAAAGGTAGTTACTTTTATACGGATTTGAATACTAGACAGTGGTTACCGGTGTACTTTGATGGTTGGGGTTTAATTAACCATACTCTCTCAGGAATGGTCGGCCTGGGTCTGTACAAGACTACACCTCATTTACACGTCATACACATCATCCTCATCTCATTGGGTCATGGGGTTGCTTATTGTTCTAAATTGAACAGATTGCAACGTACACAAATTAGGAATAAAAAAAAAATTACGGGACTGGTTCTGGATTATGTAAATAGTGTGTGCGCGTACGGTGGTAGCGAGTGGTTATCGACTTGTAAATCAATTTATAACAGTTCAACTTGAAGAATATTTTTATCGATATCTTTTTAATTTGATTTATTTCACATTTTATGAAACGAGTTGTTTTATTATTTTAAAAGTTATTTTTAAACGGTTTATGTGTTTATAATAATATGTATTTAAAAGATAGTTTTTTTAAAATTCGTAATATTTATGTGTACGTTGCAATCTGTTCAATTCAGTACAATAAGCAACTCCATGACCCAATCAGATGAGGATGATGTGTATGACGTGTAAATGAGGTGTAGTCTTGTACAGACTCAGGCCGACCATTCCTGAGAGAGTATGATTAATTGAATTCCAACCATCAAAGTACACCGGCAATCACTGTCTAGCATTCAAATCCGTATAAAAGTAACTAGCCTAGTAACCTTTACTAGGATTTGAACCAGGAACCTTCGTCTCCGAAAATCAGCTATTGAACAGCTGATTTTGGTGACGACTTTACCTCCAGACCAACCTGGTGGGTTAAAAGATAGTTAAATGAATTACATTTATTAAATGTTTCTGATCGTTGATTTGTAGAGAAAAAGAAAACGAACTTGACTTGATGTCGGAAAAGCTCGAAGAGTGTTTGAAATATAGGTCATTACTAAAATAATAATTCAAACATAATTTATAACAAATAAACAAACTGGATAATTATGTAGAACACAGATAAGTGTCGTTTAATTTTCACACAAAATAGTAGTAATAGTTTTTATCTTTATAAACTAATTCCAGGTGAAACTAAAATTAAGTAACAAAGATTACCGAAGTGAGAATTAGATAACATAATTGCTTTGCTGTTAAGTGGCAGTCTCTTCGCTAATTGACGCTTCGTTGTACAAAATATTGTTCGAAACAAAAGTTGTAGATTTTTAAACGTTCTAACAACTTAGGCCTACATAAATTTTGGCTACAATATATTTGTGCCTGTTGTTGTTGTTTAGGTCATCAGCCTGTAGGCTGGTTTGAACCTGTAGAGGTTTTACTAAGTAAATCGAGGAGTGAGGTGGTTTACCATTGCCTTCCTCACTGAATGGAAAAGTATGCTTATCAGCATGCCGGGCCCTCTGAAAAGCACAAATTTTCCACTCTGCAAATGACACCTTCACTTCATTCACCACAGGGTCTGGCTGTATAATGAAATTCATTACTTTCAGAGGAGATAACTCTGATTAGTGTCTTTTACACCTCTACCTCTTCTGTTCTTAAATGGTCCAGTCATTTAATTGGCTGACCATGTGATAAGAAACAGAACTATTTATTTTAGCCCTGCTACGAACAGATTGAGTGTAAATAATTTGACACTCCACCTGTCTGTTATGGGCAGATTTGTGCCTAACAATGTAAATTAACACTTTATAAGGGCAGTGCTATGTTCTGAAACATTGAAAATTTTGCTGTACAAGGACTTAAATAATATATTTTCTAGTGCCAGAACAGTAAGATATTTGTTTGTTTTGATATGAAGCCCTGGTAAGAATACTTACCTAAAATGGTAATCACATGATATTTTTAGTGGTAAGAATGCTTATTAAAACAACTTTTAGTACTATTTTATAACAAAACTAGAGGGTCCCGCGTGGCTTCGCCCACGCAAACGTAAACAAAGAATCAACTGTTTAACACGTTGACTGCTATGTGACCCAAATATGTGTCACAGTTGTCTTTGAAAATGGGCCACGTGCATCAAAAATGAGTCACAGTAGATGAATTATTTTTGAGTCGTGTAATGTGGTTTGAAAAGCTACGGCTTCACAGTGACATTGTACACTTAAACTTTTCAAACAATAGGATATTGCGTATACAGGTAGTTTTCCATGTTGTCATGTACTAGAATGCTGCTATTATTTTAAATTTTATTATTTCTTTTGCTTATTTTGGTTGATTGAAATAGTCTAAAACTTTGTAACTTAACCCAGTTGTTTATTACATTTTTTATTGTGACACAAAAAGGGATCACATGGCTCTGAAATGTAGAATCGTTCCAGTACGATGGCCCAGCTGTAAGTGTCACAAAATTTAGTGTGGCAGTCAACGTGTTAAGTATACTCTCAGTATTTCTTATGGGAATGTATTTGTGCGAATTCTACCATTTAAAATAAAAATTTTGCAAAATCCTTTCCTAGCAACAGTTTATAAAACTTAAAATGATCTATAAATGAGGACATCTCTTTTTATATAATAGGTAGCACCCCGTCGTGGCTTCGCCCATGCAATTTTAAGGCTATGATTCTGTATTTTAATTTGCTAATAACTGATTTATAATCTGCTAATAACCTATTTGCTAAGTCACAAGTATAGTTTTTTGGAATTACGTATAAAGAACAATTCACACACATCAATCGCGTCACTATTCCGAACGGAAAATAATGAAACGGAAAAATAATGAGGAGAATAACTTATCTTAACTTTGTATTAGAATAAATTCTTGCTTTCCTCTAAAAAACTTGAATTTTCTACGCCCTCTACATAAGTAACATCAAAACAAAGCGTTTCGTACGCTGTTATAAATCCTTACCACATCGTGCAACTCATGAAGCAAATGGTCGCTTTGCACTAATTTCAAAATGTGGATAGCCTACTCTTATCAGCGAACATCTATAACACCATTAAAAGCCAATAAGGTTCAACTGCATAGCTTATTCTTAAATAAAATCAACCTTATTGCTAGTGGTAAGAAGGCCTATACTTACCAAACACCTATAAAGGGTAACCCTTTCATTACCAACGTCCGGAAAACAGGAGGTCGATATCTTTCACGTAGTGTTAACATCCGGTTTACTGGTAGTCCGTAAATTATAAATAAAGTGCCAACGTCCGGATAACCGAAAATTTCCAAAAAAACCTTTAAACAAAAATTAATTAAATAATGTATTTTGAAACCGCCTCTGTGGTATAGTGACTAGCGCGCTAGCCTACAAAGAGATAACGTTCCCGGGCTCAATTCCCGGCAAGGATCGGAAAATTTTAACAAGTTAAATCAACCATTAATGTACCAAAACCCACAGTAGTTACTAATGACCAAGCTGTCAATGCGACTTTAAAAAAACTAAAAACACCTTTTTTGAATAGGTTACTTTTACTATTACTTTCCCTTGCCTATATGAATATATAGGAAGGAAAGTATTGTTTTCATGTCGATTTTAACAAATACACTCTTCACCCACTATACACGTAAACAGACCCCCTGAACCCAAAAAAACATGTTTTTTGCGATTGGTCTGTGTGTGTGTATACAAAATATCTCAAGAAAGGAACATCGTACGAACTTGAAACTTGAAACTTCAGTTACATACCACTACCGGTCCCGACACGAACATTTTCATCAAAATCGGTCAACCTGAAGTAGTAGTTTATTCGTGTAATTTTTCACTTTTTTGCGATTTTCTCATAAACTGGTCCTATGATTTTTTTTAATGCCCTGGTTTACTCAATTTTTTATTCTCTACACTAAACTATTGAAAAACATAAAAAACAGAAAATCAAAATTTTCAGTCAAAACCATCATACAATCTCCCCTTAACTGCGTAGTCTACGATTTTTCGTTGTTGAGATATTTTGTTCACACATACAGACCGATTGCTAAAAACTTGTTTTTTTTTTGGGTTCAGGGGTCCTAAATACGTGTATTTTCGGTGAAAAATATCCCTTTAATTAATGAGGGAATGCAATTACACTACAAATAAATATTGTAAATTTGAAGGTTTTTTTTCAGTTGCATGAGAAATATTTAAAAAACTTGCATTAAAAATGAGCGTTCGGCAGTGAGATATTAACGTTTGTGATAATTAAGCAGCAGAGAACAACATTATGCAGTCTGTTTTTGAACTAAGTAGATGTACCCACACGAGACTCTTTTCATTTTTATACTGCGGACAATTCGAACTGGCACAACTCTTGCTCTATGTGTGCACATAAAATTGATATTAAAAGACCAAAAAAATGGCTGACAAAATATTAAACAGAGCTACGAGAGCAAGTATTGGTAACGTTGCTGGCAAGTGATTGGCTAGTTATGAAGTGGGTAGGGGGCAGGGGGCAATGCATACGTTCAAAGCTCATCAGCGTTGAAAAATAGCATTTGTGAATTTTTTTTTGTAATCCCTTATGTGTGTACGTTGGAATCTGTTCAATTTCAACCCCAACAATAAGCAACCCCATCACCCACCCAATCAGATGAGGATGATGTGTATGACGTGTAATGAGGTGTAGTCTTGTACAGACTCAGGTCGACAATTCCTGAGAGAGTATGGTTAATTGAACCCCAACCATCAAAGTACACCTCTAACCACTGTTTAGCATTCAAATCCGTATAAAAGTAACTACCTTTACTAAGATTTGAACCAGGAACCTTCGTCTCCGAAAATCAGCTGTCTTAACCTGTAGACGAACCCGGTGGGTTATAAGTGAAAAATGCGCTAAAAAACGGGTAACTTACATATTTTTTTCCAAATCGCTAGAAAAAGTCTAATACACTCCCGTGCTTCGTATTTTATGTGTTTAGGTCATCAGCCGAAAGGCTGGTTCGAACCTGTAGAGGTTTTACTAAGTAATACGAGGAGTGAGGTGGTTTACAATTGCCTTCCTCACTGAGTGAAAAAGTACGCTTATCAGCTTGCCGGGCCCTCTGAAAAGCACATTTTCCACTCTGTAAATGACACCTTCACTTCATTCACCACAGAGTCTACCTGTATAATGAAATTCATTACTTTCAGAAAAGATAACTCTGATTAGTGTCTTTTACACCTTTACCTCTTCTGTTCTTAAATGATTCAGTCAATTATTTGGCTGACCATGTGATAAGAAACAGAACTATTTATTTTAGCCCACTAACGAACAGATTGAGTGAAAATAATTTGACACTCCACCTGTCTGTTATGGGCGTTCGTATTTTATACGAATGAAATAAAAAACCCCAAGCTTTAAAACGAGCCGTATCAGAAATTTTTATGTTTCTTACTTGATGAGATACGGGATTCCAAAGACAGGCTTCATCTTCAATTTACATATTACAGTCACAGTTATCTCCTCTGAGAGTAATCAACAACCAGACCCTGTGGTGAATGAAATTAAAGTGTCATTATTGCAGGGTAGAAAGTACAGTCCACCCTTTCTTAGTTTGCTCCTACTTTCAACAAATAATGACGTTACTGACCATGCGCATTATATCAAAATGTGTACACGCTGATTAAAAAGTAACAACAAAATACTTACAAAAGTATTTAAATACAAAATAGGCCTTCGGGCCAGCCCAGTCAGTCAGCTGGTAGAAAGTCGCTATTATTTGTTCAGTAACACCGGTTGGGCAAGCGACTTTGTATGGTGACCAGTTGACAGCCATCCAAGAACAAACTCTACTGGGGATCCCTGTTCAAACTCATGTCTAATCCACATCAAAAAAATTCAGCAAAAAGCAGCAATCAAATTGTGTAGTTGTCAACAATGTACAGTTCCCAATAACAAATAAAAAAGCTAAATAAAAAAAAAAACTACAACCAGACCCTGTGGTGAATGAAATGAAAGTGTCATTATTGCAGGGTAGAAAGTACAGTCCACCCTTTCTAAGTTTGCTCCTACTGTCAACAAATAATGACGTTACTGAGCATGCGCATTACAGTAGAATCTCAGTAGTCCGGCCTGTTCGTGCCCGAGAGAGTGCCGGATTAATTAAAATACTGGATTACTGGATTTTTGAACTATAAATTATAAATTTAAACAAAAAATTAATATGCATTGATTTTTATGTAATTTTAAATTAAATTAACTAATTAAAAAAATTTTGCTGAGTACTTCTGTAGCCATTGTACTAAACATAATTATCGGCTATTGACATTGCCGAGTGCGGTGTGAGGGTGCTCGTGTTGTGAGAATTACGTTTCGTTGTCAATTCAGCATGAAGTATAGAGTACGACCCAGTTTTGGGTTTTGGATAAAAAGGCCAAAAATTATTCCATTTAACAATAATTAAGGTCTGTTTATTCATTTCTTTAATCAAATCATAAACATACATGTTATATTCAATCCGCCGTAATTAGGTCGAGTTAATTTCCCTAATTCAATTTAAATCTTTTACCAAAATCTGTCCTGGGTGAGGTTTCATACTTTTAGGCCTAATATTTTAAGGGCCGGATTACTGGAGGTGCCGGACTACTGTACGGCCGGACTACCGAGATTCTACTGTATATAAAAATGTGTATACGCTGATTAAAAAGCATCAAAAAATGCTTTTAAAAGTATTTAAATACAAAATACTTTTACAAGTATTTTTATAAATGAAATTGTTAGGCCTACATCATATCATGACTGATGTTTTTAGTACTTATAATACGACAACCATAAAGTGGTGGACCCTGTAGCAGCTGGCTTTGGTTTGTTGACAGTAGAAGCAAACTAAGGACGGCTGAATTGTAGATGCATTTCAGTGGGCCGGGCATGGTGATAAACATAGTTTTCCACTCAGAGAGTGGTTAATCTATAAGCACTAAGGGGAAAAATGTATACTCTTGAGGGAGTATCCTGTTGTTTAGGTCATAAGCCGAAAGGCTGATTTGAATCTGTAGAGGTTTTACTAAGTAAAACGAGGACTGAGGTGGTTTACCTTGCCTTCCTCACTGAGTGGAACAGTATGCTTATCAGCATGCCGGGTCATCTGAAAAGCACATATTTTCCACTCTGCAAATGACACCTTCACTTTATTCACCACAGGGTCTGGCTGTATAATGAAATTCATTTTTTTCAGAGGAGATAACTCTGATTAGTGTCTTTCGTCTTTCATCGAGTTTTCACCGGATCTACACGTTTTCAGACCCCCTGAACCCACACAAACATGTTTTTAGCGATTGGTCCGTGTGTGTGTGTGTATACAAAATATCTCAAGAACGGAACATTGTACGAACTTGAAACTTGAAAATTAAGTTACATACCACTACCGGACCCGACATGAACATTTTCATCAAAATCGGTCAACCGGAAGTAGTAGTTTATTCGTGTAATTTTTCAGTTTTTTGCGATTTTCTCAAAAACTGGTCCTACATTTTTTTTAAAATCGCCTCATTTACTTAATGTTTTATGCTCTACAAGATAGGGTAGGCGCTATGTTTGCTGAAATTCTTGGTGAGGCTATTTTTACGTACAAGAGTGTTTTTTTTTAAATTACGGCTTTAATATGTATTATAACGCAAAAATTTATATAATAAAAAATGTAGAGAATTTAAAATTCTACATCTTTTATCTCTAACATTTTTTTGTATAACACTTAGTTTAGCGGTAATTAGCGATTTTCTGTTTTTTTCTCACGAAAACGTGTGAAAAATTGATTTTTGTAAGATTTCGGCCCTACATTTTATGACAAAAGTATATATAATCAAATTTATAGAAAATTGAAAGGTCTACAACTTTTATTTATAGCATTTTTCTCTACAGAGCCTAGTTTAGCGTGAAAGAGTGATTTTCCGTATTTTAAGGCAAACTGAGATCGATTTTCATTTTGCGTCTTTCATATATGATTAAAATTAGGTTATGTTTATTTAGGTTAGTTTATTTCTAATGTTTTATTACTAATGTTAGGTGTATTGTCAATTATTTGTACTGGCAAGAGAAAGTTGTGTGAGTGTTTCATACCAGATTTGTTTTTTAAATTTTATGGTCCAACAGATTAAATTGTTAAAATGTCAGTAGCTAAACAAACACGACAACTATAAGTTAGTACAGTTTCATATCTCTATATTTTACAAATCCTATGAAAAATGTATCTAATAAGAGGAAATGAAGGGGTTAGGAGAAGACAGTGCTACCCACATCAACATAATTTTACGCAATATCATTTTAAAAGTTTACTGAAATCTACAAATCATGTTTTGGAAGTTTTGTTAAACATTTGTTATTTTCTGTCAATCTAGGCTCTTAAGATAGTAAATATAGCACTCTGTTTAAAACGTTCCAAACATTTTATTTTCACAGAATATTTAAGAAAAATCATGCTGGAAATTTTGTGGGTTAGCACTTTCTTCCGCCGACCCCTTCAAATTTACCATTAGCGGGATAAAAAATACAGTCTCCCCGTAAGCGATTTAGTCATGTATGACTAAAGCCCATTATAATTGGCTGGCCATGTGATAAGAAACAGAACAATTTTTTAAGCCCTGCAACAAACAGATTGAGTGCAAATAATTTGACACTCCACCTGACTGTTATGGGCAGGAAGAACTCTATTAAAGTAAAAAAAGAAGAAAATTACCTGCAGTGCTAAGCCTTGCGACTTCCAATGTATGGCCAAAACATAAAAACCCGGGAGGTCCGTCAATATTTTTCATCATACGTTTAGTTCTTGAATCCGGCCATTCATGAATTTGTATAACGATTATTACTAAAATGAATATAATCGATATAAGTATTTCGAGAATCATTTTCAACACGCGGTGTTGATCGTAGCAATGCTAATGGATAACTAATTAAGTATTTTTATTTGTCAAGAAACGACTATCGAACAGTAAACAGAAACGTCAATGTACCAATGCACCGTTATTAATAAACTGCTATAGGTCATTTGTTCTAGCTTGAAGCTCTCCCTCCAACGCTCTGTGCCGCTGAACTGTTCTGTTTAGTGGTGGGGGAAGCACCTCGTAGTTGTAACAGTAGTATACAGTTAGAAAGAGAGGGAATGATCATTAAGTGAGGAGGAGACAACACTTGCCCCTTGAAACTATCCCTACTCTACCTACTCGCCCTCCCCTTACAAGCTTCTTCCTAAAACAAATGTACTATACTATACCTAATTTTTTTTTTAAACAGGGAACATTTATTTTTATAGATAAAAGTGTCAAAGATCAACCACAAAATCGTACTTTCACATGTAAATATCAATAAGAATTATTTTATTTCTGTTTTTATCATAATCATACATGTTATAATTGAGGAGCTTTTTTTCAAAACTTAACATGTCCACAGACAAAAATTTTCCAGGAGATGGCAAAAACTTCTAGTATAAAATCCTGAAAGTATTTTTTAATTCTGTTTAGTTGAAAATGTTACTTGGTGAACCACAATTTTTTTAGGTAAAATTTAGAATTATATGTTTACTGGTTTAATGAAAATTGAGGAAAATGTCTTGGAGATGTTAAGTTTTGTTAAAAAAGCACGGAGATGTTAAGTTTTGAAAACAAAAACAAACATTAAATGAAGATTATAGCAGTATTCTAACCTTAAACGTTAGGTAATACTAAGCTTAACACTTTTTGTACTTACCATAAAATTATCTTTCTACATAATTTATTGGAGTAAAAAAACACAAAATTTTTTATCACTTTTACACATAACCTATTTTTACAAACACTAACATACAAAAGAAACTGCATTTTTCAAAATACAAAATAAAAGTAAAATATGATAGGTATAAAATAAAAATTAAACATGAATCCCACAGTCTTCATCTAAACAATTGCACAATTCATCTTCTTCACAGTTAGTAAAATCACTCTCAGTTTCTTGCATTACACAAATTTTTTTATACCACACAAGTTCTGGGATAGACTCCCAATTTGATCCGAAGTGTTTCATTAATAAATTAAGCACATCTCTTTTTTTCAGTAGAAATTGTATTTTTTAACTCACATTCTGTCAGTTGTATATTATTCTCTTTTTTATTTTTTTTTACGATGGACCTTTGATTCATTTGTTCAACGGATGAAGAAAATTTATAGTTTGTGAAGAACTGGACTTTACTGAAAATTTCATTTGTTGAGCGCTTTTTGTGTTTTGTGATGATTATTCGTTTTGCGTCTCTGATACCTTTTATCTTGGAATAAACGTCTTCTAGAGCCTTTAAATTATATACAACCCAATCTTTACCAAGTACTTTAACTTCCCCAACTTCTTTATATATTTCACCATATTCTTCAGCAGTTTTAATTTCAGCTTTCTTTTTAATTAATTTTTCTGTTCTTCCAAAGGCCCTATCAGCAGGTAAAAATGAATGTCCCCTGACTGGGAAAGTTATCTGAATAGTGTTTATGTTATCTGGAGATTCAGTTGTTAACCAGTAACACAGCATATGGACAATGTGAGCATTTCTATTTTGGCCAGCACAACCATCACAAAATAGAAAAATTGTCGTTACACTATTCAAAGCAAGTGAACGTAAATGGTGTATTAATGCTGACCCAATCTCAGTTGAACCTCTTCGAGACTGATTCTCGGTCCATGTATAAAATGTAGGATTCTGAGAATCCGTGTTTACACAACAAAATGAATAATAGTTAATTTGTCTACTATAAAAAGCATCCTGTATGTTTGTTTTGGGAAGTGGATGAACTTGCTGCAAATCAAATGAGAAAGCGATACAAGTCTCATTTTGTTTCGTTTGTTTCATAATATCATAAAATGCATTTGCACGCAGTTTATGAACTCTTAATCGTGTTCTAATATCCTGTAAACAGCTTGAGTCATTTTCTTTCAAAGCTAATTCGGATTTTAAACGTGTACAAAAGGCACATGCATCGCTTGCTGGAGAACGAAAACCAATGTTAAATTTAGTGCTAAAGATTTTGTAGAAAAACGAGTATGTAACTTTCAGACTAGCATTGCTTTCTGAATTATTGTACAATGTCCACAATTTCATTGTATTAAAGTCAGCACTCAAATACACTCTTTTACTTTTATTACGACTGTAATGCGATTCTGAGGCTGGTAAATTGCTGAGAAACGTTTTTACCTTTTCCATTTTGCCCTCAAATAATTTATACTTCCGATTACCTCCTCGCTTTTCAGTAGGCACTTGCCCTAAATTAATTATTTTTCCTAGTCTAAGTACTCGGGAAGCCGGTATGCCTAGCGCAAAACAGAAAAACTTTTTACATACGGTAACCATTCCCAGCTTTTTACTTTTTAGAAAATATTTTAAGGAAACTGATTTCGGTTTACTGCCATCTTTACTTCTTTTCCGCTTAGGATCTTGCGTGGATATAAATTTACATAATATCATATCTTGATTAATTTTACCCTTGGCTGAATAAATTTGCATGCGATTTGACATTATATCTGAATTCTGAATACTGACACAATTATACGCTTTACCATTATGGTTACACGGTCGTGGTAACTGTTTGAGTCTATGCAGGTTAGGGTCTGTATCGAAATAACGAGAGTAGTTTTCTTTTGGTTTTTTAACTTTTTTACGGGAACCACTGTTTATATCACGCACTAATGTTTGTAATTCCATATTAAATAAAAGATTCACTCAATTTAAATACAATAACACATTTATACTTGCATAAAATAAACAAACTTGTATAAACGATGTACTTAACGAAATAGTAAACACTAAACAACGTGGGCGACGCCGTGCGTGAACCGTGAACTAGGTTAGAAAACGTTTACGCGTACAGGTTATACGAAGCGTTGATGTTTGCAATTGCCAACATGATATCTTCAATATGTATTCTATAAGTAGCAAGTAACAATGTGATGCTATCTGAAGGGATTTTTGAGAAACAGTAAGAAATAAATACGCGCGAAAAAGTTCAGTTGGAGATGTTAACTTTTGAAATAAACTAGAAGACCGCTCTATAATTAGCATTGGATATGTAAACTTTTGTCGAAAAATAACTCACAATTTTTAATAGAATGGATATGTGAAGTTTTGACGCAAAACCACATATTCAACTATATTTATATACGTTATATGTTAAGTTTTGTTACAAAACGAATATTCTCCTTATGTAAACCAAGTATAAAATTGAGATAAGCTAGAAAACTCAATTTTCGAATTTTGTGGATATGTTAAGTTTTGAAAAGAAGCTCCTCAATTATTTTTATAATACTATTATGGTCCCCGGTAACAACGCGGAAGAGGGAGTCATTCATTGACACGCGTTATATCACCTACCGCGGTATAACCAAGTCAACAATTTTCCTACTTACTAAAAAACGTTGCCCATAACCAGGCGGGTGGAGTGTTAAATTATTTACACTCGATCTGCTATTTGATCCAGGGCTACAAAAAATAGTTGTGTTTTTTATTACATGATCAATCAATTATCTGCCCATGACGGACAGGTGGAGTGTCAAATTATTTACACTCAATCTGTTCATTGCAGGGCTAAAATAAATAGTTCTGTTTCTTATCACATGGTCAGCTAATTAAATGACTGAATCATTTAAGAACAGAAGAGGTAGAGGTGCAAAAGACACTAATCAGAGTTATCTCCTCTGAAAGTAATGAATTTCATTATACAGTTGGACCCTGTGGTGAATGAAGTGAAGGTGTTATTTGCAGAGTGGAAAATATGTGCTTTTCAGAGGGCCCGGTATGCTGTTAAGCGTACTTTTCCACTCAGTGAGGAAGGCACGGTAAACCACCTCACTCCTCGTTTTACTTAGTGAAACCTCTACAGGTTCAAACCAGCCTTTTGGCTGATGACCTAAACAACAACAATCAATTATATGACCGAAGCATTTAATTTTTTTTTTTTTTTTTTTTTTTTTTTTTTTTTTTAGTTTAACGTCTGACTGTTCTGCAATTACTGCTAATGCAGACGGTGAAAGATGAAATGATTGTGTGTAACGTATGAAAAGATGCCGTGCCTGAATGGGATTCGAACCCAAGACCGCATGATGAGAGGCGAGCACGTTACCAACTGCGCCAATGCGGCCGGCTGAAGCATTTAAGGGGAGTCCGGAATCGTATCTTACATAATGTTAACGTTTGTACCTTTTTCTCAACAACTACTCAAGATATAAAGCTGATTATTTCACCAAATTAAAATTCTGATCTTTTTACAACTTTTAAATTTAAATTTCTAGAAGAATTTAAAAAAACATACTATTTTTGACTGAAATTTTTAGGAAGAAATTATTTTTCATTCAAATATGAAAATACCAAATTTTTAAAAACCATACGCGTAAATTAAAGCCCTAAGTAAGTTGTGCATGCACAAAAAATTTTATCCCGATATCTCTATTGGTTCATAAGAAAAAGGTACATGAATCCGAAAAAACTGAAACTGAGAAAAGTCTGTTTGAAAATGATGAATATATTATCTAAACTAACCCTCAATTCACAATAAACAAACTCAAACACTGTCAAAAGGTTCTAAATCTAAATCAGCTGATTCATTACCAACTTAACTTCAAGACAATCATTGTTGAAAAAATTATAATCTACTAGACTACATAAGCTACTATAGGGTGATTCAAAAAGAGCGCCGGTTTTGATATATCAAATTAAGAGATTTATTTTATTGAAAAACTGAAAATAAATACATCAACAAGTTCATCTTTTCTTCCGATTTTATGTATGAAAAATGATGTCATGCATGTGTCCTCCTCTACTGCGCTGGCACGCATCAACTCTGTCCATGAAATTGGATATTACTGCACGACAAGTTTCGACTTCCATTTGCCCGATAACCCGTCGAATTTCCTCCTTCAAGTCATTGATGTTTCGGGGTTTATTGGCATACACCAATGACTTCAGATGACCCCAAAGAGGAAAGTCACAAGGCGTCAAGTCACACGACCTTGGTAGCCATTGATGGTCGGAATTACGAGAAATGATGCGATCCTGGAACCGTTCACGGAGCAACAACATTGTTTCTCGTGCAGCGTGACAGGTGGCACCATCCTGCTGAAACCACAACTCGTCAATGTCCATTCCATCCAAATGACGCCACAAAAACTCCCTAATTTGCTGGGTTAACAGCCACACTGTCACGAACCAACGCAACGTTCTGCTCAGTTTGGCCAGAACGACGACGTCCAGAAATTTTAAGGTCGACTGTTGAACCCGTCTCAAAAAACTTTTTCATGAGCCTGCGAACTGTTGATTCATTCGGTGCTTCATTACGTCCTAGAGTACCGCGAAGTCGCCTGACAGTAGCCGCATAACTCTCTCCACTCTGGTAAAATGTTTTGACGATTAACACTCGTTGCGCAATAGTAAACTTCTCCATGGTTAGACACAGACTGCGAGAGTACTACACTGCGAACAAGAGAAACTACAACTGAATCGTCAATCGGAATGTTCTCCAAAATAGAAATGTGGTCAAACAATGTTGCCAACCGATAAACAAAAATTTACCAGCCGTTTAAAAACCGTCGCTCTTTTTGAATCACCCTTTATATAAGGCTACTATATAAGGAAATATGTAAAAAAGTTGTAAAGTCTAGACAACGAATAAAATGAAAAACAATTAGTGCAGAAAAATTCGAGCAAGACATAAAGTTTAAAAAAAAAATCATAAAAATATTTCTAGTTGTCTTAGAGACGTAATTCAGGTACCATTGGAAAGAGAATTTAAAACTATCATTTACGTTAAAAAACCGAAAATCGATAGTTTTTCGATTTTGTCATTCCGGACTGCCCTTAAGAACAGAACAGGTAGCCTACTGGTAACGCGCTATAAGTTAACAATTGCGCCTATAATGTGGAGGACAGTATACTATCTATCCTACTTACATTGGCCAACCCCAATACATAAGACATGTATCAAGCGTGTAACTTAAAATGTAACCACCACAAACACTTCAGTAATAAAATTCACTTCATGACTTTTCACACTAAGTAAGGAGTAATGTAATTATTTAAAGAAAGTTAATTGTTAAAAAATTCAATTGCAATTTAACATAACTTTACTGAAAATAATTAAATATGAAAACCCTAAAAGTACAATAATATTTTGAAATTGCCGTAAAACTAGTATTATTCACGATAATAAGCTCGCATCGACGGAACTCACGGACTAACTAGTCTATCACAACAAATGTCAGAGTGGAGTAATTCAGTTTACTGCTGATTACCAAAATGGATACTAAATATAGGTTAGGCCTAGTATTATGGCTTATTTAGAATGAATTTATTATTTAGGATAATTATTAAGAATCAATAAATAATAGAATGGGATGTTTATAAAAAGACATAGTTGTAAACATAATAAATCAATGTAAGAGTAAAAAAACCACAAAATTATGTGATGGTTAGAGCTGTCACTATGGTGTATTTAGAAAAGCACATATAGTAGCATTACCCATCACCTCCACATAGTCCAGTCTTACTCTCGCTGATGATCGTCAACTGATATTGCGTTACCAGTACTATAGGGTGATTCAAAAAGAGCGCCGGTTTTGATATATCAAATTAAGAGATTTATTTTATTGAAAAACTGAAAATAAATACATCAACAAGTTCATCTTACCTTTCGATTTCATGTATGAAAAATGATGTCATGCATGTGTCCTCCTCTACTGCGCTGGCACGCATCAACTCTGTCCATGAAATTGGATATTACTGCACGACAAGTTTCGACTTCCATTTGCCCGATAACCCGTCGAATTTCCTCCTTCAAGTCATTGATGTTTCGGGGTTTATTGGCATACACCAATGACTTCAGATGACCCCAAAGATGAAAGTCACAAGGCGTCAAGTCACACGACCTTGGTGGCCATTGATGGTCGGAATTACGAGAAATGATGCGATCCTGGAACCGTTCACGGAGCAACAACATTGTTTCTCGTGCAGCAACTGAATTTTATACGGGTGATATTGGAGATCGTACCGAAGAATTCTCCGTACAGAAGAACATCGTAAACCCAATTGTTGAGAACGGCGACGTATTGATTTTGCTGGGCTAACAGCCACACTGTCACGAACCAACGCAACGTTCTGCTCAGTTCGGCCAGAACGACGACCTCCAGAACTTTTAAGGTCGACTGTTGAACCCGTCTCAAAAAACTTTTTCATGAGCCTGCGAACTGTTGATTCATTCGGTGCTTCATTACGTCCTAGAGTACCGCGAAGTCGCCTGACAGTAGCCGCATAACTCTCTCCACTCTGGTAAAATGTTTTGACGATTAACACTCGTTGTGCAATAGTAAACTTCTCCATGGTTAAACACAGACTGCGAGAGTACTACACTGCGAACAAGAGAAACTACAACTGAATCGTCAATCGGAATGTTCTCCGAAATATAAATGAGGTCTAACAATGTTGCCAACCGATAAACAAAAATTTACCAGCCGTTTAAAAACCGGCGCTCTTTTTGAATCACCCGTTAGTTGTTAGAAAAGTATACCTCTAAACTGTTACCAGTGTTTAATACTTTTGTATGAATTTATTTTTTGTAAAGTTATTGCGGTTAATTGTATAATTCTAGTTTAGTTTATATACAGAGTGATTCACGAAGATATGCAGAAACTTTAGGAGCTCATTGTACAAGTAAAAATAATGAAAAAAGTTTTTATAAACGTGGGTCCGGAAATGCTTCGTTACCGAGTTACGGCTAGCGAAAGATTTCGCCCGGATTTCAGCTCACCAGGTGAAATGAAGGTTTCCTGAAATTCTGGTAAGGTAGATTTAGGGGCGAATTCAATCGTTTCTTATGGTTTTTGACCTGATAAATTGAATAAAATCGGTCCCAGAACTGTAAGTTAACTAGTTTTTGAGAAAACCAGTGTCAAATCCAAAAAATGGAGTGAAAAAACACATTTTTTTCATCTTTGGGCAACAATAACTTTGTTATTTCACCAAGAAACAGATATAAATTTTGAATAAACCTTGTAGAAAATTTTATTCTCAACAAAACGGTGTAAATAAAGTACACAGAAAGCAAATAAATGTTTGATTAAAAATGAATTTTTATTCACAACAGTACAAAGTAAAATTAACCGGAAAAACACTAATCTAAACCTATTCAACACAATTACAGTAAATTTTCAAAAGTGTCTCCGCCGACTTCAATGCATTTTTCTACTCGTTTAAGGACAGCTCTTGTTGCTTTCCGTTAATGGTGTAAAAGCTTCATTAATACGTCTAAGTATTAATGTTATTTTAATAAATGATTTTTCACTCCGTTATTTTTGGATTTGACACTAGTTTTCTCAAAAACTAGTCAACCTACAGTTCTGGGACCTGTTTTATTCAATTTATCAGGTCAAGAATTACAAGAAACGATTGAATTCGCCCTTTAATCTACCTTACCAGAATTTCAGGAAGACCACATTTCACCTGGTGAGCTGAAATCCGGGCGAAATCTTTCGCTAGCCGTAACTCGCTATCGATGCATTTCCAGACAGACCCATGTTTATGTAAACTTTTTTCATTATTTTTACATGTACAATGAGCTCACAGAGTTTCTGCATATCTTCGTGAATCACCCTGTATACCACGTTGATCGTTGACCGGTACTGCAGTACGTTTTAATCTGTTGTGCAGTGAACTGATGAATTTTTTTCTACTATAATATAAACACACTGCAGAGTACAGTAATCACTCGTTATCCGCGGGGGTTACGTTCCGGAGGGTTACCGCGGTTAGTAAAACCGCGGATAATGATACCTTATATGAACATAAAGATGGGGGTTAGGTTCTAAAGGTAGAGTCCTGTAGTCGTTTTAAATGTTTAATAGTTTTAGGAACATTTTACCATTATTATGTTGTTTAGGTCATCAGCCAAAAAGCTGGTTTGAACCTGTAGAGGTTTTACTAAGTAAAACGAAGAGGGAGGTGGTTTACCATTGCCACAAATCACTGAGTGGAAAAGTATGCTTATCAGCATGCCGGGCCCTCTGAAGAGCACATATTTTCCGCTCTGCAAATGACACCTTCACTTCATTCACCACAGGGTCTGGCTGTATAATGAAATTCATTACTTTCAGAGGATATAACTCTGATTAGTGTCTTTTACACCTCTACCTCTTCTGTTCTTAAATGGTCCAGTCATTTAATTGGCTGACCATATGATAAGAAACAGAACTATTTATTTTAGCCCTGCAACGGACAGATTGAGTGTAAATCATTTGACACTCCACCTGTCTGTTATGGGCAGTCCATTATTATAATCTATGAATATTTAATAAATACAGTAATGTACGCATAGAAAATTTGAGTTGCTTTAAAATAGTTTGTTATGGCGCTTTGCTTCTTCTTCTTTTCAAACTCCTTGTGGACTTCTTCGTATGGTATCATCAGCTCCTGAGTCCTCTTTTGAATTGAAGGGCCCTTTCCATGACTGGATCCGTCTCCAACACGTGGTCAGCCAATACGTTGCCATGCTGAGGATCTCGTTGATGGTTTGTGAAGAAATGCTTGGCTTCATTTCATGATCGTCGAACACACAAAGTACGTATACAATAGATTGTACGTAAGTTATTGTGCATCTGTGTTAAATCCAGTTTTAGTGTATTCAGTCTCATTTTGTATGTGTAGTCTATAAAATTGGTTGTCAGTAGTGCTAAGTAAATTATTAAATTATTTATTGTTTATTATTTATTTTAAGTAAATTATTAAGTTATTTATTGTATTACTAGTTTATTATTTATTTTGTAAATCTTTTAGTTGTAATAAATATTTGTAATTGTAAACTTTAGTGTATTAATTATTTAATAACCTAGATCCCGAAACGGACCTTAGCGATAAGTGTCACAATATATTAGTTATTAATTAGATTAATAATCCTGCGACTCCAGTACTTCCCATTTCTTTAGATAATAAAATTAATGTTGTTGTTGTTTAGGTCAACAGCCGAAAGGCTGGTTTGAACCTCTAGAGGTTTTACTAAGTAAAAACGAGGAGTAAGGTTGTTTACCTTTGCCTTCCTCACTGAGTTGAAAGAGTATGCTTATCAGCATGCCAGGCCCTACGAAAAGCACTCACTTTCCATCCTGTAAATGACACCTTTACTTCATTCACCCCAGGGTCTGGCTGCATAGTGAAATTCATTACTCTCAGAGGAGATAACTCTGACTAGTGTCTTTTACACCTCTACCTCTTCTGTTCTTAAATAGTTCAGTCATATAAGTGGCTGACTATGTGATAAGAAACAGAACTATTTTTTTTTTAGCCCTGGACCAAACAGATAGAGTGCAATTAAGATAACACTCCACCTGCCCGTTTTGGGCATAATAAAATTAATAGTAACAGTAAAATATTGTATCTGTATATTATGTATTAGGGAAAAAATGTATTTGAATTAGAAAATAAAAACAACAAAAATATGATTGTATCAAACAAAACAAAAATGTATAGGTAACAATAACAAAAGAAAATCATGAGTTTAACCCATTCAGTCACGAATTTTTATATTAGAATTTTTTTTTAAAATTATTATATTCTTACCCATCAGGTTGGTCTAGAGGTAAAGTCATCGCCAAAATCAGCTGTTTAACAGCTGATTTTGGCGACGAGGGTTCCTGGTTCAAATCCTAGTAGAGGTAGTTACTTTTATACGGATTTTAATGCTGGACAGTGGTTACCGGTGTACTTTGATGGTTGGACTTCAATTAACCATACTCTCTCAGGAATTGTCGGCCTGATTCTGTATAAGACTACACCTCATTTACATGTCATACATATCGTCCTCATCTCATTGCGTCATGGGGTTCCTTATTGTTCTCAATTGAACAGATTGCAACGTACACAAATTAGGAATTAAAAAATGTATTATATATATTCTTAAAGTACTATTTTTTTTTTTTATTATTATTAAAACTTTTCAAAAGTCCCAATAGATTGCAGCACTTGCTGGACTCTTAAAGAATTTGTTCATGTATGTGGCCAATTTTACGCAAAGCGATATGTGCGCAGTTTAGTGAATAAGAATTGGTAAAATTTTATGTACTCGTACATGTATATGGCCAAGGTGAATGAATGGGTTAACATATTCGCGCATGTGCGTGTGTGTGGTTTGTGGTGTGCGTATTGCTTCTTTTCAATTCTTGGAAGTAGGTAGAGCGAGAGAGCGTGGAGGAGGACGAAGAGCGGTGTACGGAAGGGTACATCGAGTTGCGATAAAATTTTTTGTTCATGGCAGTAGTATACTAAAGCTATGACGTTGCAATTCCCGGTTGATATGTGGGCCTATAGTATTCAGATGAACTGCAGTCCCCTAGCCGTGGGAGTGAGAGAATGCATAACGCTCTCACTCGCACAACCCATACACGCCGTTCCAATAACATTGTCGTATAATTTTACTCATTGTTGTGAGCAAGCGTTTATGCATGCAGTAAACTAACAAGCAAGATAACGACTGTAGTATGTTTTCAGATCTGGATTATAACGGTAAAGACCTTTGGGCGCATGCGTAGTTATGCCACATATCTCCCTCTCACTCGCTCGGCTATGGGACATTAGTTCGTCTGATAACTATACTTATACTAGAGTCTGTCTACGCTAAGCGTACTCCGACGTAGGCAACCGGCAATACAAGTGATCATGCGCATTAATTAAAAATTCGCACAGCATAATCAAAAACAAAATTCTACACAACACTGATTCGCTCAAAGCTTAATATAATAAAAACACGTTAAATTCATTTGTTAGAAAAGTTTTATAAATCGAACCATTAATAACTAAAAGATGTTACTAATGTCATTCTTACATTGTTATTTTTCGTTACATTATATACTTACATTATTATTTATGATTAGTAGGTTTTTATTATAGACTCAGTTTTATTTATTTTAGGTCACAAGTAATATAAGACTTCATGCCTTTATTAAGGCATGAAGTCTTAAGGCATGCATTATTAAGGCATGAAGAATTAATTATTAAAAGCCAATAAAGGCATGAAGGTTTTGAAGAGAAAATTAAGTATTGGACAAAAGAGCATTAGAGTTTTGCTAGACGAAAATGGAAAAGAAATTCAGGATACTAATAGCATCTTGAACAGAGCAAGGCAGTTCTATATGAACTTGTACAAATCCAACTTGAGAGACCCAGAACCAAACGGAGAAATGAACAGAAACACTGGAGAACAAGAGAAAATACCTGACATAGAGATATTCGAGATAGAAAAAGCATTGAAAGATATGAAACGTGGCAAGGCACCCGGAGAGGACGGCATACAGATTGAAATGATTGAAAAAGGCGGTAAAATAATCCTCAATGAGCTGAAGGAATTATTCAATCTATGCCTTAGAAGTAAGTCCATCCCAGAGAAATGGAATAATGCCATAATTATTTTAATATATAAAAAAGGAGATAGGAGAAAGATTGAAAACTACAGACCAATAAGTCTACTATCCCAAGTCTACAAACTATTTACAAAAATTATAACAAATAGATTGCAAAAGGAATTTGACTCTATCCAACCATATGAACAAGCGGGATTCAGGAAGAACTTCAGTACAATGGACCACATCCATGCCCTTAGCGTTCTGATTTCCAAGTGTAGAGAATACGACATACCTCTACATCTAGCATTTATCGACTATGAGAAAGCCTTCGACGCAATCGAATTCTGGGCCGTTGAAAAAACACTCAAATTCTATGGAATTAATGAGACATATATAAGCATTCTCAGAGAAATATATAGTAAGGCAACATCTTGTATTACAATATCAGACACCAGCAAAATTTTTAAGATCGAGAAAGGAGTAAGACAAGGTGATACAATATCACCGAAGCTTTTTACAACTGGTTTGGAATATGTAATGGGAAATCTGAATTGGAGAGAGAATGGCATAAGGGTGAATGGGAAATGGCTGAATCACTTGAGATTTGCGGATGATATTGTGTTGATTGCTGGCAGTGGGTTGGAACTGATGGGGATGATTGAGGACCTGCATAGGGCATCAAAGGAAATAGGGCTCCGGATGAACCTTCAGAAAACTAAGATAATGGGCGGAGAAGATGACCAAGATGAAGTTACATGTGATGGGGAAACTATTAATAAAGTCCAAGATTATGTTTATTTGGGACAAAATACAAGCCTTGAACGGGGAGGTGTTAAAGAAGAGGCAAAGCGAAGAGTGAAATTGGGATGGGCAGCTTTTGCAAAATTGAGAGGAGTACTGAATAGTAAAATAAGCAGAGAAAACAAAGCTAGGATCTTCAATCAGTGTATCACTCCAGTAATGATATATGGTTCAGAAACGTGGCCGCTAACAAAAGAGATTGTATACCAAATGCAAAAAACGCAGAGAGCTATGGAAAGATCTATTCTGGGAGTCAGGCTGAGAGATAGAAAGAGGAATGAGTGGATAAGATCCCAGACTGGCCTGGAGGATGTTGGCAGGGTGATGGCTAGAGGCAAATGGAGATGGGCGGGACGCGTGGCGAGAATGGAACCAGAGAGATGGGCAAGGAGGATCCTTGATTGGCGACCATATGATGGAAGAAGATCAAGGGGAAGGCCGGAGAGAAGATGGGAGGACGACATAAAGAGAACCGCTAGAGAGAGCTGGCGGAGGACGGCGCAGGACAGAGAAGAGTGGAGGAGTCATGAAGAGGCCTACATAGCTAATATTTTAGCTTTGTAAAAAGGGCTAAGAAAAAAAAATATATATAAGACTAATGCGCTCGAATTGTAACAGAAGAGTAAACTATTCCAAAGATTCCTTATTTATCATTTCAGATTGTTTATTTCATATTATTAAAATAATTAATGTATGTGACTAGTTTAATACAACTGTTTGCACTTTCCTGTGTTTAACTCATTTTTAACTTCAAAAGTTATCTTTTGGAATTGTACCATTTCGTTTCGATTTTTTTCGTGGACTGAAGTTGAAAAGTTTTGTAAGCTGTGTTTTGTTAACATGCGTGATAGTGAATGTGTTGAGTTTTTTAAACATAAAAGCGGTAAACATTAAAAAATAGAAAAAATTGTTTTGTTAAATGTAATGGTTAAAATAATTAATTAAGGAGTCTTTATGGAACTACAATAATTACTAGTAATCAGAACGGTATAATTGAAAACACTTAAAGGATAACGTTTATTTTAGCTGGATGTAGATATTGTTGTGATGGAACATAGTGCAATTTTTTTTTTTTTTTTTTTTTTTTGGTTTAACGTCCGACTGTTCTGCAGCTACTACTAATGCAGACGGTGAAGGATGAAATGATTTTTTGTAACGTATGAAAATATGCCGTACCTTAATGGGATTCGAACCCAAGACCGAACGTAGTGCAAGATAATTGTCAGGTGGAGAGGTAGAAACGCTCCAACTAGTGTAAAATTTTTGTTTACAACCTGTAGGCGCTTGCCTCTCGCGGAATACTATTACAGTAGATAGTTTAGCGTGAAAGAGTGATTTTCCGTATTTTTAAGCCGAACTGAGGTCGATTTTAATATTGCGTCTTTCACTCATGATTAAAATTAGATTACGTTTATTGAGGTTAGTTTTTAGTTTATTTTTAATGTTTTATTACTAACATTAGGTTTATTGTTAATTATTTGCATTGGCTAGAGAAAGTTGTGTGAGTGTTTCACACAAGATTTTTCATTATCATTGGAACCAGCAATAGCACACTCATGCACTGTAAATGGGTATAAAAGTGTTAAGTATTTAACTGACTCAAAGATTACCAATACTGACTCAGGGCCGTTGAAAAGGGATTCCGTTATTCAACGGCCCTGATAATGACTAGTTGCAAAAAAATGAGGGCCATAAGCTATACTAATTCCAGTTAAAAAGAAAGATGTAAAAAATATTGTCAGGGAAACAGATGAGTGGGTCACAGGGGAAATTTTGAAAATGAGGTCTGAAGTTAGAGATGTATACTCAGATTTTCTTTCACATAGGACTACCTTTAACGAACAAAGGTACAAAATTATTAAAAAAACATTATGCCAGAGAAGTCCAGAGAGCTAAATGCAAAAAAACTGCTGAAGTCCTTCATAAATCACCAAATCTAAACTCAGCTATATGGGAAATATTATATATAGGCTATTATATTATATTATATATAGGCTATATGGGGTTAGCCTAGAAAACGGTTAGGTAGATAGCCCTACTAAAGAGACTGATAATGAAAACGCCGATGACAGCAATAGTAAAGAAGGCGATTCATTCGTAATTACAGTAAAAGTGTAGTTAGCAACAAAGGTTTTACTGACACACCTATTATTGTTAACAAAAACAATGAACCTATACAGAATGGTGTAGAAATTTGTAATTATTTTAACAAATATTACCAGGAAGTAGCTTTAAAACTTAAACAACAGATTGGGGAAACAGTGGGATGTTATGATCCAAAAGGTAACAAGGTAGTAAATCAATTCTTATTTAGCCTAGTTTCAAGTGAGGAATTAGAATCAGTTATTGATAGTTTGAAAAGTAAGAAAACATGTGGGTTAGTGGGATTTCTAGTATAATTGTTAAAGAATGTAAACATCTTTTAATTACTCCTCTCCTTCATTTGATTAACTTCTCACTCGAAGCAGGGTATTTCCAAACAAACTGAAGGAGGCTAAAATATTGCCTATATTTAAGAATGGAGATAGCCAGTTAGTTGAAAATTATAGGCTCATGAGTATTTTAAACACAATGAGTAAAATTTTTGAAAAGGTAGTATTTATTAGGTTAATCAGTTTCTTGACTGAAAACCTAATCATCTCAGAGGATCAGCATGATTTCCAAAAAGGTAGATCAACTAAAACTGCAATTGTTTCACTTGTGGAGCAAGTAGTTGATATATTGGATGCCGGGGAGAAAGCATTGGCAGTGTTTCTGGATCTGAGTAAAGCTTTCGATTGTGTTGATCATGAAATTTTATTGAAAGCACTAGAGTCATTAGGGGTTAGGGATGTAGAATTGAAATTGTTTCAATCTTACCTTATTAATGGATTACAGTGTGTGGAGTTAACTAGGGTTGTTAGAGGGAAACTTACAAAGGTTGTATCTGGAAAGCTTGAAGTCAAAGCAGGCGTTCCACAAGGGTCAGTTTTAGGTCCAATTCTGTTTCTATTGTACATTAATAGGTTACCAGAAGTCATACCTAATGGCAGAGCTTTGTTGTTTGCTGATGATACTTCAGTAATCAGTAACAGTTTACTGGTAGATGCTCTTGAAGTAAATACACATGTTAACATAGAGTCCGTAGTACAGTTCTTGAATCAAATGTTATTAACAGTTAATGGGAAAAAGTGTCAGTACTTGCAGTTTAAAAATAAACATAACGTTAAAGAAAGTAGAGAAGTGGATGTATTTATTCATAATAATAGTTTAGAGCATGTAGAAACAGTGAAGTTCCTGGGCGTATCTCTAGATAGATCTTTGTCTTGGGACTTCTATATCAATCAAGTTTGTAGTAAAATATCATCTGGGGTATTTGCACTAAAACAAATTGCCAGATTAAATGATAAAAAATTACTAATGGCAGCTTATCATGGCCTCATTCTGTCTCATATCCGTTATGGTATTTTAGTATTGGGTAATTCTAGCATGGGTAATATAAATAGGGTTTTTAAAATTCAAAAGAAAGCTATTAGGTGTATGGTGGGAGCTAACCAGCTAACCTCATGCAGGCCACTATTTAAGGAGCTTAAATTGCTTACAGTTCCCTCCCTCTACATTTTTGAGGTGATTATGTATGTTAGGCAAAATAATTTTATGCAGAATTTCAATGTTCACAATCATAACACGAGAAACAGGAATAATTATTATGTGGCTAATCACTCCACAAAATTGTTTGAACAAAAACCTACTTATGCAGGGAGAAAATTCATGAATAAATTACCCCAATCTTTAAATTGTTGTGAGGATTTGAATTCTTTTAAAAAAAATCTGAAAAATTACTTGATCAGTGAAACGTTTTATAGCGTACTAGAATTTCTTTCTTGATAGTAGTGATACATAGTGTGATTCTTATATGTATTTCAGGTGTTATATCTGACGACATGTCCTATACTCCTCCTGGAGTCTCCAGGGCGCAAAAAAAAAAACTAATTATGATGTACCCTATCTATAGGCTACTGGGACCATGTTCTTTTTTAACAAATAAATAATATTTTTCACTGTTCATAAGTGAATGAAAAACTAATTTTATTATATGCCTGTTATTCAGCTTAATACTTACAATAAAAACTAATTGGTAGGTCTACTCTAAAACGATTAAACAAGTTAAACTATAAAAACGATAACATATTCCTGCTTAAGTTTCAAGATTTTTAAGAGGAATGGTTTTATTTAAATATATCGGGTTTGTCATCTAAAAACGTAATGAACTGACCGACCAGTCTTTGTGCCGGCTCCAGGCACAGGCTGTCCTACGGACGACTATAGTTATTTGACTCACGAGTTTGCTCTTGTTTGCAACGAGGGGTAAAGGGATAAAGCATCAGTGCGCATGCGCGACTGCTTTAATTTCAGTACGACAAACATAACAACTTATACTATACCCAGAGCATATACAGCATGTCGCGGAACCTTTTGTAGGTTAACTGTACGAATATAACTTGTTTGTTACCGTAAACAGAAATGTCGGTTTCTCGAAAACGTGGTCGAACTATTAACAGTGCTGAACACAATGTAATAAAATGTTGTGAAGTTGAAGCTAAACAAAAATGCCTATCCGTGCCTCTTAACAAAAGCCGTGAGCGAGCGGCTAATTACTGTGATAGGTATTACTCTTTCCACAATTCGAAAAATAAATAAGGAAATTGAGGACGTTAAGAAGCTATACTTTAACAGTTTTGTTGACACCTGGTAAAAAAGAAAACGGTTAGGTAGATAGCCCTACTAAAGAGACTGATAATGAAAACGCCGATGACAGCAATAGTAAAGAAGGCGATTCATTCGTAATTAATTACAGTAAACCAAACATTTCTAGTCAGGCAATAGCTATTAAAGGTCATATTTATTTCTTGTATGGTTTATGAAGAAAACATTTTCTTGGAATAAACCACAGCTTACAAAGTGCATCTATAAACTACACGGTAGTGAAATGTATGAGTAGTGTCTCACTGTTGAGGTTGGCAGCACTGCAAATATTTCACTTCCCTTCCTCACAATCAATCCATACGCAAAAGGCAATCTCATGACTTCAGTACCTATTATAGAAAGTGTCTACTCTATTGTTAAGTAACAGCTTACCGATTTGGACTGGCAACTTTGTCTGGTGACCAGAGGACTCACAACATCAAAACTGAAGATTTAAATTGAAACTGAAAGCTGGCTCGATGGAGAATCCATCGAGCTACTTGTCAGCTACCGTTATCAGTTCAGTTCTTAAACGGCCGTGTGTTCAGAAGCTTTAGTTCATTCCTTTTTTCTCTTGTTACCTTGTCCGTAGTACCCGATGTCGTCATATAATGAATTTGTGACTGATTTCATTAAATTATATCGCAGTTTTCTGTGTCTGTGGAATAAGAAGGACTGAAATCAAATAAAAGGACGCAAATAAGTTGTTAGGCCTAATTAGGCATAAAGAGTACGATCCATCACTACGATAAAAATGGTGCTAGCAAAATGAAACGTAGTGTCATTTTCGTAATCATCTTTTACTACAATTTAATATCTTTCTCTCTTGGTTTGTTAATGGTAATGTCAACCCATTTGCAATAAGTAGATTGTCGTTCATTACTGAAAAGAGTAAAGGCCAAGCCAATTCCTGTGAGCACTGGGCTACGCATGCGCATACTTGACTTCGACCCTGCATACCCCTCCAGCCAACAAATAGATGTACAGTCAGTGTTGTTGAAAATTGACAATACCCATTGTATTTTAGGCATGCTGTTCCATTGTTGATGACATACGCTGCACTATTGCAGTACATGCAAGACTATACTGATGCAGACGCACGTTTTGCCCAGCGCTCTTCTTATGAAAAACTGGCTTTTTTATGGAAGCTTATTATTGATAACTGAACTGAAAGGAAACTGAAATGAGGTGTAAAAGGGGCTTTCTGATAATTTGCCACTTGCTGTTTGTTTTTTTATGCGACATTAGTATTCGTGTAAAGAAACAAACGAATTAGACATTAAAATAGGTTTGTATGACGTCACTCGTAGCAAAACCACACCTATTTGGGTAGCCCCATCACTATTTGCCAACTATAAATATAACCAACTTCGGTGGCATGCGGGCCGCACATGCGCAGTAAGTAGCTCCCCCACCACAGCATTGTAGCCTGATACAGGCTGCTTCTAAAGTAGTACTCAGTACTGATTGTGTTCTGTTCATGCGGTAATCGTTTTGACATTTGTGTCGCTGTCGAAAGCCGCACGCCATCGAAATTAGTTGCGCGCGCACAAAATACGGGGAAAAATGTCTGCGATTCATTTTAGGGTAATAGGCAATAAGTTTTTTCTAAATGATGTGCCTACCATAAGTTTTGACAGGCCCGAAGAGACGTACGTCATACCCTCATTCTATTATTTATTTACTATCCGGTTCTTTTTGTTAAAATGTCATACAACTGATATTGTGCGTGTGTAGTTTATTTCTAAAAATTGACGTATGTTTGGTATAAAGTTCACAACTATAAAAAATGATTCAGCTTCTTGGAATACTAACAGAAAAGTGACACCAGACACGACGATCTATCTTTGACGTCCTTTCAAAGAGTGATTTTTTCAAGCTCATTTATTATTTCTGTTTCCGCACAACATGTGACTCAACAATATCAAATTACAAACACAATTCTATATTTTATAACAACACAATAAAACGCATATTATAATATCCCCCTGGAAAAGAAGTTATATTAGCCTACGTGATACGCAAAAAATGCGATGAGATTTAAACGTTTAACTTTGTACAAGCTTATCTTATCTAAATATCAGATTATAATAATAACATTTATAGTGTAATAAAGTAAGATTCATTAGGAAGCGAAAGTAATTTTTCAAAATTGTTTGATGAAAAATGAGCTTGTTAGAGTGTAGTGAACGAAATTAGCCATCAGAGTGCCTTACCGTATCACGTATTGTCACTATTGCGCTTGAATACCGTGCACTGATTGAAGTGAGTTGAGGGGAACAGCGGACGGAACACATTCTCTCTCTGTCTCGCTACCCTCCTACATGACACCGTAATTGGCGAACAGTATACCAATAATAGAACAGAGTAGTCTACCTACTCCTATACAAGATGAATCAATCTAAAGACTGGGTAGGAATCAAAGCCACCATCATTATCATATTCATATTGGGAAGAAAATTCATGAATAAATTACCCCAATTTTTAAAATGTGATAATTTGCATTCCTTTAAAAAAATCTGAAAAATTACTTGATCGGTGAAACTTTTTATAGCGTACAAGAATTTCTTTCTTGATAATAGTGATATATTGTGTGATTCTTATATGTTTATTTCAGTTGATATAACTGACATGTCCTATAAACTCCTCCTGGAGTCTCCTGGGCGCAAAAAGTTCACTGTGTAACCAACATGAAACTGTGCTTGTTATTACGAAGGATGGTAGACGACAACCACTATTGATGTTACGCAGCTGGTTGCCTTATGTGGCATGTCTTCCTTGTCATCCTTAATATGTATTTTAGTAACCTGGGTGCATACCACTCATCATATATACTCGGAGATAGGGTTTCAAGACCATGAGTGTAAGAATCGGTCTCTTTATCAAATGTACAAATTAGTACGTAGGTCAACACTTAAAGTGGTGTTAGGCCATAATAATAGATAGCGGTGGACTTACGAGTTTTAGAATGTTCACAAAAGAGAAACCGGACAAGAGTTGCGTCAAAATTTAGAGGTTTTTTACTTGATTTCTTAAAGTTAATAGTTTTCTTCTTGTTATGTGTTGTTTGTTAGTTCGTTAAAAGTCGAATTAACTGTTTTGGTTACTCCCGATTACGATGAGTTACGGTTCATAAATTAGCGGTATTTGGCGCGAAGGCTACTAATAGAAGAAGACTGTAGCCTAGGTCTCGAACTAAGACCTTTCGCTTTGCATTGAGCAGCACGCTCTCTAACGCTCTAACCACTGGACCACGGAGGCGGCTTAATACTTGTTTCCTTTCAATGTCTCTCTCACTGGATCAACATTTCGAAGGTGACATCATCGAAACTACATTACCTTTTGTCAATGAACGCGCCGGTTATCGAAAGAGAACTCTATCATTTATGGCCCAATGAACAGACCTAGGCACCATATCAAACATAGCTGTTATATTAGTTAAAGAGTAGGCATATTGTAAGAGAAAAATATCGGTTCAGAATGCGTTTTGTCTAGTAACTGTGAACAGTGAAAGAGTGAGTGAATTGTTTCCCTAGTTTCTAGAGTAAAACATTCGTTCTATCTTAACTGTGAATGATTTTTGTAACCGTGATTGGGGAATAATTATTTTTGTCCCTAATGTGTGTACGTTGCAATCTTTTCAGTGTGAGAACAATAAGCAACCCCATGACCCAATGAGATGAGGATGATGTGTTATTTTTTTCACCTCATTTACAGTATGACGTGTAAATGAGGTGTAGTCTTGTACATACACAGGCCGACCATTCATGAGAGAGTATAGTTAATTGAACCCAACCATCAAAGTACACCGGTAATCACTGTCTAGTATTCAAATCCGTATAAAAGTAACTACCTTTACTAGGATTTGAACCAGGAACCTTCGTCTACGAAAATCAGGCGTTTAACAGCTTGATTGGGAACGAAAGATTTACTCGTTTATATAACGTTATTATAGTTCTTTATTAAAGAACTACGGTCACCGTGAATTGTAAGTTACCCGTGACTCGTTCACCTGTTTCTTCACTAGCTGATGCATTGCATAATAATACGTACGCACGTGTTTCATGTTAAATCACAGTTTATATAGTTTGCAACCAAAACTAAAGATGTTTTAGTTTTTCACTTCTGTGGATTGTCGTTTGCTTTTATTGGTGTAATAGGATACAATTGGTTTTATTGTGAGTGGTTTTCTGCTCATCGAATGAAAGGAAAGGTGTCAATTTTGTGTTGTCCTTGAGAAGTGGTCCGCTTTCGATTTAAGGTAAGAGCAAATACAATAAAGTTACCTTTATTAATATACACTAGATTTGCGTGTTATTAATCATTCACTAAACTGATCTATGCTTCTCATTTTGATCAGATAATTGGATTTTGTTCAACCAGCCATCGATTTATCAACTGGTGGTATCTATTCAGATCAACCTATATGAAGTCTGGCCTAAATTTTGGAGAGCTTAAAAACACTTATGTAGGTACCTCACCTCCGGGTTTCAGTAGACTGCCACTCATTACTGGTGCTTATGGATTTCATTTTTTTAAAGGGTAGTATACATTTTCAGTTGTGCCGTTGCCCACGGATGCCTATAGGGGCGGAGGACAGTGAGACCGCGTATAATAAGTGTGTGGCCCTACACATTACTAGTGCATCGATGCGGACTCAATGATATTAATTTTTCTATTTTGGGCAGATAATACAGTATCTACTTCAATTATAATAATAATAAACGTCATATAATGATCATTTTTGTATTCTCTACCAACATAATGAGACTTGAAATTCCTAATCATTTCTACAAGGTAATCATAATAATCATTTGGCATATATGATTAATAATTTAAAAAAAAATAGCTTTAATTTTTATCAAAAGTAAAAATGCAGGTACTCCTTTATTGTCAATTTCAAAATTTGAAAAAATGCTTTGTGTTTTTTCTTCAATTAATATTGTTTGGTATGAGTGTAATGAACTACATTGTTGCGAGCAATATTTGAGTTGAAGTTTTGTTTGTGGTCAGCAATAAACATATTTATTACGAGGAATAAAAATTATTAACTTTGAAAAATAAAAATGATAAATTTCTCTACTTTTCAAAGATGTGATACATTGATGGATGCAAGTACCTACTGCTGATGGTAGGCCACCACACAAGTAAACTTCCGGTTTACTAAGTACGAGCATCTACAAGCGCATACACCTTGAGGTGATATTTTGTAGGTGTACTTGGAATGTAAACTGGAAATTCTTAGCGACCATGAAATGTGTCCAGCATTTTGTCGATTATAGCATATGCACTTAATGCACAAGCTTCTTCACATTTTGTAGTCAGTTCTTGGATTTTTGTCACCAAACCCTGTTTCTAGCTTGAGCCATCTTTTTGAGATTACAGTTGCTCCATAACTTTGTCTGTATTTAGATGATTACCTTTGTGACAGCCAAATACGCCAAATTTGGTATGCCGAACAAAGCCTTCATTTCAATTGAGTACACCAGGTTTTGGGTACAATTCTCTGATGTCACGCGTGTGTAAGTTGTAATTATCTACAATATATCTTTTATAATGTTTATTTATTAATATTTTTGTTATAGTGAATTTTAATTTATTTTAACAATAGGGAACGGTAGACTTTTCCTTTATGCTGATGATACTGCGGTTGTTTTGGAAGGATTTGACTGAGATGAAGTATACAGCAGGTCCGCAGAAACATTAACTTTGCTTAAGAAGTGGTTCAACTCTAATTCCCTTACTGTGAACGAAAATAAAACTAAGTATATAACAGTATGGTTACGACCATTTACGGACCCAAAAAACAAAATCCTACAATATCATTCGTGTCAAGAATATTATACCTTGTAACTGTTATGTCCTAGAACATGTTAATTCATAAAAGTACCTCAGAATCTGGTTTGATGAAAGAATGAGATGGTCTGTCCATATTCATCACTTGAAACAAAATATCCGAAAATTCCTTTATATTTTTCCCCGCATAAATAGAATTTTGTCACAAAATGACTTAAGAAAGGTATATTATGCCTTGATACAATCCTTGCTGCAGTACGAAATCTTTGCTTGGGGTGGGGCTTTCTGTTCAACATTGGGACCACTCATAACGGCTCAGAAAGCTGTGATCAAAAGTGCTTTAAATTGTGACAGACAATTCCCTTTTGATTTATTATATGGTAGATTTCGGGTACTTGACATTCGGCAACTTTACATAAGGAACTTATTACTGTAAGATCTAATAAACTTTCTGTACTACAGAAAATAACTCATAATTATCATACCAGAGCAGAAACCCGTATTGGATATCAAGCCCCTAGATTGCATAAAACCATTACCTAACAGCACTGCAGTTCATTTTATAGCCTGAATGACATACCTTAACCTGAGATATACCTTACAGGCTATCCGAAATACTGATGTAACTCCTCAAATATACAAAAGAAAAGTAACCAACTGGCTGATTAATTTAGGGAGAGGGCAGTCTGAGGATTTAATTAGTTCTATCTATTCAAACTAATTGCTCTTCCTCTTGTGTCAGCTAAAAAAATTTTTGTTAACATTGTCATCGATAGTCTGCTTCATCCTTTGCCATTACATGACATTTTATTTTTATTTTATTTTTTTAATGTATTTTTAATACTATTATCTTTTTTGTATATTTACGTTAAGAAATTTTGTAATTTGTTTATTTTTGTAAATTTCTGTTTCTTTTCTTTTATGTAAATTTAGTGTAAATATAAAAAGCTATTATTATAATAGAATAAATGAAATAAACCAACTGATACCTGCGCACAGGCTAGACCTATGCGGGTATTTTCAAATAACATAGGATAACATTCATTGTAGCCTACTTGTTTTTACCAATAATAATAATAATAAATAAAAATAATAGTTTATTATTAATATCGTACAGCACACATTATCTGCAATGATATATCTGGAAAATAAAAACTCCAACAATCTGTGTTGGTTTGGTCATCAGTCAAAAGGCTCGTTTGAACCTCTAGAGGCTTTACCTCCAAGTTTAATCGGTGAGAATGTTTATATTTGCCTTCCTCACTGAGTGAAAAAGGGTGATCAGGATGCCAAGCCCTCTGAAAAGCGTCTATTTTCCACCCTACAAATGACACCTCCACTTCATTCACCACAGGGTCTGGCTGTAAAATGAAATTCATTATTTTCAGAGGAAGTAACACTTGATTAGTGTCTGTTACACCTCTACCTCTTCTGTTGTTAAATGCATCAGTCATATAATTGGGTGACCATGTGATAAAAAACAGAACTATATTTTGTAGCTCTGGAACTAGCAGATCGAGTGCAAATTTTTAATACTCCTCCTGCCTGTTATGAGCATTTAATAGTATAAATTTGTATTATTTCCTCCAGCTACATTTTTATGCCTGGCAATCTAGTTGCAACATTTTCTCATGCAGCTTAGGTATGGGTATCAGACGAACTTATGTCCCATAGCCGAGGGAGATATGTGGCATAACTACACATGCGCTCAAAGGTCTTTACCGTTATAATCCAAATCTGAAAACATACTACAATCGTTATCTTGCTTGTTAGTTTACTGCGTACTTAAACGCTTTCTCGCAACAATGAGTAAAATTAAAGACATTGTTATTGGAACAGCACGTATGGCTTGTGGGAGTGAGAGCGTTATGCATTCTCTCACTCCCACGGCTAGGGGACATTAGTTCATCTGAATACTATAGGTCGAGATAAGGATGGATTTTGTACGTACCAATTGGTTAGGGTATCTTTGCCAATGCAGATCGGACCACTTCACACTCTCTCTTCATGTGATTGTCCACGTGTCACTTGTCGATGGGGCAAGCAGTTAGCAGATTGCCACTCTTGGTGCCCCACTCTTCATCTGTTAGCTGCACCCCTCTCACCCCTTTGTATCAAATAGTACATAATATTTGTTTAATTACGAGATAAATACTTTTCAACCAAAAACTATTTTGAAAGGAATTCGTGCACACTGTAAAATGTTTCATTAATCAAAAATTGTTTTAGCTTTTCTTTAAAATGACTTAAATTGTCATGATTTTTTAAACTTCCAGCTGCACCTCAATTTCATCGTCAGTCTCACCAGCGTGTATTCATTGTTCTTGTCCTCCAACCGTGCTAGAATATGAAGATCATTTACTGGTTCCATTATTTTAATGAGACAACCTAATTGTAATTTTCAAAAGGACAAACAAAACTAAATGTAACACAGAAAAGTCTAAGAAAACATATACGTAATTACTCGCACTTTAGATTTTTTTTTTGCATCCAGGAGACTCCAAAGGGAGTATAGGACATGTCAAGATAAAACTGATAAACAAAAAGTTTATCACAATGATGAATACATCACTTACCACCAAAAATTTGTTTCTGTTACTGCTTACTTCAGTAGGTTGGTCATGAACCCATTTGTATCAAATATCACACAAAATTAAAAAGTCAAACAATGATAAATTCATCACTTACCAATAATTTTTTCCTCTACTGCTTAACTCAGTAGGCTTGTCATGAACCCCTTTGTATCAAATAGTACACAATATTTGTTTAGTTAGAAGTTAAATACTTTTCAACCAAAAACTATTTAGAAAGGAATTCATATACACTGTAAAATGTTTCATCAATCAAATATTGTTTTAGCTTTGTTTTAAAATGACTTACTAAATTGTCACGACTTTTTAAACATTGTGGCAATAATTTATTGATGTATTTTCTACCTGCATAAGTTGGTTTTTGTATATTTCAAACATTTGCTATTTCTAACAATTAGTAGACTGATGTGACAACTGACCCGTTAAAAGTACACTAACACACCTTCTCTGCTCTAATTCTCCTTCTCTTACCATAATTGCTGCTATCAGCCCTTTTCTATAAACCGTGGAAATGACAAAGTTTAACCATCATCCATACTAATATTATAAAGACAAAGCGTGTTTTTTTGTGCAGGCGAATTTCCAAAACTAGTCGACGGATTTCATGAACTTTTGACCGCATATTTTTTTTTTTAAATTTATTTATTTAACGTCGCATCAACTACAACGGTCATTAGCGACGACGTTGGGGTGGAACTATTATACGATGGAGGATGAAATGATATATTGTAACATATGAAAACACGCCATGCCTGAGTGGGATTTGAACCCAGGACCGCATGATGAGAGGCGAGCACGTTACCAACTGCGCCAATGCGGCCGGCCGACCGCATATTTGTTTTTGTAGTAACAGCAACGTTTTGTTTTTGAATTTTCCAAAATGATAACCGTACGGGGCCTAATAAAGATTTTCATAAATGTGTGTGCGTGCGCGCGCGCGCGTGTGTGTGTATGTGAGTACGTATTGCTGTTAAAGTGGATAAAGGGGTTGATGATAACAAGAGAGACATACGTGGGAGAAATTATCAAAACGTTGTGTGCGTGTGCATCATGTGTGTTTATACTTACTGTTGAAGTAGATATTTGAAAGGAGAGGATGAATGAGAGTCATGCGCAAGGAATTTATCAAAAAAAAAAATGTGTGTGTAGGTTGTAGTTTATAATACACTCAATCTAGCAGCTAGACAATTTATGTTACATACTTATTTAAAATAAATCGATTAAGTTGTTCACATATTTTCTGTGCGAAGCTGTGTGGGCCATGCTAGTTCCTAAAAAATTTAAGACATCAACTTTGGTGAGTACAGTTTGACAGGTTGTTTTTAATCAAGCATTTTGTGAAAAAGATAAATTCTTTGCTGAAAATAACATTAGATCAGACAGAAAGTAATAAAATATTGTTTAGGTGAGTGAAGTGTTAAGTTTTCTGATTTTGTACCTGCTTAAGTTTGTCTCCCAACAATACCTGAAATTGTATAAATTTTTATATAAAGCTAGTGAAAATAACAAACAGTTATTGTTTATTTTTAATTCATTTAATAAATTTATACAATAAACTTCCCTAACCTTTTTAAGCTTTTTTGATTCTACTACCTGTGACTTATACGTGTTTTGGAGAATCCATCTTCATCTGAATAGACAATATCATTTGAAATTAAAATTTTTTATTTAAAATCTGTAGAAGATATTAGATGTTCAGTCGTTTATAAAAAATTGATTTAAAGATGAGTTCTTCAAATCTATCTCTCCTCTTATTTATTACAGATATCAGCAGTAGTCAATATCACTTCATCATTCTTGAATTTAATTTGTTCTTCTAAAATGTTCTGTTTTCGCTCTTTTAAATGTTTATAAATATGTAAAATCTTATATTTTTTAATTTCACTTTTATTTTCTTTATTCCTCTGTTCTGTTATATTGAAATGTTCGTCCATTTTACCAAATTTATGTTCCTCCTTTATACGATTGGTATAATTTGCATAATATTGTACTTTATTGTTACTGATTAAAAATTGCAATAATGTGTCTATGATTGTAACAGCCTATGTTACAATAGGTTAAAAGTCATCAAATAGTTTTCCGTTTGTCTAGTTTTAAATTATTTTGTACTTTTCTCTTGTTATTTGAATTTAAATTGTTTTCTGTTATCTAAGTTAGAATTGTTCCTTCCGTTTATCTCGTTTATTTCTTGAAAAGCGGCTTATCTATTTGATATTCAAATTTTATGTTCCTTATCTTATCTTTTCTTCCTGTTTGTTGAAAATTCTTTTATGTCTGGAATCCCACTACGTCTTATGCCGTCAGTCTTATAAAATCTGCATAAATTAAATAATTTTTTTGGGAGAATGGAAACTAAATTTTTCTCTTTATTTAAAATCTTCAGGTATGTTTGAAAATATCTTTTGTAATTTTAATAAATTTTTTTTAAACAAATTATGAGCCATCCACCAATTCATGTTATTACTTTATTACTATTTTATTTTATTTTATTAAATTTATTTGGCGCATTTTTGGTTTACGTCCTTTCCAAAAACAACCACCTTCTACTTTTCTTGTTCCTTTTTTGGAATTTTTTTTTCAATATATTTTTTGTCCACTTTTTTCGCTTCCTCTTTTAGGGCTGTGTTATGATGTGGCCAAGAATGTGTTGAATAAAGGTGATTTTTTTGTTTCAAGTCTGCAAGAAAACCTGAACAAATTTATTTCATTTAACGTGAATGATTTCAAACATAAAATTACTTGTAGTTGTGATAGAAAAATGGCTGTCATTTTTAAGAGAGAAAAACATTTTATTATGGTTCTGAACTCTTTAAACAATGGATTCATTCGAATAAAAAAATTGAAGTAACTAATTTATTCTTCTGTGGACCATTTAATAGGTCTTGGGTTTGAATCCCACTTAGGAACGGCATATTTTCATACGTTACAAAAAATCATTTCATACTTCACCATCTGTATTAGCAGTAATTGCAAAACAGTTGGTTGTTTAGGTCATCAGCCAAAAGGCTGGTTTGAACCTCTAGAGGTTTCGCTAAGTAAAACGAGGAGTGAGGTGGTTTACCACTGCCTTCCTCACCGAGTGGAAAAGTACGCTTATCAGCATGCCGGGCCCTCTGAAAAGCTCATATTTTCCACTCTGCAAATGACACCTTCACTTCATTCACCACAGGGTCCAATTGTATAATGAAATTCATTACTTTCAGATAAGATAACTCTGATTAGTGCCTTTTACACCTCTACCTCTTTTGTTCTTAAACGATTCAGTCATTTAATTGGCTGACCATGTGATAAGAAACAGAAATATTTATTTTAGCCCTGCAACTAACAGATCGAGTGTAAATAATTTGACACTCCACCTGTCTGTTATGGGCAGAAAACAGCCGGGAGGTTAAACCAAAAAAAGAAAAATTAATAGCAGTTGACCTTGTGCTGTTTGTTACGTCTTCACCGTAGACTGTAGTTGATTACGCTTTGCTTTTATTTGCAGGTAGCCTGTAGATGAGCTCCAGTGTACCAACGAGGAGGAGAGCAAACTGAAGGAGAGAATGGAGCTGTACATAAACAGACTAGGAGAATATTGTAAAGAGAGAGGCTGGCCACCCCCACTCTACCACTGGACTCTCACTTCAACCACACCGCCATTGTTGTATGGATGCCAAGTGAAGGTGAGTCACTCCATCTTACTTTACTTTACAACTCCAGGGCGTTCAGGCTTCTGCAGCCCCTCCTCACCGCGACCTAAAAGATCTTTTGTGATTCACTCCGTCTTAGTAATTAGTGAAAAATAATATTGGTATGTTCATGTGACAGCTTGTTTTGCCTGTGACCTGTTCCACAAAGCTACTTTGCAAATTTGTTTGTGTTGCACCAATGATTTCTCAACTTGCACCGTGATTTTTATTTCTGTTCCACCAATGATTATACCATATGTAATATCAATAGAAGCTTCCGTAATACGTCATTGCACTCCCACATTTGGTAACGTGGTTGCAGCAGTTTTTATAGTGTGTCACAAAACGTACTGATACTACGACCGTACTTACTCTTGAAAAGAAACAAATCAATAATAGGCATAATATGAACCGCCATCTATTTTCACTTTTTATTTTTACTTTCTCTTGCCTATATGAATATATAGGAAGGAAAGTATTGTTTTCATGTCGATTTTTAGAAATCGAGTTTTCACCGGATCTATACGTTTTCAGACCCCCTGAACCCACACAAACATGTTTTTAGCGATTGGTCTGTGTGTGTGTGTCTGTGTGTGTGTGTGTGTGTGTGTGTGTGTCTGTGTGTGAACAGAATATCTCAAGAACGGAACGTCGTACGAACTTGAAACTTGAAACTTAAGTTACATACCACTACCGGACGCGACACGAACATTTTCATTAAAATCGGTCAACCGGAAGTAGTAGTTTATTCGTATAATTTTTCAGTTTTTTGCGATTTTCTCAAAAACTGGTCCTACGATTTTTTTTAAAATCGCCTATTTTACTCAATTTTTTATTCTCTACAAGATAGGGTAGGCGCCATGTTTGCTGAAATTCTCGGTGAGGCTGTTTTCACGTAAAAACGTTGTTTTTTTAAGATTACGGCTTTAATATAAATTTTAGCGCAAAAACTTATATAATAAAAGTTGTAGAGAATTTAAAAACCTACAACTTCTGTTTCAAACATTTTTTTGTATAACGCTTAGTTTAGCGGTAATTTGCGATTTTCTGGTTTTTTACTCACGAAAACGTGAGAAAAATCGATTTTTTTAACATTTCGGTCTTAGTATGCATTTTACGACAAAAGTGTATATAATTAAATTTATAGAAAATTAAAAGATCTACAACTTTTGTTTATAGCATTTTTCTCTACAGAGCCTAGTTTAGCGTGAAAGCGTGATTTTCCGTATTTTAAAGCCTAACTGAGTTCGATTGTCATTTTGCGTCATTCACTCATGATTAAAATAAGGTTATGTTTTTGAGGTTAGTTTTTGTTCATTTCTAATGTTTTAATACTAATGTTAGGTTTATTGTTAATTATTTGCATTGGCAAGAGAAAGTTGTGTGAGTGTTGCACACCAGATTTTTATTTTTACTTTTATTGATATATTACTGTCAAAACAAATACTTCATCTCAGAATAATCCAATTGCACGCTGAGTGATACATTTTTAGTTGATTAGTTAGATTCTGCCCATAACAGCCCATGACAGGCGGCGGCGAGTAAAATTATTTACTCTCAATCTGTTAGTTGCAGGGCTAAAATAAATAGTTCTGTTTCTTATCACATAGTCAGCCAATTAAATGACTGAATTATTTAAGAAGAGAAGAGATAGAGGTGTACTGTGACACTAATCAGAGTTATCGTCTCTGAAAGTAATGAATTTCATTATACAGCCAGACCCTGTGGTGAATGAAGTGATGGTATCATTTGCAGAGTGGAAAATATGTGATTTTCAGAGGGCCTGGCATGCTGATAAGCATACTTTTCCACTCGGTGAGTTGTGGCAATGGTAAACCACCTCACTCCTCGTTTTACTTAGTAAAACCTCTACATGTTCAAACCATCTTTTCAGCTGATGACCTAAACAACAGCAACATAGTTAGATTGTATTATACACTAATAAAGTATTGAAAAGTTTAGAGGCATACTTTTCTAACAACCAGTACCTATGTTGACTATTTAGAATAAGATGGAGGAGGCAAGTAGAGGCAACGTGTACGGTGCAAGCTTCTATTGAAATTACACGTAGTATAGTCTGTTGCACAAGATTAAAGAGCCTTTATTATTATTGCAAACTGAGAATTCGCTTTTGAAAAGCAAAATTTATGTTAACCTGCAACTTGTGTACCAGTTCTGCTCAAAAATGTATCAGTACAACTCACGTTCCGTAAGGAAGTGTGGTGTATGCTTTTGCGGCTATTTTAATTGAAAATGTTTTAAAATTAAGTCTAGGCTGATTAGGCTACATCAAATTTATAAATGTAGAGTTGCTACTACGAAGCATTTTTTTAATGATTAAGTTATCATACGATCTGAAAACAGCATAATGACTGACCTGCTATCAATATTTCAACTTGGACCCTTTCTGTAAAATCCCTAAAAAAATAAAATAAAATAAAATTCTCTTCCCTTAATTTCAACTTATTAGATGGCTGTTATATTTTCATTTTTACTTTCTCTTGTGTATATGAATATATAGGAAGGAAATATTGTTTTCATGTTGATTTTTCAAAATTAAGTTTTCACCGGACCTACACATTTTCAGACCCCCTGAACACAAAAAGAAGTTTTTAGCGATTGGTCTGTGTGGTTGTGTGTGTGTGTGTTTCTGTGTCTGTATGTGTGTGAACAGAATATCTCAAGAACGGAACATCCTACGAACTTAAAAGTTGAGTTAGGTACCACTACCGAACCCGACAAGAACATTTTCATCTCAAAATCGGTCAACCGGAAATAGTAGTTTATTCATGTAATTTTTCACTTTTTGGAAATATTTTCAAAAATGGGTCCTACAATTTTTTTAAAAATAGCCTGGCTTACTAAATTCTTTAAGCTTTACAAGATAGGGTAAGCAACATGTCTGCTGAAATTCTTCGAGAGGCAGTTTTTACGCAAAAAAATTGTTTTTTTAAGATTGTGACTATATTATGCATTTTAGCGCAAAAATGTATCTAGTAAAAGTTGTAGAGAATTAAAATTGTTCAACTTTTATTTCAAACATTTTTTTGTATAACGCTTAATTTAGCGGTAATTAGCAAGTTTCTGTTTTTTTCGTACAAAATCGTGTAAAAAAATCGATTTTTAAAGATTTCAGCCTTATTATGCATTTTACGACAAAAAAGTATAATCAAATTTATAGGAAATTGAAAGATCAACAACTTTTATTTAGAGCATTTTTCTCTACAGAGCCTAGTTTAGCGTGAATGAGTGATTTCCCGTAATTTTAAGCCAAACTTTTTTGTTTATTTTTCACATTTTATTACTAACGGTAGGCTATATTGTTAATTATTTGCATTGGCAAGAGAAAGTTGTGTGTGTTTCACACCAGATTTTTTATTAAGTTGTACAATACAATCGGTCTAATTTTATTTGACTTGGGCCTGTTGTGTGAACGTGTTTGATATGGAATTCATAAATGTTCTAATTTTTACTTTCTCTTGCCTATATGAATATATAGGAAGGAAAGTATTGTTTTCATGTCGATTTTTCGAAATCGAGTTTTCACCGGATCTATACGTTTTCAGACCCCCTGAACCCAAAAAACATGTTTTTAGCGATTGGTCTCTCTGTGTGTGTGTGTGTGTGTGTGTGTGTGTGTGTGTGTGTGTGTGTGTGTGTGTGTGTGTGTCTGTGTGTGAACAGAATATCTCAAGAACGGAACATCGTATGAACTTGAAACTTGAAACTTAAGTTACATACCACTACCGGACGCGACACGAACATTTTCATCAAACTCGGTCAACCGGAAGTAGTAGTTTATTCGTATAATTTTTCAGTTTTTTGCGATTTTCTCAAAAACTGGTCCTACGATTTTTTTTAAAATCGCCTATTTTACTCAAATTTTTATTCTCTACAAGATAGGGTAGGCGCCATGTTTGCTGAAATTCTCGGTGAGGCTGTTTTCACGTAAAAACGTTGTTTTTTTAAGATTACGGCTTTAATATAAATTTTAGCGCAAAAACGTATATAATAAAAGTTGTAGAGAATTTAAAAACCTACAACTTCTGTTTCAAACATTTTTTTGTATAACGCTTAGTTTAGCGGTAATTTGCGATTTTCTGTTTTTTTTCTCATGAAAACGTGAGAAAAATCGATTTTTTTAACATTTCGGTCTTAGTATGCATTTTACGACAAAAGTGTATATAATTAAATTTATAGAAAATTAAAAGATCTACAACTTTTGTTTAGAGCATTTTTCTCTACAGAGCCTAGTTTAGCGTGAAAGCGTGATTTTCCGTATTTTTAAGCCAAACTGAGTTCGATTGTCATTTTGCGTCATTCACTCATGATTAAAATAAGGTTATGTTTTTGAGGTTAGTTTTTGTTCATTTCTAATGTTTTAATACTAATGTTAGGTTTATTATTAATTATTTTCATTGGCAAGAGAAAGTTGTGTGAGTGTTTCACACCAGATTTTTTTTTTTCTTATTTAACGTCGTATCAACTACTGAGGTCATTAGCGACGACGTTCGGGTGGAACTTTTTGTTTAATGGAGGATGAAATGATTTTTGTGTAACATATGAAAATATGCCCTGCCTGAGTGGGATTCGAACCCAGGACCGCATGATGAGAGGCGAGCACGTTACTAACTGCGCCAATGCGGCCGGCGTGTCCTAATTTTAAAACTACTGTTTTCATGTTTCTTGCACCTTTCTTCCAATTAATTTAATTACATTTCAATTCTAATACATTAAAGTTTATGTTTTAATTAATCGATAATTTCTGTTATTACACCTATCATTTTTTTTATATTTTGGAAGCTCCAAATTCATTAAAAAAAATTCCATACCTTCTGTTCTTAAATGATTCAGTCATTTAATTGGGTGACCATGTAATAAGAAACAGAACTATTTATTTTAGCCCTGCAACGAACAGATTGAGTGTAAATAATTTGACACTCCACCTGTTTGTTATAAGCAGAACCCGGCTTAGTAGATGGTTTCGTCCACAGTTGGATAGGATAATTTCCACTTCTAGCCACCACCTCTAGCCTAATAGGATAGTATACTGTAAGAAATTTTGTATTATCGTAATTTATTTTTTATGTAATGTGTAATATTATGGGAATAAATAAATTATTATTATTATTATTTTTAAAAAAATCTGGTGTGAAACACACACAACTTTCTCTTGCCAGTGTAGATAATGAACAATATAACCTATGATTAATTATGAGTAAACAATGTAAAAGGAAAAATATAATCTAATTTTAATCATGAGTGAAAGTGGCAAAATGAAAATCAACCTCTGTAGAACTTAAATTACGGTAAATCACTAAAATTGTTGCTAAACTAGGCTCTGTAGAGAAAAATGCTTGAAATAAAAGTTAAAGGTTTTTTAATTTCCTATAACTTTGATTATTAAACTTTTGTCATAAAATGTGTACTAAAGCTGCAATTTTGAAAATTCCAGTTTTTTATCGATTTTGATGAGCAAAATACAGAAAATCACTAATTGGTGTAGAAAAATATGTTTTTAATATTCTACAAGTTTACTTATTGTGCGGTTCCCAGCTGCTTGTAGTTGCGGGGTGAAGGGTGCGGGTGAGGTATATTGAATGAGTGATGCATGCTGGGAGAACGATTGTTCTATTACTCTGATACAAAACATTCGTTTGCAAACTTTCCGTATTTAACATATTTGTTGTATTTATTACATTTTATTTATTATTATTATTATTATTTGTGTATATTCGCCTTAAGAAGAGCGCTAAAAACACAAAAATCTAGCTCTTGGTGGTGGCTCTGTTCCTCCTTTTAGTTTCCTAAAAACCTTTCATCCTCTCACTTTGCGTTTTTTTTCTCTTCGTCTGTCCATTTTCGCCCACTTCTTTTGGCTTGCGATCTGAACTGAATTTCCTGGTTTCTGATTTTTTTCTCTACAAATTTTGCGGTCATGAATGTTTTTTATTGTGATGCACAATTCTTGCAGGTCTTCCATAGCTTCTCTGTACCAAGAGGTGCCCAACTTTGAAGTGGAAATTATGTTTAATATTCTTTTTGTCAGTCTGGTGTCACTCATTCTGGCTATATGTGTAAAAAACCTCACTCTGTGTTTTCTGGTGAATGTCGTGATGGTTTCAGTATGCCTGTATAGTTCTTCTGTGGGTCTTTTTTAGCAGAAGTTTTCTCTGAAAACTGCACCGTGTATTTTTCTCAGAATTTTCCTTTCTTGCTTTTCAATGTCTTTAATTTTTGCCATTCCCCTGGTACTTGTGGTTTCTGATGCATATAAGGCTTCTGGTAGGACCACCCTATTGTAGTGTCGTAACTTTGCAGCTGTGGAGATGCATTTTTTATTGTAGTGAGACCAGATTGTAGTGAGACGGTAGTTTGTACGCTGTAACTTTGAGACTCTTTCCTCATTTGACTTTGTGTTGAGACTAGATTTTTGCATTATTTCTCCTAGATATTTGAACTCATTGACTTGTACAATTTCACCGTTTTTTGTTTTTAGTGGGAGTTTGTCTGAGGACTTTGTACAAAAAACTGTGTTTTTTGTAGATAGTTAGTCTAAATAGTTTTTTAGTCTAGTTAGAAGTCTACACGCTACAACTAAAAATGCATCAGCTGTGAAACACTACTAACTCATTCATTCTCCCACTACTATAACAATGCATTGCATTTTTTTTAACTACACGGAGCTGCGACTCAAGCAACATATATTTCATTGTCACTGCCATCTTGATGGCTTGGGAAGACCTAAAAAGAGATAGATGCTGGAACAGACCATTTAGCCTAATCCTTGACAGATGATGATGACTATCATCTTCATTTCAACATCTGTCTCTTCATGATTTCTTTGTATCTAGGCTACGATTTCATCTTCATTAAAGTATTCTGCTCCAAATTCATCTTCATGAATTGCCAACCATTGCCTTATTTCCTGGACGTTCTCAATACCGAAAGCTCCTCTGAAAGTTTCATCTTCTAGCCTCACAAGATCAAGTTCGCATTGCTTATCGAACAAGAGTTTGTTCGAAGGACGCTGATTGATGACCCTTACCTAGAGTCTGTCTGAACTAAGAGTACTCTGACGTAGGCAACCAGCAATACAAGTGCGCATGCGTATTAATTAATAATACGCACAGCATGATCAAAAACAAAATTCCATACAACACTAATTCGCTCTAAGCTTAATACGTATAATAAAAACATGTTCAATTCATTTGTTAGAAAAGTTTTATAAATCGAACATTAGTTTACCATTAATAACTAAAACTTTTACTATTGTTACTCTTACATTCTTATTTTTCGTTACATTATTTACTATTATTATTTATGATAAGTAGGGTTTTATTATAGACTCAGTTTTATTTTATTTTTGGTCACAAGTAATATAAGAATAATGCGTTTGAATTATAACAGGAGAGTAAACAATTAGAAAGATTCGTTGTTTATCATTTCAGATTGTTTATTTCATATCATTAAAATAATAATTAATGCCTGTGACTAGTTTAATACAACTGTTTGCTCTTTCCTGTGTTTAACACATTTTTAGTTTCATAAGTTATCTTTTGGAATTGTATCGGTTCGTTTCGATTTTTTTCATAGACTGATGTTGAAAAGTTTTAAGCTGTGTTTTGTTAACAAGCATGATAGTGAATGTGTTGAGTTTTTGAAACATAAAAGGGGTAAACATTAAAAAGTAGAAAAAAATTGTTTTGAAAATGTAATGGTTAAAATAATAATTAATTAAGGAGTCGCTCTATGAAACTACAATAATTACAAGCAATCTGAACGATATAATTGAAAACGCTTAAAGGATAATGTTTATTTTAGTTGGATGTATATATTTTTATTGATACCGAAAGGAACGAGTGCAAAACAGTGTAGCGATCACCGCACTATCAGCCTGATGAGCCACGTGTTGCAACTTTTCCTGCGAATATTACATAGTAGAATGTATAACAAAATAGAAGATCAGCTAAGTGAAACACAATTTGGATTTCGCAACAGCCTCGGAACCAGAGAAGCATTATTTAGTCTTCAGGTCTTGGTACAGAGATGCAGAGATGTGCAACAGCCAGTCTTTTTGTGTTTTATAGATTTCGAGAAGGCCTTCGATAGGGTAAGACACGAAGAAATGATCAAAATACTACAGCAGGTGGGAATTGACGACAAGGACCTGAGAATTATCGCGAATCTTTACTGGCACCAGCGCGCGAACATCAGAGTTGGCCAGAATATATCAGACGAAGTGGAGATACAACGGGGAGTGCGACAAGGATGCATCATGTCTCCTTTAATTTTTAATATCTACTCCGAATACATATTCAAGGAGGCCTTGGATGAAGTGGACTGCGGCATTTGAGTAAATGGAAGATACATCAATAATTTAAGATACGCGGATGACACGGTCTTAATTGCGGCAAGCCAAGAGGAATTACAAACACTCGTAAACAGGGTAACCTCAGCTTGTGATAAATATGGTCTAAAGCTCAACGCTTCAAAAACCAAACTTATGGTAGTTAGCAAGGCAACAATACAACCTGTACAAATCAACGCATACGATATAAGGCTAAAAAGAGTTGAAAACATCACTTATCTGGGCGCCGGTGTCAACGACAAATGGGACATGAGTAAGGAAATAAAGATCCGTTTTGAAAAAGCCAGGACCGCCTTCTTTAAATTGAAGAGAATTCTATGTGACAGAGGAATCACCTTAAAACTAAAAATTAGATTAACACGCTGTTACATATTCTCCGCTTTGTTATATGGTGCGGAGAGCTGGACGCTGACGACTACTTTAATGAGGAGGCTGGAGGCTTTTGAAATGTGGGTCTACAGAAGAATTCTCCGAATTAGTTGGGTGGACCGAGTAAGAAATGAAGAGGTCCTACAGAGAATGAACAAGAGCACAGAAATAGTCAAAACAATAAAAACACGTAAGCTCGAATATTTTGGCCACGTGATGAGACACCCAGGAAAATATAACCTTCTGCATCTAGTGATACAGGGTAAAATTGCCGGAGGGAGAGGACCGGGACGAAGAAGGACGTCTTGGCTACGAAACCTCCGTGAGTGGTACCACAAAACATCCACTGAGCTATTCCGAGTTGCAGTGAATAAAGTGATGGTAGCCAATATGATTGCCAACGTCCGATAGTCGGGCATGGTACTTAAAGAAGAAGAAGAAGATATATTTTTATAATGGAACGTAGGGCAAGATAATTTGTCAGGCGGGGAGGTAGATACGCGCCAACTAGTGTAAAACTTTCGTTTACAACCTGTATGTGCTTGCCTCGCGCGGAGTACTCTTACAGTAGATCGACTATTGTACTAGTTGACAATCCAAATTACCGCGAATTCCGAATTAGTGAAGTTTTACTGTATTTGCTATGAATAATAAATCTTACGACGTTAAAAGTAAATTACTACTACACATCGATATTACTTAATTATAAGTAATGTTCAAACGATTGTTAAAAAGAAAGACTTATAAGTAGCTTTTACAAAGACTATTAACACGTAATATCTTTAATATTAGCGTACCTACGTGTTTTGTATAATTATTTTATTTAGTTTAATAATTGTTTACAAACAGTAAACGTTATTAATCTAATATAATATTTGAAAAACAAACTTAATCCGGAAATAAGTTGGGACTCCCTTAAGCTATTGCCATGAAACTTGTACTCAAAACTTTGTCTCAGTTTGCTGTTTAATTCATCAACTGATGGATTAACAGATTTCAAATATTGTGTAAGACCGTCCAAGAAGATTAAATCCAGAACTTTTAGTAATGTGAACTGTCGTACAGCGGACCACAGCAGATAACAGAGGATATGGCCGAAAGTCATCAGTTGGCTTTGTGCTGTGTTCGGCTGCTGCCGACGGGCGGTAAATTGCCGCGCTGCCGAAGCGGCTAACATCCAAACGGTTTAGCTTTCCTAATATCTCAATATGTGACTGCCGACGGGCGAACGGTGCCGTCGTGGACTACTTAGAATGTCTGAGAATTCAGGCGGCGCCGTCGCGGTCGATTTTGTGCCGTCGGGTTCTGCCTCTCCACTGAGCGGCTTCAAGGTTATGCGGCGAGGAATAATATGAGTGGTCATTTATCCCTGCCATCGGACGGTCGAAACCGCAGCGGCTGCAGTATTTTGTTCAATTTTGTTCTATTTTTTAGTATTTTTAGTAATTTATTTCTTTTTCAGTGTTCTTTTTTTGTATATGTTTATTAGGCTATGGATGAAATATATATAGAATTATTTATTGATGAAGTTAAAAAACGGCCAGAATTATGGCAATTTTCTAACGAAAATTACAGAGACAAAAACAGAAAGAGAGCAGGGTGGTTTCGTATCTGTCAGATTTTTAATAGTGAATTTCATATCATAATTTACATAATTTTTATTTTTAAGTTCTATTCTATTATCTATCTATTATTATCTATTCTTTATAATTATATTGTTTTACATTTAAATGATGGTTTTTCTTTGTTTTAAATTTAGGCTACTTTTTATACCATATAAATGAATTTCATATCACGTTTACAAAATTATTGACTTTCAATTTTTTTTAAATTTAGTAACCTGCAGTAACCAAAAATTGTTTTGTTTTTCATATCACAATGAGTTGAAATACATTATATTTAAAAAAAAAATTAAAAACAATAAAAAAATTAGTTTAAAATAATACAACTAATGTACAATCCTAGAAACCACGGACAAAATATGCAAGTGAGCCGCGATTCAAATGTATTTTTTTTACTTTTTTATATCTAATCTAAACCTGATTTATGACTTATCCAAATGTGTCTTGTCTCAAAGTTACGACTAACATTTCTATCGGTGGTATGGAGAGTCTCATGTTTATATCTTCACTCTTTAATTTTTCACCCAGTTTGTGTAATAGTTCATCAAAAGACTTCATACCCAGACGAAAATAATTGAAAAACTTTATATTATCATTTCGTAATTCCGAGAACTTGGTTAAAAATGCCATGGCAATGACATGGTTAAAATGGTTGAAAATGCCTGGCGCTTACAAAGAGGCGAACCCAGTACTTATTTTTCTTCTTTATAATAAGGTTTTTATAAACTAAATAAGAAAACACTGCTTGTTTCCTCCTATATACTTCCATTACTACTGAAAATAACGAAGCGGTTCGTGCCGCTCATGTGCAGTGTAACGAACCGCTGGGCAGCGCCGTTGCAGATCCCCGACGGCACCGCTCGACTTGAGCCGTCCATCGGCAGCAGCACTTCTAGGCCACTATGCTCCGGCCTTTACCTGCAGTCTTTAATTTGTTGAATTGTCACTAGCATCCAAACATTTTTAAATTTTCTTAGCTCGTTGTTTTCTGTTGTGGAATAAAAGTTATCTTTTGTGTTGTGTGTATTGTGGCTGACATTTGTCAAAATGTAATTTTTATCGTACAGCTCCTCAAGTGGATACGGAGAATCCAGTAGTCATCCGGAATCGATAGTCCATCCGGGTCCATCTAGGAGATACACTATTTGAGCATGTTTACGCAGAGGGGTGCATGATGTATTTCATTGCATCTTAAAGGCGCTTTTGGGAGAGCGATGATTATTAAATTGAATTAGTTTTGTTTTTTTTTTAACAAATTCAGCAAAAAAAAGATCAAGAATGTAGTAATAATAACTTATTTTTCTTTTTAAGGTTGGGAGTAATCTAAATTTTTCCAGTGGATACGAATCTTACGACACGGAAGAAGCACAGGAATTTGCTGCAAGGAAAGCATGCAAGGAGTTGATAAGGAAACTGAACCATTTGCCATGTAGTCAAACAACACTGATGAAATCTTCAGCTTATAACCTACCGTCTGATGGTGGTAGTAATACTCAACAATTATTTCCGTTGCCACAAACATCTACAGTACCTGCAGCACAATTTCCATCATTACCACAAACATCTACAGCACCTGTAAGACAAATCCCACCAGTAGCACAAGCATTTACAGTACCTGGTGCACAATTTCCACCATTGCCACAACCACAAACATCTGTAGTACCTGCATCACAATTTCCATCATTGCCACAAGCATCTACAGTACCTGCAGCACAATTTCCATCATTGCCACAAACATCTGTAGTACCTGCAGCACAATTTCCATCATTGCCACAAACATCTGTAGTACCTGCAGCACAATTTCCATCATTGCCACAAACATCTTCAGTACCTGCAGCACAATTTCCACCATTGCCACCACAATATGCACAGCACGTGATCCAACCACCACCATTTACATTTTCAAAATTATTTAATGGTGTACCTGGTAAACTTTCCAAGGTATGTTGGATATGTTTTTTTTAATCATGTTAATTAGGAACAGAATGACGATTATCTTTATTAACAACGTTCATGATTATACTTAGAGTCTCATGAAAGTCAATAAAACTAATTTAATCACATGATTATTTTATTGCTGTGGCTAAAATTATCAGTTCCAAAACAATACAGTGTAATTAACAATACGTATTATTACTGTAGTGTATGTGTGCATCATGTCAAATACATCCTGTACACAGGTACTCCATCTCTGAGCTCCAAGATTCTAATGGCTCTTTTTAGGAGGATCAAAACTTTTTGCAGGTTCTCAACTAAAGTGCCTCTCCACACAAAAATTCCATATCGGAGATGTTGCTCAAACACGACATAGTAAGCAATCTTGGCTGATGTTATGTCACTTTTCTTTATCCTCCGTATTACATACAGCCCTCTGATGAGCTGGCTGCATGGGGAATTTATGTGGGGTGTCCATGTAAGACCATCATCAACTGTTATACAAAGTTATTCAGTCGAGTTGGCTTCCTCCACATTGGGTAGCTTTCCTGTGATATCTCTCTGCCTTCTCAATATTAGCTGCTTTGTCTTTCTCTTCATTCACTACCAGTACTGAGTGCTTACATTCAGTGCTTCACAGATGCACTTTCTGTTGATCAGGATTTTTTCGGCCTAGCAGTAATTATGTGTCACAGCTACATGATAGAGTTGTTATAATTTTCTGCATTTTGTGGAAAATTGTGAATAGCATAAAAAACGTGTGTGATTTTGTTTAGCTGTTTATCGTCTGATTGCTGTGGTCTAAAAGATAACCTGAATTTTAAATCTGCAGAGAAGGCTGGTGATTTGTGTTTTTCCTGTCATGGCCAAATTACGTCATGAAATCATAAATGATTTTTCAGTCGCCCAAAGGCAAACCCATTGACAGTTAGTGGCAGGCTTTCTTTTGCCTCACTGTAGCCATAATGTTGCTTCATGTGATTTTGTAGAAATTTATGTGTTTTTGAAGTACTCATAGTTTTCATTTTTTATTTAGTGGTGGGAATTTCTCAGTTTCATGTTTCTATTTGTCATTCCAAAGTTTTCGACCTATCAGTACATTTTTCACCTGAAGGGAGGCACAAAACGTATTTTCCTTTGTATCCTTCGTAAGTGTAATGAATGTGTTTTATTTATAGCAGTCCGATTGCATCTTCATATCGTAAAGCACTTGACATTCCATGGTACTGTCTATTTGATCTTGTTTCCGTTGCAGCTTTGGTTGGTTAATGAAGTAGAGGGTGGGTCATCTTTTGTCGAAAATGTGGTCAAATTGTTCTTGCAAGTTTGACCAACTCTCACAGTTTGATTTTGGCTTTTATCTTTTATCTCTTGTGGGTGCAGTCAAGAGTATTTTTCTGTTTTTGGTTGCATGTTTCATTGACATCTGTAGTTGGGTTTGATTTAGATCTTTCATGGATATGGTCTGACTGATTGTGCTAGGCACCTGAAGTTAAAGTACTAACATTACCAATAACTTTTGTAAAATGCCGAGCCTTTTAAATGCTAGCAGTTGAAGGGTTGGTGACAAAAGCACCCCCAAAATTAGTAAATTAATGTAAATTATTAATGCTGCTTTTGAATACTGCATTCTGAGCTACAAGGCAAAGTAGGTAAACCGTCTGCTGGTTGTTTGAGGAGAGAATAGTTTATTATTTCACATGCATTAGTGTAACAGTTTTTGCTTTTGACGTTTCAGTTGTTGCCAAATTTCGAGATAGAGCAGACGACAGTGGCATCACCTTCAATTAATTCTGCCCACATGGATGCTATCAACATCTCTTCAGAAGTCAGTGTAACAAAAAGGTGTTTTGGTAATCATGGAGAGTACGTGGAAGGAAAATGGAACGGCCGTAAGTTGATAGAGTTGAGGTCATTTCAGTTTATTCACCCGCATGAGAAGAAAACTGTCTATGGCAGGAAACAAAATCCAGGATTTTTGTTTACTTATGATGAAGATGATTTTGTTGCACGTATCCGTTTTCAAAAACTTGAACAGGTGGATTTTGGTCACTCTTTAGTGGACATCAAAGTGAATTTTTTTAAAAGAATTGAGTTACTTGAAATAATAAGAGATAGATTGTTAGACAACAGAAACAATGCTGTTGATGAATTGAAGCAGCTTTTTCTACAAAGACGTGGTAAGTCTGTGGACAATATGGCATACGCTGAAGATCTTTATCAGATTTCGCATGTATTAAATAACCAAACACATCTGTCAAATGAATCTGTATTGAAGGACATAATCGATAATAAGTGTATTTCAAGTGAGCTTATCAATATCTGCGAACGTTTGCTCAAGAAAGAAAATGATTTCTGTGCAAGGAGCCGTGATCTGCCCGAGTTTGCATGTACCTTGAATTTACCAAAAGAACTGGAGAAAATATATAAAGAAGGGATGAACAGTCACAGAAAAATCTTAGTTGACAAGTTTCTTCTGATGCCATCATTTGGATCGAAAGACCATCTGGGTTCGGGCAGTGAATCACTCAGAAATCTGGATGACCAGTTGGTGATTCATGTCTGCAGTAAAGACATCATGCTGTTTTCAGATCTGCGTGAGATGATGAGCGAGCCACCATTTCTTGATCTCGTAAATAATTCATGGAATGCATTGTTTAAAAAAGTTCAGCGAATAAGGAAATGTAATTTAAAGGAATCTTCAAATGGGACAAACCAGGTGACACTGAAAAAGTATGTGCCGTTGACTCACCCTGTTTACTTTTATCTTTGCAAAAGTTTTAAGGAAGTAATTGATGAGATCATCACCAAAGCAAATGTTTGTGCCAGCGATCTACTTATCAAAAACCGAGGTGGATTTATTTTATCAGATTCCATAGACTGGCATTCTCCTGCACCTCTGAACGATGTCCTCCTACGACAGTACCACTTTCTTTTTAAACAGATGATGTTTTTTAAACCTGGCTGTTATTCCAACAAGAGGAAATCCATGTACAAATTTCAAGTCTTACAAAAGATTGTCGATACAGGGTCATTGGAGCAAATAGAGACCAATTCTGTTGATGGTGCGAAAGAAGACCGTTGGATATGGGTTCATATTCTTGACGATGCTCTTTCTGGTCTATTGTCCGAAGAACAAGTCCAGTTATTTAGGCCTCTTCTGGAAGGTTACACAGATTTTGTGACTAAAACAAAAAGTGAGTGCTTTGAGTCTTTTCGAGTGTTTACTCACAACACCACTAGATTTATCACTCTGACAATACCGCACTTTTCAAAAGAGTCTACCTCAGAAATCATTGAAAAGATTTTAAGGCGACAAGTGGATCATTTTAAGAAGGCCATCTCAGAGGGAGAATTGAATGACTTCAGAGTCTTAGTGGACGTGTACAGTGAGTATTGGAAGCAGAAAGAGTGTGTGATAGCAAAATTCCCCATGAAATTCCCCCATGAACCTTTCAAATCAAATATGCAGGGGATATCCAGAGAGCTGGTCAGCATTGTTGATAAAATGCTGAGCAAAGATGCCAAACCAGAGGTGTTAATTGAGTGTTTCAGATCATACAATGATTTTCTACAGGATCTGGATGGGATAGATTTCAACTGGTTCATTAAATGCGATTGGTTAACAGAAGCACAAGTGGTCAATGAAAGTAAACGATCGTACAAAATTCTAGATCCTGAAGGATTTATCAAAAGAAAGGGAGTTGATGATCTCCCTCGCCACTACTTGATTGAAGTGGTTGAGGATTTGTTGGCCGTCATTAATGTCTCACTCTGTCAAGAGAATTGGCCTAACGATAGTGACGATAAAAAGTTGAAAGCAACGAATGAATTGTTTTCGGCCTTGAGGAAGTCTTTCCATTACCTAAGAGAGCAACCCGATTATGTATCATTTGATGAATTTAAAAAGGACAGTACGCAGCCATTCATATCCGCTGTAAAAAACACCAGCTCATGCGATGATTTCAAACATCGTATATGTATCGTAGGAGAATCATTCTCATATTTGAGAAAGCAAGATGAAATTGATATAAATAAAGCTCTAGAACTATACAAGCAGATGAATGATTCACTGAACACAGAAATCCTGGAAAATTGTTACGATGTCTATCAAAAAAGGTTTAATTTGTATGTGGAGGAAACTATCAACAGAAGCCATGATGATAAAATCAGGTTCATAGTTGAAAACGTACAAAAATTAGCAGAACCAAAGTCAATTAGTGTATGGGAGGAGAATTTGAAAAGGAAAGCACTACCAGAACTTCTTGCAGGCCTGGCTGCTGTCTGGTCTATACAACAATCAAAAGACATTGTAAGCACTGGGAAGAGTTTAAAGCCGCATTGCATTCAGATTCTGTGCATTCTGAGGCTGTTGAGTGTGGACAAGGGTTCTGTGGACAACCATCTAGCACAGGTGTTAACAGGACAAGGCAAATCTGTGATTCTGGGACTACTGTCTTGCCTGTTGGCTCTGATGGGACACAACGTGCGTCTTGTTTGTTACAGTCAATACTTGGCCAGTCGAGATGAACTAGATTTCAAAGAGTTTTTTCGAACATTTGGAATTTCTGACAGAATAATTTATGGCTCATTTGAAGAGATGGCCAATGAGGTGGTTAAGCCAGAAGTGAATGGGAAGAAACAAGGCTTGCGAGAGTTGGTTAGGGATCGCATCCTTAATCACAGCAAAGCACAAAATGGAATTATAAATTGTGTTGATGTCAGTAATACTATTTTATTGATTGACGAAGTCGATGTATTCTTTACTGAGGAGTTTTACGGCAATACTTACAATGCGGGTTCCAGTGTGGAATTTCCAGCTCTGGCCAGTATCCAAGAAAAACTTTGGGAGGTAACTAAAGGTAATATTTATGACAAAAGCATGATATATGTTAATGTAAAGAACTTCATTAGAAGTGAGGTTGAAAAACGAAATGAAGATTTTGAGGAATTCAACAATTTCCTGTTAAACCCAGAAAAATACAAACTTTTAAAAAAGGAGGGTGTTAATATTTCTGAAAAGGAATACACAAACCAGTCTCTGTTTGATGAGCATGTTGACTTGATGATTGACCGGGCAATATCAGTTGCAAACGGAACTGAATCGGATTGGTTTATAAATAGATATAAAATTAATGAAGATGGAGTGATTGCTTACAGAGATGATGATGAAGTCTATACTACGAATACTTATAATGGTTATTACAAAACCTTCAATTATTTTAGACTTAAGAAAAAGGATTTTGATCACAAATCTTATCAAAATTATGGTTATTTCGAGATACATTGTGGAAGAGTGTCATATGCAAGATTTCCTGAGAAATATGCCTTGATTTTGGGAGTTAGTGGTACATTGACAGACTTAAATGAAGGGGAGAGGAAGGTGCTGAATGATTCTTACAGTATCAAACAAATTTCCAGCATGCCGTCGTTTTTTGGTCATTCTAAAGTAACATTCGATATGCAGAATGAGTTCACGTGTCTTGATTCAAAGGAAAGGTGGCTCTGCGAAATTGATACTCAAACGAATCGTAAGATCAACATGGGACGGTCAGTGTTGATATTCTTTGATACGAGTGCCGAAATAAACGAATTCAAGAAAAGATTCTTCAGTAAATATGATCGCTTTTTTGTTCTGACAGAAAACACAGAATATTGGTTGAAAAAGAAGTACATTGATGAAGCGGGCGTTACAAAAACAGTGACACTGGCTTCAAGAGGCATGGGCCGGGGTGTTGATTTCAAATCGAGTCTCAACGTGGAGAAGAATGGGGGAGTGCACGTCATACAGACATTCTTTTCTGTTGATATGAAAGAAGAAACTCAGATAAAGGGCAGAACTGCCCGGAAGAACAACGAAGGCAGTTATCAGTTGATACTTTGTAAAGAACATCTGATTAAGGAAGAGTTGCTGGAATCTTCTGAATGCGATGTTAATTACACAAACTTAAATGAAAGTAGAAATGAAAAGTACAGAGAGATAACCTTACAAAACACTGAAAGGGTAAAGAACGCAGAAAGTTGTCATAAGGTAACCATGAATTATTTAGAATCATTCTTTAAAAAAAAGTAGATCTAATACGACTTTATATTTAAACAGACATGTGTACCAAACATTTTTACATGAGTAAATCTATGTGGGATGTTCTTCTCAAGAAAGACTACTGCAACTGTTCAGTTTAGTTTAATATCAAAGCAATGTGACATCAAATCATTACAAAAACTTATGCAAAGACAATTTTTAATTGTTTTCATTAAGTGACAGTTTTAGTTAAGTGTACAAAAGTGACATTGTGTATTAACATATTTGGCCATGTTTAGTATTAGTAAGACACTTAATAGTGCTTTAATTCATATATTTGCAGTAGGCCTACTCTTCCTGGAATCTCAACTGATTAACATCACACCTGTTCCAATTAGCAGGGGATGCATTGTCTAGGCTAATTAGATTAGATTCTGGAATTGGTAATAAAATGTCTCTTGCTTTAGAACACCTTTCATTTTGTTTGTCCCTTAAACATTAAATATGAAAATCACTTTTGAAATGTGTAAATTCTCCGGATTTTCTAATCTCATCATATAAATTAAAACATAAACATTAAAATAAGGTAATAAACTGGATCAGATTAAGGGGCAATTGCTAAATTTTTATTAAAATTTTAATTTTTTTTTGCGCTGTGTGATTCTTTAATTCGTTAGATTTAAAAGTTAGGTATGTAAATTGAATTCTGAGCAGTAGAAATTTTTTAATAAATGTGTTTCTTTTTGTCAAGGTGAGTGTACCTGTTTCCACATATTTAAATTTTTAAATCTGTTTCCCATCATTTGTTTAAAATGCAGAGTTTTTGTTGGCATCACTGTTACATACAACCATAAGGTATGTCCACACTTGTCCACTTTCTTTTTCAACTTGCGATGTCGCATGCTATATCACATGCGCTTAGAGCCATACCACCTTCCTGCACTCGTTTAAAGAGCTTTATCTCTAAAAAACCATAACGAATATTTTTGAACGATACACCTATTAAAGCCTGTTCTTTCCTGATTTGGATTGAACTCCAGCAATTTTCGCAAAAAAGTACTCAGTTTTTAGCCGGTGTTCCGTTAATGTGGTTTTTAAACATCCGTTACTCCGTCCATGCTTTTCATAAAAATTGGCGTTTAAGTACGTTGAAATTAGAGTTTTTTCTGTGATATGAATATTTTAAAAGTTAAATTGCTGGCAATCTTTAAAATTGTGTTTTTTTGGCTCCGCGTAATGGTAGGGAAATGATTTTCGAACTGAACCATGCATTTTCACAACAGTATTATGTCAAGCAAAGTGTTTATTTTTTTAAAATAAAAACATCGTTAAATAATTCAAATTGAGCTATGGAATGAGTTGCAGCAGGAAAAACATGGAAGTTTGTTTTTCTTAACGACTATACTCGGAGCGGATACCGCTATAGAGCTCAGTTACCTCTCAAGAAGTTTAGAGGTGAATAGAATTTTGTATTAACACCACATATCTATTTCTAATAACAAATGCAAAGTAGGATACATAGCACAATCATGCCGTAAAAATGCATGGTTCAGTCCAAATATGATTTCCCTATCCTTACGTGAAGCCATAATACACTTAAAAAAATGGCCGGTATTTTAAAATGAAACATCAGATTTTTATTTTAAAATGTTCATATAGAGAAAACTGATCTTCTACATACTTAAACGCCGTTCTTTTATGAAAAACCTAGACGGAGTAACGGACGTTTAAAAACCACGTAAACGGAAAGCCAGCTAAAACTGAGTAGGCTACTGTTTATGCATAAATTGCTGTATTTCTGACTAGTTTCAAAATAAAATAATCTAAGTCAAACCAATCAACGCAGGAAAGAACAGGCTTTAATTTAGTGTAGTGTTAAAAAATATTTGTTATGTTTTTTTGAGATAAAGCTCTTCAAATGAGTGCGGACAGGTGAAATGGGATGCCTCCAAGTGCATGCGACATCGCACTAGTGTGGACTTAGGTATTGAACTCATTCAAAAGAAAATGTTTTTCTTGTTATGATTTTTATTAACGAGATTAATTCAGGATGTATACTTTTTTAATCCTTTTTGTGATCAGTAAATATTTTTTAGTAAAGTTTTTTTAGTTTTTCTTCTTTTTCGTACTATCAAGGATTAGACATTAGGCTGTTCCGAACTCACATACAATCCTAGACATGTACACAAACACGAGATATTCCAACTCGTGCATCTCGACTTCTGCCATCTTCTTTGAGGTCTTCTCACTTCTCTTCTTCCAACTGGAACATATTCCATAACTTTGAAGGGTATTCTCTCCTCTTGCATCCGTTCCAAATGTTGCCTCCATTGATTTTGGTACTCCTCCACTTATTCATTCAGGCTAAATACACCCAACTCAGTTCTAATTTCCTCGTTATATATTAGATCCAGCTTCGAGCAGCCCTTCTCCCTTCTTAAAAACGGCATTTCAGCTGCTTGGATCCTATTTTCTTGGCGTTTCGTGGTAACCTAAGACTCACTTCCATAAAGAAGGGCTGGGGCTGCCATTAACATTTAGAACTTCACTACTGTCTTTGTTCTAGCTTTGTTACTCAGTGTCCTGTTAATGGTTCCACAAATAGCTTGAAATATATTTTTTTTATTTTCTACATTCAAGTTCCTGTCAAAGCTCACATCACAGCCCAGATGGTTATGGTGAGACACTTAATCTGATACTACATTGTCTATCAATCTTCAAAAAATGTTCAATCTTTGAACATTTGTTCAATCTTCGAACGAGTGGAATAGTTCCCCCTAAATGCCATAACCTTTGATTTAGGAACCGAAACTCATAATAAAATTATACTTTTAACATAAATCATTTAAAAATAAACCGATCTTTGAAGCTCATCTTCACTCTCCTGTATAATCCACAAATAGCAAAGCATTGAGGTAATCTTCAGTACTTATTCTAACCCCCAGACTAACCACACCTTTCCACTTTTTAAAAACTTAGTCAATATATTTTATGTATTATTATTATTTATACAATTCCAAAATTGAATAGATTCAATACAGAGTATAACTTTAAAGGAAAAGGTTGCACGAGTAGAATCGTTGACTCAAGGTCTGCTCCTGTGGATGCGCCATCAGTTCCTTCATCAGGTCAAATAAATTCTGACAGAAATTTAATAAAATTTTCGGTGTAATAAAGAAGATTACCATCCGGGAGTATTTTTTTATGCCATGTGTGCAAGTTTTTAGTAATAGTAAACTTAAAGATTCTTTTTTGCAGTTTTTGGATTTTATCTCTTCTATTTTTCTGGTTCAGTTTAAAATAATAACGTTTTATGTAATATTTTTTATTCTGTTTTATTTAATAATATTTAAAATTGCCATTATTTGTTGGTTGGTTAATTGATGTAATCACATGTAACTTAAAATATAGCGACTGAAATTTAAAAAAAAATTATGCCTTTTGGAAGGCATGATTTCTTTAAGATAAGTTAGTTTATTATTTAGTTAGTTTTAGTAAATAAGTCATTTAGTGTTTTTTGTTTAGTCTGTATTTAATTTTATTATGTGAAGAATGTTTGCTATACTCTCTGTCAGTTGTAGGCACTCACTTGGGTGCAGCACGCTGGTTTTGTCACAGTAGTCTGTTGGCTTTTCTTGCCTTGTGAGTGTTTCTCCATCGACAGCAGACGTTTTCTTTTTAAGAATATTGTGGTCCATAATATGTGGTTCATTTGTATTCTTTTCATTTTTTATTTTTTTTAAGAATATTGTGGTCCATAATATGTGGTTCATTTGTATTCTTTTCATTTTTTATTTTTTTAAAGAATATCGTGGTTCAAAATATGTGGTTCATTTGTATTCTTTTCATTTTTTATTCTTTTTAAGAATATTTTGGTTCATTTTTATCAGTATCTGTCTTATTATCTTTGTGGATTGTTTTATCGCTTGTGTTTAATATTTTAATATTAATGAATAATTATTAAAAATAAGTGTTGAATTAGATTGGAGAGATTCCAAAGAGTATTCTAGTGTTAGATAATAACATAGTGTCAGGGTTGTGTGTGTGTCTGGTACTCATCGAGTGGAGAATGAAAGAGGGCAACCACCAGCCAAACATCCAATCACCATTTGTAATCAAAGTGAAACAATTAAATTTTATCTTTTTATGTGTTTGTCTTCATTTACTGAAACACTCCAGTCACTTCCTTTACATTCTCACTTAAAGGGATATTAATAAAGAAACGTTCTTATTTATTTGATACCAAAATATAGACTTTGATAAAATAAACGAAATATAGGCCTACAGTAGCGTGCATATTAATCCGAACACAGGGAATTTTTTTGTTTTTTTTTCTATGGAGTGGCTACAATGCTAACCACACACATAGTCTGTAAGCTGTCTGTGCAGTGCGAAGTTGTTGTTCTTTGTCTCTATAGCAATTTCATGACATAAGTAGTGGTTTATACAACTATATTTCATTTTTTTATGACAAATTCATAAATTGTTTTTGTGTCTGTTTACGTAATATATTGCAACAATGGATATAACTCCAAGAAAACGTTCAAAAATTGTTTCTCTCTCCGAGTATATCGGTATGATACAACGACAAATAGCTTCAGAGTGTGGTGTTGGACTAGGGACAGAAAATGCTATATTAAAACTATTTCGAGAAACTCGTTGCTTTTCACCTCGAAGGAAAGGAAAATGTGGCTGTTAAAGAAAAATCACTGCAACTCAGGATCGGTTATTAGTTAAAAAAAGTAAAGTAAAACCAAAATTAAGTGCTGTGAACTTAAATCGACAGCTTGCAGCCAGTGGAACGAATTTGCATGTGACAACTGTTAGATGCCGACTTCTTGATGCTGGATGGAAAGCTTGTTGACCTGCTAAAAAACAACTTTTGACCCAAGCATTGTGCAAAAACCGTTTATTGTGAGCCAAAGCACGTGCTAAATGGACTGTTGCAGACTGGAAAAATGTAATTTTCTCCGATGAATCCCATTTTTATGTTCAGGGGCAAAAGGTTTTTTACGTTCGGAAATTAGCAGATGAAAGAACATTACCAGCTCATATTCAGCAATCGGTTAAACATCTCCAGAAATAAAGGTTTTGGGGTTGTTTCACATTTATAGGTCCTTGTTCATCAGTCCCAGTAAATGGTATGTTAAAAAGCGATGAATATATCCAAATTCTTAAGTCAAAGGTTGTGCCACAACTGCAAACAAAATTTCCACATGGCAATGGAGTGTTTCAACAAGATTTAGTGCCATGCCATACTGCCAAAAAAGTGAAAGCATTTTTCGAACAAGAAAACGTTAAAAGTGTTGACATGGTCAGGTATTCCCCAGATATAAGCCCGATTAAAAATCTTTGGCCAATAGTGAAAAAACGACTCAAAAATGGATTGTACTACAAAAAATAACTTCATTGCAGCAATAATATCGGTATGGTTTCGTGAAAAGAAATTAAAAAACGTGCAGTACACTAATTGAATCTATGCCAAATCGCGTACGTGAACTGATAAACAATAAAGGTGGCCATATTAGTTATTAAACATTAACAAATAAAATGTATAAATTTTTAAATTGCCTACAACTTTTATTACGTAGGTACACGTTTACGCTAAAATGCATATTAAGGCCGCAATCTTAAAAAAAACAATTATTTTTTTACGTGAAAACAGCCACACCAAGAATTTCAGTAAACATAGCGCCTACCCTATCTTGTAGAGCATAAAAAAATTTTGTAAACGCGTTTTTAAAAAAGAAATCGTAGGACGTGTTTTTTTAGAAAATTGCGAAGAAGTGAAAAATTACACGAATAAACAACTACTTCCGGTTGACCGATTTTGATGAAAATGTTCGTGTCGGGTCCGGTAGTGGTATGTAACTTAAGTTTCAAGTTTGAAGTTCGTACGATGTTCCGTTCTTGAGATGTTTTGTTCACATACACACACACACACACGCACGCACACACGCGCGCGCGCGCACAAACACACACACACAGACCAATCGCTAAAAACATGTTTTTTGGATTCAGGGGGTCTAAAAACGTGTTGATCCGGTGAAAAATCGATTTAAAAAAATCGACATGAAAACAATACTTTACTTCCAATATTATATATGTATAGGCAAGAGAAAGTAAAAAATCAATTTTTAATACAAGGAAAATGTTATCTAATATTTGGATTTTTTTTAATTTAATCAATAATGTTAAGTATGTACTTTTAAAGATAATAAAATGTACGCCTATTAACATACACATGAAAAAGAAAACTTTTTTATCAGTAACTAAATTACCATTTAGTATTGAAGCTACAGGTTATCAGAATGCGTAGGCCCTTTAACCTAAAAAATGGGTTTGGCTTAAGACACTCTTCATTGTTAAGTTGTTTTTATGATTTGCAACAAGGAAGAAATTGGTCTAATTAAAGTTAACTCTAGTAATTTCCATTCGTTTGGAGTGTGGTGTCGTATGTTTTTACTCGTTCTATTGACAGTGCCATCAGTATCCATTAGAAGAAAGGGCCAGAGTTATTTCTATGTGGTTGAGACATTCAAGGTAAGAGCTAACATATTCACTTGTTATCATTTAGGAATTCTGCTATCTAAGGAGTAAAATAACAAAGAATGGTAGAAGCACAAGTGATATCAAGAGTAGAATTGCTCAAGCCAGAAAAGCCTTTGAAATAAAAACCAGCTTACTGACTACAAACATTGATTTACAGATTAGGAAAAATTTCTTAAAACATTATGTTTGGAGTGTAGCATTATACGGAAGTGAAACGTGGGTGACAGGGGCTGTAGAAATGAAGAGGATAGAAGCTTTTGAAATGTGGTGTTATAGGAAATGTTAAAGATTTGGTAGGTGGACAAAATAAGTAATTTAGAGGTTTTTAGGCGAGTGGATGAAAAAAGAAGTATATGGAAGCATCTTACCAGAAGAAGGGATAGGCTAGTGGGGCATATCCTAAGACATCCAGGTATTAAGCTATTAATAATGGAGGGTAATATTGAGGGAGTAAATTGTAGAGGGAGGCAAAGATTAGAATATATAAAGCAAATTACAAAAGATGTAGGGTGTTACAGGTATGTAGATATGAAACGAATTGCGCAAGATAGAACAGGTTGGAGAACTACATCAAACCAGTCGAGAGACTGATGACAAAAAAAATTTATTTAGGTCATCAGCCTGTAGGCTGGTTTGAACCTGTAGAGGTTTTACTAAGTAAAACGAGGAGTGAGGTGGTTTACCATTGCTACAACTCACTGAGTGGAGAAGTACGCTTATCAGCATGCCGGTGTAGTATTTTATTTTTAGTACCATGTTGAATTTAGTATAGGACTTATTACATAGACCGTCTGACCTTGTAATATGCACGTGGAGGGGATATACAATGGTTTCCCTTATACATACTACGGGAAACCATGGCATAGGCCTCATTTCTTGTACGGAAATTACATTCACTGCGCCTCTCCCTTATAGTAATTTTAATTCCACTATTTTTATTCTAGTACTCCACAAGTTAAACAGCGCAATGCATGCGTATAGGTCCTGTGTATAAAGTAATATACTAAAATAAAAATACTGCAACACAGTTTAATATTCTCTCGTATTTACTTTAATAAATTAAGAGGAATTATTACACCATATAGTCTGTGTACTACAGTGCAAATATTTTATGATTACCTATATTTTTCTTAAATTCACATACCTACAGCACAATCTTTAATGAGAATACTGTTAAGGGATCCAAGAAAGGAAAATCCACTGGATTTTTACACGCATGGTTAATAAGAAATGATAATTTGTTTTTAATTTTATTAGCTTAATTAGTAATACGATCATTTTTGAGCGTACTGCATAAATAAGTACACGTTAAAAGAAAAATTTGGTTTTTGTTAGAATTTTAGATAATATATTTACTTCGTTTTCAAACTTATGAATTATTATTATTACTATTTACCAGCTATAAATAATATTCTTTTAACACATTTTATTCTCCGTAAACATTTTTATATGTCCATAACAGGAAAGTGTAGTATTAAATTATTTACACTCGATCTGCTAGTTTCAGGGCTACAAAAAATAATTTTCTCTTATCGCATGGTCGCCCAATTACATGACTGAAATATTTAACAACAGAAAAGGTAAACATGTAAACAAACGGCACTAGTCAGAGTTATCTCCTTTGAGAGTAATTTCATTTTACGGCCAGACCCTGTGGTGAATGAAGTGAAGGTGTCATTTGCAGGGTGGAAAGTAGATGCTTTTTAGAGGGCCTGGTATTCTGGTAAGCATTGTTTTCCACTCGGTGAGAAAATCAATGGTAAAGCACCTCACTCCTCGTTTTACTTAATAAAGGAGGTTCATACCAGCCTATCGGCTGATGACCTAAACAACGAACATTTTTCAAGGTTTCACACTCATATTTTGACATTTAGGACCATTTTAACGTTATTTGGATAATTTATTAGCTAGTAGTGTGGCAGTGTTACCCTACATCTTCTTTTCAAACCATACATATAACTGAAAAGGCCAACCTTGCTTTCCAGTGAATTTGACACATTGGTGCAATCAAAAGACTGGGTTTGAAGTAGACTGTCTCCTTTCTGCGGGTTAGTTTTGCGATTTTGTTTTTTTATTGTTTTATTGATTTCTTAAATTTTGAACTTTATTCTACCCCAAGCACTCAGGTTCTTTTAGTTTCTTTCTCCATGCCAAGCTTGTTGGTTACGAGACAAATTTCGTTTGATTCTTGCTGTATTATGGTATTCTAATGTTTACGGATGTTTTTGTATTTGTGTTTCAGCCTAGTAGTACTTTAAACTTATTTGAGGTAAGTTTTATTTGAAAGTGGTTTCTGATTGTAACAGAAGCTAATCTATTGTTAACAGTGTCTGAATTTAACGTATCATAGGACATTTTCTGTTAATGCAATGCACGGAAAAACTGAGGTGTGTCAAATTCATTACTTACTAATCCATTTATTGCTACTTCTTATTTGCTTCAACAAGCGTATTGGTCTGCTTTATCCAATATGTTTTTTCCAAATAATAGGCTACTCAATTCACCTGTGTGTAAAATGTTTAAAGAATTTTTAAAGGTTGTGGTAAATTTACTGATGTATTTTCTACCTGCATAAGTAGGTTTTGGTTCATAAAATCGAGTATTGTGGTTAGCAACATCGTAATCCATTCTGTTTTTTCTTTTGTTTTATTGTGGATATTGAAATTCTTTACAAAAATTTTTTGCATTCATTATCACTTAAAAATGTACAAAAAATACTGTAAGCAATTGAACCATACAGATGGTAGTGCATAACATTTGTCTGCAAATTATTCATCATGTCAAATTACAGAAATAGGTAAACACACACACACATTTTTGAATTTTATAAAGTGGTCGAAGAATATAACCTATGTTTAATCATGAGTAAACAATGTAAACGAAAAACATAAGCTAATTCTACTCATTAGTAAATGAGGAGACACTAAATGAAAATTCTGTGGACAGGGGAAATAGTATAGGGTAGTAATAATATAGTAGCTACGTATAGTATAGTGACGTTGTAATAATAGTGACGTCGTCAGCATCTGTACTAAACTAAACTGTACATGCTTCAAGGTCAGCCTTATGTATATGAAACGCTATACTAAATTCTACATAGGACTAAACTCCGCATACGACACCGGGGCCACTCTGCAAATGACACCTTTAATTCACCACAGGGTCTGGCTGTATAATGAACGTCATTACTTTCAGAGGAGACAACTCTGATTATTGTCTTTTGCACCTCTACCTCTTCCGTTCTTAAATGATTCAGTCATTTAATTAGCTACCATGTGATAAGAAACATAACTATTTATTTTAGTCTTGCAACGAACAGATTGAGTGTAAATAATTTGACACTCCACCTGTCTGTTATGGGCAGGATATTCAGTTAGGAAAAATAATTTTATGAAGAATTTCAATGTTCACAATTATAACATGAGAAACAGAAATTATTATTATGTGGCTAATCACTCCACAAAATTGTTTCAACAAAAACCTACTTATGCAGGGAGAAAATTCATGAATAAATTACTCCAATTTTTAAAATGTTATAATTTGCATTCCTTTAAAATTTACTTGATCGGTGAAACATTTTATAGCGTACAAGAATTTCTTTCTTGATAGTAATGATACATTGTGTGGTTCTTATTGTGTATTTCAGGTGTTATAACTGACGTGTCCTATTCTCCTCATGGAGTGTTCAGGGCACAAAAAAAAAATTATAGCTTATGCATTTTGCTGAGAGCCGTGAAACAGACATTGCGAGTCACTGTCTGCTGTATGCAGTACAGTATGACTCGTGATAAACTAGACATCATGCGTTACTTGGATTTGTTGATTACGCGGAACGTGGTAGAACTCGTGCATTTTGCTGAGAGCCGCGAAACAGACATGCGGACTAGCGGCCGAAGGTTCTGTTCCTCGTCTTTCCCATCACGTAAAGTCACACGTAGGCATACGTGAACAATCCTGTGCTGAATCATGCACATCAGTATTAAAAAAAGCCCCTTGATTCGTTTCCAAATTCGACTGACTGATACCCATGATGCCATTTAAACACTAAACATCGAAAATGCTGACACTAATACTAACCGTTCGTAAAATTTACGACTATTATTAATTTTTTTTTATTTCAGAGTAACAATTACACAAAATTTACAAGTAATATTTTTACAGTAGTATACTTCATGTATCATAAAAAAAATATGTTGCGCTTTGAAAAATAGTAATATTTAGTAAGAAAAAAATAAATTTCTTAAACTACCTACAAACAATATTTGCATGGTACATACCTGGTTTTAAGTTTCGAAAACAATGGGTATGTTACACTATTGAATGAGTTATTACAAAAAAAGTGTTTGATAAACGTAAAAAAGTATATACAATAAAATATCCGTTCCGTTGCCACGTTTTTTAATGTTATATAACACACACTTTTTACACACATTCGGTGCAAACCTTGGCATGATGCTCCCCACAAAACGGCCGTCGACATTGCACGCAATAGTTGGTTGTCATTCGCCTTTTTTTATAGGAACAAAGCCCACAAGTAGTTCTCTTTCCAGGAACTGGCTCTGCAGTAGTTTCCTCTTTTTTACCAAGAACACTGTTTATAAGAATTCGAAGGTTTCTTTGACGTGAAGGCTGCTGTAACCGTTCCTCAAGCAGTGGATATGTTAGTTGTTTGTGAAGCTCAGCCATGAATGTATTGCGAGTTACTGGTTTCAGTTTCTTCTGCACCCGATTATGATTGTAAATAATATATGCATTTATTCCAGCAATGTTTACCAAGCCGTAAAAAATGCACAAAGGCCACCTTTTTGTTCTTCTTGAACAGCTCGAAGTAGAACACATTTTATCAAAAGCATCTACACCACCTTTGGTCGCATTATAATGCTCAATAATTTCGGGCTTTCCACTTCCAGCGATTGATGCACCCTCATGCATGGTGGACAAAAGACATACCACTTTAGTTTTGGTTCCCTTGTATGTACAAAGTGTTTTTGGTCCATCAAAACAAAACTTAGCGTCCCCCACAGGTCTTTTTTTAGATGTAAGCATTTGTAAGGGGATTTCTCTTTTGTTTTTCTTCATCGTTCCCAAAATGGTTAATTTAAAGGGTTCGTTTAGCAATGAAGTGGCAAGCGGCACTGACATGAACCAATTGTCCATTGTTATGTTTCTGTTGGACCCGTACATGGGTCTTGTAAGTTCTTTCACAAAAAACTCGGACACACTCAATCCACCAGTTACCGTTCCCTTACCAAGGTAAGGTATTGCAGCCAACATATACTTGCTAGATACATCACAAACCATAACAAGTTTAATACCGTACTTCGCAGGCTTCTTGGGCATATACATCTTGAATGGACAACGACCTCTAAAAGCTAGCAGCTGCTCATCTATTGTTGCATACTGAACCGTATGCACCCTAAATTACATTTTAAATCAGCTCAGAACTTTCATTCCAGGAGGTGAGAATTCCTAGAGATGAGATGTACCACACAGAAAGGCTATAAGAGCCACTTTGGGAAAAAAATAAAAAAATAAAACTTTTTATGCTGTTGACTAAAAAAAAAATTTTACTTAATAAGATCAAATTTAAGTTTGTTGAATTAATATACATAGACTGGAAGCTAAAGTTGTGGATCCAACAACACATCAAAATAATTAACAAAATTTATAAGGTACACAATTATTTAAAGAAGATTAATTTCACTTTAAGAATAACAAATACAATTTTTACTTCCCCGATAATAAAATTCCACACGACGGAATTTTGGGTGAATATATTTCGATCAATCCAGAATGTTGTAATGTCCAGCCATTTTTCTTTGCATCTCCAAAAGAACTTCTAGATGAAATATCTCCCCAAAGAATCTCCTTGGCAGGATTTCCAGGATGTCAGGAACCAGAATACCAGGATACATATACGTGACCAGGACAAATATATGGCGACCAGGATCAATATATTTTTCTGTAACACCAATCATACTTCTGTAGATAACAGAAATCACAAAACAAATGATTCCCACCCCAGAACGCGATTTTACCTTTTATCTCCAAAATTAGAAAATATAAAATAACATTATAACATGAATTTACTATAAATTATTTCTCCCATTCTATTGCTTCATATGAATTAACATTACAGGCGTTATTCGCCAAGTTATTGCATAATTTGCTGCATAACTAGTTACATATTAATATAGCATTATTTACTGCATAATTTGCTAATTGCAAATACAAAAACTACAAGATTACTTTCACAAAGGTACCTTAAACTTTATGACGCAATTAAAATGTTAACATAATAATAAGAATCTTTAGAACTTAATTAAAACGAGATCAGTATGTCCCAGATCCAGAATCCTTTCCTACGCTCAAGAGATAAATCACAAAACATAACACCACAATTTAACCAAGAAATAGACTTTCACTTACCCAATAATTTCCGAAGCGTCGGGCGCAAGAAAACACAAAGGAAGTACTTGCCTAGAATTTACATAACGGTGTATAACTTTAACATAATTTTCGCCAACAGCACAAAAAAAAAACGAAACTAATGAACAAACTAAACATTACTATAACAGAAAATAACTAAGCTAATTAAACATGTTGATACCGCCTCATTTTGCCTTTGTGGCCATTAAACCTTCAATTTATGCTTCCGCATCGCTCAAAAGTCAGGACGCAACAGGGCGAGAGAACTACAAGACATCCCCCATCCGGGACTATATGGAAAGTCACGCGATATTGGCCGACCAATCAAAACACTTCTAGCGATCATCCGATTTTGTCTACTGCTAAGACATCACGTATACCCCAAGATGTAGATGACCTCAAACAAAAGCAGGGTGGGAGGGGTGGAACATAGTCCAGACCCTCACACAAAAGAAATATAAAATTCACTACTACAATTTCTAGTGAACAAAGAAAAAATATAACATAACCACAGGGTCGAATGCATTTTAAAAGAAATACAGAAATTACAAAAAGAGAATCTACCATATTAATAGAATTAAGTATTCAGAAAATAAAAAAAATAGAATATAAAATTAAGGAAACAAAATTAAATTTAGATAAACTACTTATAATCGTTACAATACGTCCCAACCTCATAATACTTTGTACAGGATTCAACGACGTCTATCCAAACCTCACGAATAGCAGCAAATTTATCCGTGGATTTTCTTTCCTCACGAGTCTCCTTATCGTCAAAACGCATACACGTCAAGAGAAAGTCGAATCGTTCTTTGCTAAGAGTCGCCTTGTACGTAGCTCCACTTTTAGTCGTATCAAATAATTCACTGCTTGCAACATGATTATCATTGTGAAGCGCTGAAAAAATTAAAAGTCCCAGTAGTCCCTTGATTTCCAGTAATGTTGTTGTCGCTACGGTTGCCGATTTATTTGAATAATTCTCTTGTCTTCGGATTATTTTACAATTGGTTCGTTCTACAATTTTTAAAATTAAATTGTCGCTAAAAAACAATTGGAACGATTCTTTAGGTGTTGCTACTAATTTCGCAGCACCTTTTGTGTCACGCTTTTTTAGCACTATATTTCTAGCTGCTGTACGAGTAGCCGTTGTCGAGGGTGTAGTAGACCAAGCATGTCCATTTTTCCCTCGAATTATTTTTATTCTTCTGTGTGTTTGAGAAGTTTCTGATACGGAACTTGCTTGCAGTACGGTATTAGATGTTGGCTGTGGATCACTTTCATCATCGTCTTCATTTATTAGAGTCGGAGGATTTTCGTCGTTGTCGTTTGATGCTGAACCCAAACTTGTTGTACTAGTGGAAGGTATTGGAGTCTTTGGCCTTTCTTTGTTGTCCTCATTGGAAGGTGTTTCTTCAGTCTTACGTCGCTTATGTTTTGTCTGTCTCCCAATGTCGTCTGGGTTGTCATCGTCAGTTGAGCTATCCTCAGATGAGGAAGGTTCAAATTCAGACCCGGAAAATGATAAAATGTTGTCTTCATTTTCACTTCCACTACTCAGTTCTACATCTGACTCATCCTCCATCTCAGGAAGTAGTTTTTCTATTTCTGCAGATTGGAGGGCCATAGCTTAGTTTATTACAAAAAAAAAAACACTTTAAAAATTCAAAATTAGCAAAATAAACACAAAAGAAACAAAACTAACAAATATTTACACTATTTACATATATATACAGGCACATTTAGTCACGTATAAACACGACAACATGTAAACGAAATCAAAACCACAATAGTTTGTTCACTATAAAAAAAATTACACTAATACTAAGCATTCGTATATTATACGACTACCGCTTGGGTACAAACGAACCGCCGCCGACCCACACAAGATAAAGGGACGCACACTACTAAGTGAGATATGTTGAGGGGGGAACGTATACTGACCTGCAATTCTCAAGGTCGCTGCATTAGGGTGCTCTGTTGAAAACAGTTTTTTGTGGTCGTAAAATTTACGAAGGGTTAGTGTTTAATTAATAGCGTTTGTTTTTTAACCCTTTATAGGTCTGTGGTAGGTCTACTTACCACTGGCAATAAGGTCGACTTTATTTAAGAATAAGCTATGCAGTTGAACCCTATTGGCATTTTATGGTTTTATAGATGTTCTCTGGTAAGTAGGCTATCCACATTTTGAAATTAGTGCGCAGCGACCATTTGCTTTGTGAGTTACACGAATGTGGTAAGGAAGGATTCATACCAGCATACGCAAATGTGTTGTTTTTTTGTTACTTTTGTTACAGTGCTTAAAAAATTCGAGTGCTTAAAAATACAAGAAAACAAGCATTCATGCTAATATAAAATTGAGATAAGTTATTGTACATATTTTTCTGTTATACAGTAGTACAAGTTGTTTTAATAAGCATTCTTACCACTAAACATTGTGTTATTCCCATTTCAATAAACGTTCCTTAGTAAGTATACTTACAAGGGCTTAACATTTAAAAAAATCTGGTGTGAAACACTCACACAACTTTCTCTTGCCAATGCAAATAATTAAGAATAAACCTAACATTATTAATAAAATATTAGAAATAAACAAAAAACTAACCTCAATAAACATAACCTAATTTTAATCATGAGTCAAAGACGCAAAATGAAAATCAACCTCAGTTCGGCTTAGAAATACGGAAAATCACTCTTTCTCTCTAAACTAGGCTCTGTAGAGAAAAATGCTCTAAATAAAAGTTGTAGATCTTTTAATTTTCTATAAAATTAATTATATACACTTTTGTCGTAAAATGCATACTAAGGCCGAAATGTTAAAAAAATCAATTTTTCTCACGTTTTCGTGAGAAAAAAACAGAAAATCGCAAATTACCGCTAAACTAAACGTTATACAAAAAAGTGTTTGATATAAAAGTTGTAGAAGTTTGAATTTTCTACAACTTTTATAATATATATTTTTGCGCTAAAATGCATATTAAAGCCATAATCTTAAAAAAAACAACGTTTTTACGTGAAAACAGCCTCACCAAGAATTTCAGCAAAAATGGCGCCTATCCTATCTTGTAGAGAATGAAAAATTAAATAAACCAGGCGATTTTTAAAAAAATCGTAGGACCAGTTTTTGAGAAAATTGCAAAAAAGTGAAAAATTATACGAATAAACTACTACTTCCGGTTGACCGATTTTGATGAAAATGTTCGTGTCGGGTCCGGTAGTGGTATGTAACTTAAGTTTCAAGTTTGAAGTTCGTACGATGTTCCGTTCTTGAGATATTCTGTTCACACACACACACACACACACACACACACACACACACACACACACACACACACACAGACACACACACAGACCAATCGCTAAAAACATGTTTTTTGGGTTCAGGGGGTCTGAAAACGTATAGATCCGGTGAAAACTCGATTTCGAAAAATCGACATGAAAACAATACTTTCCTTTCTATATATTCATGTAGGCAAGAGAAAGTAAAAATTATATCTTACTGTTTAGGCACTAGAAATACACGAGGTGGCTAACTAAAGCATATTGCATGTATACCTAGTGCGCAATTTTAAACTATAAGTAGTTAAAAGTTTTTATACTGTGGACAATTCGAACTGGCACAACTCTTGTTCTACGTGTACACTCAGTTCCACGTAAAATACCGTGCGTTCGGAAAGTCGCTGTGCACTGGAATTGTGACTATGGATTTATGAAAATATGTATAAAGAAATGACTAAGCATTTTGGAAAAAAATTTATTCAATACCTTAATTACATTGTTAAACCGTGATTACATTGTTTATAGAAGGTGTTCGAAATAACCTCCATTGGCATCAATACAGCATTGCACTCGTTTCATTTTGTTTGCAAACACCTTTCGCAACTGAAGAACAGTGATTCCTTGAATGTATGCCGTTATTGCGGCTTTAAGTTCGTCAATCGTGTGTGGTCTGTTCCGATACACAGTTTGTTTCGCCGCACCCCATAAAAAGAAATCGGGGGGAGTCAGATCAGGAGATCTTGCAGGCCACAAATTCTTTGAAATTATTCGTTCACCAAACACGTTGCGCAGGAAAGCCATTGAGATGTTAGATGTATGTGCTGTTGCCCCGTCTTGTTGGAACCAACCATTATTCATTTCCACTTGTGTTATTTGATGCGTAAAGTTCTCTAAAATATCAGAACAATAACGTTCACTATTGATTGTGTTTGCAAAAAAAATTGGTCCAACAATACGTGCTCTACTCACAGCAACCCAGACTCCAATTTTTGCTTCGTGTAAGGACTGTTCATGTAAAGCGCAAGGGTTAGTTGTCGACCATACTCGAGTATTTTGTGAACTTATATACCCTCCCAAGTGAAACCACGCTTCATCTGTATAAAACGTTACGTCAAGGATGTCTTCGGAATTTTGGTTGATGAAACGTTGAAACCAATGACAATAATTTAGTCTCTTGTCATTATCTGAAGGTTTCAGCTCTTGAACACACCTCACTTTGTATGGGAATAGTTTAAGTTCTTGTCTGACAGCTTTATGTGCGGTAGCAAGTCCGATATTATGCTGTTGTGCTAACTTACGCATTGATTTTTTTGGACTTTGTGCCATAGAATCAGAAATATCCAGCAGCTTTTGTTCGTCTAGCTTAGGGGGCCTACCACTACGTTCAGCGTCCTCAACAGAGCCAGTTGCCCGAAATTTTTCTATCAGTGTTCGTACTGCATTACGGTGAGGAATAATTGAATCTGGAAACTTTTCAGAAAATTTGCGCTTCACTAAATCACTGTACTTGTCACCTTCGCGAAATACGTATTCAACGAGGAAAATGCGCTCCTCTACTGAAAGAACCATCGCGTCCAACAACAAAAAAACGTGCAACAGAACTGCAATAAATGAAACATATACAACTTCAACTCAATGACTGACAGGCCTCGACGTGTTCGGCAACAATTGAACAGCACAGAGCTACCAACCTAGCCATGAAATTATTCCCTGTCATGTCACTTGGTGCACAGCGACTTTCAGAACGCATGTATATATCCATAATCTATTATTTCAACAAGATCTATAAATTTTAATGTACGCAAATGCCTACAACCTTATTTCAATGTACAAACATACAAATGTAATTATTTCATTTTAAAATATGTATTTAATTTATCCGGGTAAAATTTAAATTATAAATTACAAGAACTAAAATGCAAAAACTCACTAAACTATAGTCTACTCTACAGTCGCACGCAACTAATAACCAAATAAACAAATTGGTCTGAATATTTTTTATTTTTTTTATTCATAATGTGTGTACGTTGCAATCTGTTCAATTTAGAACAATAAGCAACACCATGACCCAATCAGATGAGGATGATGTATATGATGTGTGAATGAGATGTAGTCTTGTACAGACCCAGGCCGACCATTCCTGAGAGAGTATGGTTAATTAAACCCCAACCATCAAAGTACACCGGCAATCACTGTCTAGTATTGAAATCCGTATAAAAGTAACTACCTTTACTAGGACCCACCGGGTTGGTCTAGAGGTAAAGTCGTCGCCAAAATCAGCTGTTTAACAGCTGATTTTCGGAGACGAAGGTTCCTGGTTCAAATCCTAGTAAAGGTAGTTACTTTTATACGGATTTGAATACTAGACAGTGGTTACCGGTGTACTTTGATGGTTGGGGTTTAATTAACCATAGTCTCTCAGGAATGGTCGACCTGGGTCTGTACAAGACTACACCTCATTCACATCATTCTCATCTCATTGGGTCATGGGGTTGCTTATTGTTCTAAATTGAACAGATTGCAACGTACACAAATTAGAAATAATTTTTAAAAAAAACCTTTACTAGGATTTGAACCATGAACCTTCGTCTTCGAAAATCAGCTGTTAAACAGCTGACTAGCGGCGACGACGTTACCCCTAGACCAACCCGGGGGGTTTCTGAATATAATGAACAGAAAACCATAATAAATATGAAAACAAAATCAGTCACATAATAAAATAATGTCTGACAGATTATTATTAAGGACAACAGTGAAAACAAAGCGTGGTGACCGTGCGTGTGTCGCACATTACAGTAGCAATTGTATACGTTTGTGACTGTACCGTCGTTGCCCGATATATATTCATAAAGGCAGGAGAAAGTAAAAAAAAAATGAACACCAATCTTGAGGATAAATCCACTTATATTTCCAATAGGATTCAGATAGAAAAAAGCTGTTTTCGCTATCAGTGGATAGCTATTGATGGACATCAGTTCGAATAAAGGTTGTTGTTGTTGTTGTTTAGGTCATCAGTTGAAAGGCTGGTTTGAACCTCTTGAGGTTTTACTAAGTAAAAACGAGGAGTAAGGTAGTTTACCATTGCCTTCCTCGCTGAATTGAAAGAGTATGCTTATCAGCATGCCAGGCCCTCCGAAAAGCACTTACTTTCCACCCTGCAAATGACCACTTCACTTCATTCACCACAGGGTCTGGCTGCATAGTGAAATTCATTACTCTCAGAGGAGATAACTCTGACTAGTGTCTTTTACACCTCTACCTCTTCTGTTCTTAAATATTTCAGTCATCTAAGTGGCTGACTATGTGATAAGAAATAGAGCTATTTTTTTTAGCCCTGGACCAAACAGATAGAGTGTAATTAAAATAACACTCCACCTGCCCGTTTTGGGCATGAATAAAGGTTAATGCAACAAATTGTGCTCATTAATAAATTTATCACTTTCATTTTATTACTTAAGTATCATTGTAACAAATCACCAATTTGAAATGGTTTTGCAAATAAAATTATTTTCCGCCATTTCGTTTATTTATTACTAGCCATCCCCGCTCGCTTCGCTTCATAGGAGCTAATGTAGGCCTCATTAAATTATTTTAAAACCTCTCTATATACATTATTTGTGGTTTTTTTTTGCCCTGTGGCAGCAAAATAAATTGTTTTTCTGCACTTCCAGCTCTAGAAAGTTCGACATTAAGTTGTCCATAAGTGAAGGAAGCACTCTTGTCTCAAATCGATGCCCACCGTTAAAATTGTTTGTCCCTGCGATTTAACAGAATTGAATAGAATGCATAGAAGAATACCGATGGAAAAGAAAGAGACAGTTGATAATATATGGCTGAGATAAGAGACAGTAATACGTGGGTGCGGTACACTGAGTAATTGGAAATATTTTACTCATTCACTACCTGTCGGATGAAAACAAATTATATATAGGCCTATGACATACAGTACAAAAAGAAAAATTTTCAAATATTTCCGAGTTTTTAATGTTTTTGGAATCGAATATTATTCTTTCCGTTTTTCTATGAAATAAAAAAGTTGAATCGTGCTTCTAGCCCAAAAAATACACCATCCAAAGGACTTAGAAAAAATAAAAGTGCTATGCACTCGATAAGCTAAAACATGCGACATCGTCACAGTTTAAGTTGCTTAACTCACTTAATTAAAGTTACTTAAAGTTTCAAAATAGCCTAAATTGATCAGAAAGCTCTAAGCTATGCAACAATGAAAGATTTTTTTAAATCAGTTGAGTAGTTTCTGAGATTACCACCTCATACAAAAAAACAAACAAACAAACAAACAAACAAACTGACGTTTCTCCTTTATTATATTAGTATAGATAAATGTAAAGTTTCCAGTCTGTAGAGTGTGCGATACGTTCGGCACATTAATTCAAAGATAACAACCTCTTCCTGGGTAAACCGGTATATAGAGGGGTAAATGCCCCCTTTGACTCCTTCTGGATACATGCCTGAATGGGGTAGTTGTGATCTGGTTCTGGGAAATCTTGGTTTGTTACCCTCCGCATCATTAAAGACAGTTTGTTTTTGTTTGCAGGAACAGATGAGCACCGGTCTGCTAGATTATTGAGGAGAATAGACTAAAGATCATAAATAGAAGATGTACATAAACGAACTTGAAAAATATTGTCAAGAGAGAGGCTGGCCACCCCCACGCTACCAGTGGACTTACACTTCACCCACACTACCAGTGTTGTTTGGATGTCAAGTGGAAGTGAGTCACGATATTTGTAGTAAAAATTTATTATAATTTTGGAATTATCCGTGACAGTCTTTTTTGCCTGGGACCCATTCCAAAAGCTACTCTGCAGAAATTTTTCCATTGCCTAAACGATTTTTAAAAATGTAGATAAAATGACGGCTCATGCCTTTAAAAATAGTTGTAGAGTAGCGAAAACCCCTTAAAAACAAAAGCCTAAAAAACCTAAAGCCTTCATCCTTATATTCTAAGTTGTACTAGTGTTAGGTCTCTTGTGCTTTGTAATACCTAAAGCCGTAAGTGTAAATAATGGACATTGAATATTTAATAACTTTCACTACTATTTTATCTAATAAGTTTGTTAAATATAGTAAGCAATGTTGTAGTTTCGGAAATAATAAAAAACATTAAAAGATTATCCACGCCGAATGATCCTTTAACGCAGAACAAATAGACAAATAAACGATAGAAATCCAGAGGACCAAATTGCTTATAAAGGGCGCCAGCAATTACAGCGAAACGACTTAGAAAGTGCACGAGATAGTTAAAACAATTAAAGGTAACTGACAAAAGGGTTAGGAAATAGATAACACAAGGAATCGACATACAATGAAAATCACACACTATTGAACTACATATGCAATACACAAGCCAACACTCACCTGAATTAAACTTGAAGATACACTTGAGTACACCGCGCGGTGCATAGAACGAACAGACGCTAAACAACAATTGCAAACAAGCGATTATTTCCCAATAAAAGTACATGAGCGAACACATTAATAGTTCACACGATAGACATGAGCAATGCACAGAGTTCCCGACATGAGATACGATGAAAGTTAATAGAACGAAAAACTTGTAAAAACGGATGGCGTACCCCACGCCATGAGGCGACGAACAGGCAAGCGCGCCCACATAGCACACATGCAGAAACAATAATGAGTGATCTTACAGGAAGGAAATGAGTTAGGTGGAGGGGAGAAATACGTAATCAGTGATGTCAGAGGAAATATTTGGTATGGTTTGAAGGATTAGTGTAGCGGGAATAATGAACTATTTTGTCAGTACGGACTGGCGTTAACAAAGTTACTGTTTGTATTTTTAAATTCAAAATGCATTATATAGTTACTTGAGTCACGAGTTTGCCCTTGTTTACAACGAAGGGTAAAGGGGGAAAAGCATCAGTGAACATGCGCGACTGCTTTAATTTCACTACGACAAACATAAAAACTTGAACTATACCCAGAGCATATACAATATATCCTTTTGAAGGAACCTTTTGTAGGTTAACTGTACTAATATAACTGTTTGTTACCGTAAACACAAATATCCGTTTCTTAAAAACGTGGTCGAATTATTCACAGAGCTGAACGCAATGTAATAAAATGTTATAAAGTTGAAGCTAAACAAAAAGCCTATCCGTGCCTCTTAACAAAAGCCGTGAGCGAGCGGCTAACTGCTGTGATGTTTCTCTTTTCACAATTCCAAAAATAAAGAAAGAAATTAAGGACCTGAAGAAGCTATTCTTTAACAGTTTTATTGACAACTGGTAAAAAAAAGAAAACGGTTAGAAAGATACTAGAGAGACTGATAATATAAACGCCGGTGACAGCAATAGTATAGATGGCGATTCATTCGTAATTGCAGTAAATCAAATATTTCTAGTCATTTAATTAAGCTATAGGCAATATTACAGGTCATATTTATTTCTTATAAGGTCTATGAAGAAAACATTTTCTCGGAATAAACCACAGCTTACAAAATGTATGTAGAAACTTTACGGTAGTGAAATGTACGAGTAGTGTCTCACTGTTGAGGTTGGCATAGGGTGACCAGGCGTCCCGTAAAAACGGGAAAGTCCCGTTTTTTTACGTTGTGTTCCGTTGTCCCAAAAAACGTTGTCGGGACGTCAAAATGTCCGTTCTCTCACTTTTATAATTACATAATAGAGAAAAAATACATTATTAAGTTGGCTGGAGCAAATGAAAAGTACACCAAAACTTAAAAATGTATTGCATTTTGTTAAATTCTGTTACTAACTAGTTGTGTATTTTAATGGTATATCCTTGTCCATTTATACTTGTAAAATAACTTTAGTAATAAAGTAATAATATGAACCTCAACATTTTATTTATTTTTATTCCTTGAAAATTTAGCAAATTGTGTGCTTTTATAGGCTTAAAAGAAAAGAAAATTCACGTTTTAAAAACAAGTTTAGACACTTGATTATTATTTTATAATATTTTTAACAGACGAACATTAAACCAGGATTCTGTAGGCCCTTTCCGTACCCCGACCCCTAGATCACAGCCCCCGGTAATTCGTGTTATATTAGTGTCCCGTGTTTGCATGGTAACAATCAAGTCACCCTAAGTTGGCAGCACTGTAAATATATCATTTCCCTTCCTCACAGCCCATACATACGCAAAAGGCAAACTCGTGACTTCAGTATCTATACAAGTTCTTTTTATTATATTATCATCTTCATTTGTGTCGTGGTTCACAGCAAGTCTCTGCATTCAATTCTCCATCGCTTCCTATGTCGCGCCAACCTCTTCACCACCGCATACCTTTTTCCCTGTTTCACATCATCAACCCTGTTCATACTGTTGATCTAATTTTAGGCCATGCACAATTGATGCTGAGGAGGCGACAAAACGAGCTTCAGCTAGAGTCTGTCTACGGTAAGGGTATTCCGACGTAGGCAACCAGCAATACAAGTGAGCATGCGCATTAATTAAAAATACCCACAGCATGATCAAAAACAAAATTCCATACAATACTTATTCGTTCTAAGCTTAATATAATAAAAACACAGTTGAGCAACATTCAAATATTGTAACAGACATGAGGAAAAGACGTCTTAAATTTTTTGGTCATATCATGAGGCTTCCTGATCATAGAGTTACAAAAAAGATGGTAAAATATGTAGCTTCGCTTGTCAATGGAGGGGAATGGATTCGACACGTTAAGAAAGATCTAGTTCTGGCAAACATTACTGATAATGAAGTTACCAATCGAAATAGTTTTAGAACAAAAATTAATGAATGGGAGATTATTCCAGAGGTTAAAATTCCAAGAGTTGGAATAAGATGGAGTGAGGAAAGAAAAGCTGATTTTTCTCAGAAAATGAAAGGCTGGTGGGCAAACAAGAAAAACACCAAGTCCAATAATCAATGATCGTGAATAATGCTCAGCGTCTTCCACTTCGGGAGCTCTACGGCTAATAATAATAATAATAATAATAATAATAAAAACACGTTCAATTCAATTGTTAGAAAATGTTTTATAAATCGAACATTAGTTTACCATTAATAACTAAAACTTTTACTATTGTTACTCTTACATTCTTATTTTTTGTTACATTATTTACTATTATTACATTATTATTTATGATTAGTAGGTTTTTATTATAGACTCAGTTTTGTTATATTTTTGGTCACAAGTAATAAAAGACTAATGCGCTTGAATTATAACAGGACAGTAAACGATTCCAGTGATTCGTTGTTTATCATTTCAGATTATTTATTTCATATCACTAAAATAATTAATGTCTGTGACTAGTTTAATGAAACGTTTGCACTTGCCCGTGTTTAACTCATTTTTAGTTTTATCAGTTATCTTTTGGAATTGTATCGGTTCGTTTCGATTTTCTTTGCAGAATGAAGCATAAAAGTTTTGTAAGCTGTGTTTTGTTAACATGCGTGATAGTGAATGTGTTGAGTTTTTGAAACATAAAAGCGGTAAACATTAAAAAGTAAAAAAAAATTGTTTTGTTGAATGTAATGGTTAAAATAATTAATTAAGGAGTCAACAAGTAATCTGAACGGTATAATTGAAAAGGATAATGTTTATTTTAGCTAGATGTAGATATTTTAATGATGGAACACTAGTGCTAGATAATTGTCAGGTGGAGAGGTAGATACGCGCCAACTAGTGTAAAACGTTTGTTTACAACGTATAGGCGCTTGCCTCGGGCGGAGTACTCTTACAGTAGATCGACTATAGTCATACATAAGTCGGAAACCAGTAAATATTGTGTCTTTTCTAGTAGGAAATTCTTTAACGCATCTAATAGTGTTTACTGAAATAGAATATCATTAAAGGGAACATTTTTATTCTCTCTATAGTGTGTAGGTAGCATTGATAGTTTGGGAATTGTTTGTTTTGAATGGAAATCCGTCCAGATCGTGTGTAAAACAACGTATAGGTATCAGACGAACTAATGTCCCATAGCCGAGGGAGTGAGAGGAAGATATGTAGCATAACTACGCATGCGCTCAAAGGTCTTTACCGTTGTAATCCAGATCTGAAAACATACTACAGTCGTTATCTTTGCTTGTTAGTTTACTGCATCCATAAACGCTTGCTCACAACAATAAGTAAAATTATATGACAATGTTATTGGAACGGCGCGTAAGGGTTAGGCGAGTGAGAGCGTTATGCATTGTCTCACTCCCACGGCTAGGGGACTGCAGTTCATCTGAATACTGTACATAGAACATGCAGTTGCAGTAAGCTGGTTGACTCAAACAAATCTCTTCACTATTCAGTGTGCAGATTTTCCGGTAGTATCTTCATTGTCATGGCGACCCGCTCACGCTGGAAGAGAAGGTGCGGCCATTCGTCAAACTCTTCATCTTCTTCTTCTTCTTCTCCTTCTTCATCTCACATTCATGGATCAGGCTTCCTGCTGTTCCGACTTACAACAGCAAAAACTACTGAATTATTGCCATCTCTTTCGTGGCCTCTCAACTTCTCTCTTCCCACCGGTCTGTAATGCAAAACATTGAGAGGGATCCTTCTCTGAGGTATTTTTTCTATGTGCTCGCTCCTTCGATTACTGCCCGTTCCCAAGCTTTGTGCAGCTGAGAGGTATGCATTACGTCACTACTACTGTCAGAGATTGCGTTAGTAGTAGTAACGTTTTACTTGTATTATGTTTATAGTAGTCAAGGGTACTATCCAAACTATATATATTCTGTGTCGCCGTCTACAGCGAATAGTGAAAACAACACCCATGTATGACACCGCACTAGGCAGCCTACTGCCCAGCAAAGAGCAATGAGATGATTAGTAAAGTGTTACGACTAGTGCTCGGATTTTGTATATTTTTTTTAAGTTCTAAAATAAGTTTATAATTCGTTTTGAGTGTTTTTGAATGATTTGCGACCAAAAAACCCCAATTTTATTTTAAATATTTGTGCATATTTCGTACCCTTTTACATATTTTAAGCATATTTTAGACAAATTTCCAGAAAACTTGTAAAAAAACAAAAGTATTTGTGAAGGCACCGAGCAGAATAAGGGCATTCAAGAATTCTTATCCTAACGTTCCTCTCCCACCTCAACCTATAATCACAAGATGGGGGACTTGGATATTTGCAGGAAATTGCTGAACGCCACAAAAAAGTGAAGGAAATAATTGGAAGTTTTGATGAATCAGAGAACCAAGCAATAGCTCAAGCTAATGCTGCACTAACCAGGTCTTCAGTAGTTGAACAACTTGCTTATGTTCATTCCAATTTTGGATTCATTCCCGATTTAATTACAAAATTAGAATCAAAAGGAATGAACCTATATGATTCAGTCGGCCTCATTGGTAGGTTAAAAGAAAAAGTAAAGAATGGGGAGGACCTGTCGGCGAAAAGTTGAGGAACACATTGGACGCTGTGTTGAAGAGAAACCCAGCTGGAGGCAGCTCACGATGTTTCAAGAATTTTGTAGGGAGAGCTTGCAGATGAAATGGAAATGCAAATGAGTGACCCTCTAGCAATTTCAGCACTGAAATTCCTACCAATTGTTTCATGTGATGTTGAACCCTCCTTTTCAGCAATGAACAACGTCCTTTCTGACAAAAGACGGAGCTACAAAGTGGAAAATTTGGAAAAAACTTTGATTAGTTTATGCAATTAACATAATTTATTTATATAAAACTTCAATTTTTTAAAATGTGATGATTACGGTTAAAGTGGTTAAATTAAATAATGAATACGCTAATCTAATCATTTTTAGCATATTATTAGATTAGCGTATTCATTATTTAAAACATTTTATAAATATAATGTATATCAAAGTTAAATTAATTAAACAAAATTATCAAAAATAACTTGTTTAGGAGCAAACTAAAAGAGGCTGGACTTTAGGTTTCTTTTTTTGAGTTCTGCTAATATTGCTGCACACTGCTTAGCATGGACAGATTCAAGCTCTCAAAATAAAATATCAAAATAATTGATCACTCACCAATTAAAAGGAAATTAAAACAAATTAAAGAAACATGGAACTTTACTTTTATAAAATACTCTACAATACAAAATCGTACCTACATAATAAAATAGAATAAAATTATCATGTGATGTTGTGTTAGACCCACCGGGTTGGTCTAGAAAAGTGTTTCCCAAACTTTTGTTTCTCGCAGCACACTACAAAAAAAAACGGCCAATAGCCGCGGCACACCTATTACTTTATGCCATTGATTAAGCTTAAGTACTTGAGATAAAGGTACTTATATCATACTTATACATACTTACTTATAGTTGTCGGCTAGGTATTATTTTGTTGGACCGTTTAAATTTAATTTAATTTATTTTCCTTGAGTTCCGCGGCACACTTGGCCGGCCTCGTGGCACTCCAGTGTGCCGCGGCACACAGTTTGGGAACCTCTGGTCTAGAGGTAAAGTTGTCACCAAAATCAGCTGTTTAACAGCTGATTTTTGGAGACGAATGTTCCTGGTTCAAATCCTAGTAAAGGTAGTTACTTTTATACGGATTTGAATGCTAGACAGTGGTTACCGGTGTACTTTGATGGTTGGGGTTCAATTAACTATACTCTCTCAGGAATGGTCGACCTGAGTCTGTACAAGACTACACCTCATTTACACGTCATACACATCATCCTCATCTCAATGGGTCATGGGGTTGCTTATTGTTCTGAATTGAACAGATTGCGACGTACACAAATTAGGGATTGAAAAAAAAAGTAATTTGTCACCAGCTGACCTTAGCACCACGTCGCTATTTGCTAAATCATATGACTTTATTTATGACAAATCTTTATTTGAATCACATCAGCTGGTTTAAAAGCAACAGATTATCTAACCTCAAAAAAGCCTTAATGTAGGACATAAACATTATTTTCAACCCTTTAGACCTAATATTTTAAAGTTTTCAATAGCCTGAAACTGCACCGGCATCATAGTTGCAAGATAAAAAAAACTGCATTAAAATTGGTTTAGTAATTTAGTAGAAAATGGGAACACACACACACACACACACACATCACACATCGAATTTTATATATATAGATAGAGCGGAAGACACTGATCAAAATTGGGCTAAGGAATGGGTCTGCATTCAGGTGCCTGATATAAATTTTTCTGTTTTAGATCGGAGGTTTCAGTTGTGCCGGTGAACATGACTATTATGACATAAAAGAAGCACAGGAATTCGCTGCAAAGAAAGCATATGAAAAACTGAATTGGGGACCGTGCGATCACACACCACCAGAGAAATCTACAGTCCATAGCCTACAGTCTGATGGAAATTGTGCTGCAGATGTTTGTGTCAGTGGCGCGTCTTCACTTCCAACACAACAATCTACAGTACCTGCAGTAAAAGTTCCGCCAATGCCACCGCGGCCTGCAGTAAGACCACAAACATCTACAACAAATGCACCACAATTTGTAGGCCAACTTTCCAAGGTAAGTTATAATGCTTATATCCCCTAGATTAAGGCTTTTATGATGTTAGATAATCTGGTGCTCTTAAACCAGCTGATGTGATTCAAATAAAGATTTGTCATAAAATAAAGTCATATGATTTAGCAAATAGTGATGCAGTGCTAAGGATCAGCTGGTGAAAACATCACAATTTTATTGTATTTTATTACGTAGATACGATTATGTATTGTTGAGTTTTTATATAAGTAAAGTTCCGTGTTTCTTTAATTTGTTCAAATTTCTTTCAATTGGTGAGTGATCAATTGCTTTGATATTTTATTTTGACTTTTATTTTATTCAACGTAGATTTAAGTTTTTGGTTTTGACAATTTTTTTTGTGGTTTTTTGTTTTTAGTTTTTTTCCATTTTCAATAATGCCATCAAAAGAAACATCACTAGGAAGTAAATTTCTGCTACATACTTAAAAAAAAAGTGATTAAACCATTTTTTGCGTGCAAAGCCGCGATGGGGCATGCTAGTATAAAATATATTTTAAAGTTTCACTCTTTCAGCCCTTTGGAGTATTTTTTTTTGTAATTCATTTCTTAAACGTCGCATCAACTACAACGGTCATTAGCGACGACGTTGGGGTGTACTTATTGTACAATGAAGGATGAAATGATTTTTTGTAACGTATGAAAATATGCCGTGCCTGGGTAGGATTCGAACCCAGGACCGCATGATGAGAGGCGAGCACGTTACCAACTGCGCCAATGCGGCCGGCATATTTTTACTTTCTCTTGCCTATATGAATATATAGGAAGAAAAGTATTGTTTTCACGTCGATTTTTCGAAATCGAGTTTACACTGGATCTACACGTTTTCAGACCCCCCGAACCCAAAAAACATGTTTTTAGCGATTCGTCTGTGTGTGTGTGTGTGTGTGTGTGTGTGTGCGCGTGTGTGTGCGTGTGCGTGTGTATGTGTGTGTGTGTGTGTGTGTGTGCGTGTGTGTGTGTGTGTGTGAACAGAATATCTCAAGAACGGAACATTGTACGAACTTGAAACTGAAAACTTTAGTTGCCTACCACTACCGGACCCGACAGGAACATTATCATCAAAATCGGTTAACCGGAAGTAGTAGTTTATTCGAGTAATTTTTCACTTTTTTGCGATTTTCTCAAACACTGGTCCTGCGATTTTTTTAAAAAAATCGCCTGGTTTACTAAATTTTTTATGCTCTACAAGACAGGGTAGACGCCATGTTTGCTGAAATTCTTGGCGAGGCTGTTTGCACGTAAAAAAACTTTTGTTTTAAGATTGCGATTTTAATATGCATTTTACATCTACTTTTTTGAAAAACCTATAATCCTATGTAAAAAATGTCTTTTTTTGTAATCCCTAATTTGTGTACATTGCAATCTGTTCAATTCAGAACAATAAGCAACCCCATGACCCAATGAGATGAGAATGATGTGTATGACATGTAAATGAGGTGTAGTCTTGTAGAGACCAAGGTTGACCATTCCTGAGAGAGTATGGTTAATTGAACCCCAACCATCAGAGTACAGCGGTAACCACGGTCTAACATTCAAATCCGTATAAAAGTAACTACCTTCACTAGGATTTGAACCAGGAACCTTCGTCTCCGAAAATCAGCTGTTAAACAGCTGATTTTGGTGACGACTTTACCTCTAGACCAACCCGGTGGGTAAAATGTCTTTTGAGCTGAAAATATTACATGAGCCTAAAAAAATAATTGTTGTGGTCTATATCAAGTTATTTACTTTTATTAACAACACTTAAAATACGTACTTAACTCGTATGACAACTCATCAAAAGAAAATTGTACCGGGCTCACCTTGTGCGCATGCGCGGGGGTGACATAGGGAGTTTGGAAAACAACAAAAATGGACTTGGTAGCTTTTGGAAAAAAATCCAACATTCATAATTGTTATTTTGTAGCACTTAGTGAGTTTAGAGGAAAAAACTACTGTATCAATCAATGGGTTTGTGCCTTCTGAATAATGGGTAAAAAGTTAATATTATCTTTAAAAATCTGGTGTGAAACACTCACACAACTTTATCTTGCCGATGCAAATAATTAACAATAAACATCAGTAATAAAACATAGTTTTATTATATAATAAAACATAGTTTTATTATTTAATAAAACTTAGTTTTGTTACTAATGTTAGTAATAAATATTAGTAATAAAACATTAGAAATAAACAAAAACTAACCGCAAAAAACATAACCTAATTTTCATCATATTTATGAAAGACGCAAAATGAAAATCAACCTCAGTTTGGCTTAAAAATACGGAAAATCGCTCTTTCACGTTGAACTAGGCACTGTACAAAAAAATATTTTTTTTATAAGTTGTAGATCTTTTAAATTCCTATAAATTTTATTATATACACTTTTGTCGTAAAATGCATACTACGGCCGAAATTTTTAAATAATCGATTTTTCACACGTTTTCGTGGGAAAAAAAACAGAAAATTGCTAATTATCGCTAACCTAAGCTTTACGCAAAAAAATGTTATAAATAAAAGTTGTAGGATTTTAAATTCTCTACAAATTTTATTATATAAATTTTTGCGCTAAATGGATAATAAAGCCGCAATCTTAAAAGAACAATGTTTTTACGTGAAAACAGCCTCATCAAAAATTTCAGCAAACATGGCGCCTACCCTATCTTGTAGAGCATAAAAAATTAAGTAAATGAGGCGTTTTTAAAAAAAATCGTAGAACCAGTTTTTAATAAAATCGCAAGAAAGTGAAAAATTACACGAATAAACTACTACTTCCGGTTGACCGATTTTGATGAAAATGTTGGTGTCGGGTTCAGTAGTGGTATGCAACTAAAGTTTTCAGTTTCAAGTTCGTACGATGTTCCGTTCTTAAAATATTTTGCACACACACACACACACGCGCGCGCGCGCACACACGCACACACACACACACACACACACACACACACACACAGACTAATCGCTAAAAACATGTTTTTTGGGTTCAGGGGGTCTGAAAACGTATAGATCCGGTGAAAACTCGATTTTGAAAAATTGACATGAAAACAATAGGCTACTTTCCTTCCTATATATTCATATAGGCAAGAGAAAGTAAAAATGTGACTTTGTGGGTTTTGGAAACAACCTCTTCAATTTCTAATGAACTGGTGTAGTATTTTTCCTTTACGATGAATAAAACACACACACTGACATAGTCTGGTAGGATGCTGGTAGGATGATGATTAATACTGTGTTTGTTCTTTTATGGTTTCAGTTTTTACGAAAGAACAAGACAACGCAGACAACTTCAATTGATTACACCGATAAAGAATTGAAGCATCTCACCGACTATTCAGTAAGCACTGTAACAAAAAGATTTTTTGGTAATCGTGAAGAATATGTGGAAGGAAAATGGGACAACCATAAGTTGAAAGAGTTGTCTTCATTCCAGTTAATACATCCGAACGATAAAAATATGGTCTACGGCAGAAAACAAAATCAAGGAATTTTGCTCACTTTTGACGAGTACGATTTTATCGCTCGTATCCGATTCGATAAACTTGAACAGCTGGATTTTAATCAATCTTTTGAGTTAACAAAACTAACGTTTTTTGAAAGAATTTTGTTCACCGAAATCATAAAAGATGATTTGTCGGCAGACAGAAATAATGCTATCGATGAATTAAAGCAACTTTTAAAAAATAGAAATGGTAAGTCTGTGGACAATATAGATTACGCTGAAGATCTTTATCAACTTTCCCTCATATTGGATAATGAAGAACAATCATCAAATGAATGTTTGTTGAAGGAGATAATCGATAATAATTCTATTTCATACGAGCTTAAAAGTGTCTGCAAACGTTTGGTTAATAAAGAAAGCTATTTGGATGCAAGATCAAAAGTTATACCAAAATTAAAATGTACCGTGAATTTGTATGAAGAATTGAAGATAATATGTAAAGATGGGATGAACAGTCACAGAAAAGGTTTGCGTGATGAGTATCTTCTGATGCCATCAAAAGGATTGAAAGACTATCTGGATTCGGGCTGTGAATCACCCAGATATATGGATGACAAATCGGTGCTTCTTGTCTCCAAGAATGATATCAAGCTTTTTTCAGATCTGCTTGAGATGATGAGCGAACGACCATTTCTTGATCTTTTATATGAATCGTGGGATTCATTATTTGTAAAGGTTCAAAAAATAAGGAGTGCATTAACAGAAACTTCTCATGGTTCAAAAACAATCGCAATAAGAAATTATATGCCATTGACTAACCCTGTTTACTTTTATCTTTGCAAAAGTTTTATGGAAGTAATTCAAGAGATCATTACCAAAGCAAATGCGTCTGCCAGTGATTTGCTTATCAAGAAGCGTTCATTTATTTTGGCAGCCAAAATAAACTGGCATTCTCCTTCACCTTTGAATGAAGTTTTAGAACGTCAGTATTACTTTATTTTTCTACTGATGGAGTCTTTTAAACCTAGCTGTCTTTTCAAAAAGAGAAAGGAGGAATTCTATTACGAACTAGAAGTCTTACAACAATTTGTCGATAATACATCATGGTGGCACACAGAGACCAGTTCCGTTGATGGTGACAAAGAAGACCGTTGGGTATGGGTTTATATTCTTGATGACACTCTTTCTGGTTTTCTGTCTGAAGAAAACGTTCACTTTTTCCAGCCTCTCCTGAAAGGTTATACGGATTTTGTGACTAAAACTAAAGGTGATCACTTTGAATCTCTTCGAGTATTTACTCACCAAACCGCAAGATTTATTCAACTGACGAGACCTTATGTTCCACAAGGGACTGACTCAGAAAACGATGAAAACATTTTAAGAAAACAACTTGATTATTTTAAGAAAGCCACCTCAGAGGGAAAATTGAATAACTTGAGAGTTTTAGTGGACGTGTACAATGAGTACTGGAAGCACAAAGAACGTGTGATAACAAAAATTCCTATGAAGTTCCCTCATGAACCTTTAATATCAGATTTGAAGGAGATATCCACATGCCTGATCATCATTGTTGATAAAATGCTTAGCACAGATGCCGAAACAGAGGTGTTAATCAAGTGTTTTAGATCATTCAATGATTTTCTGGAAGATTTGGACGGTATAAATTTTGACTGGTTCATTAAAGGGAAAGATAACACTCATTACTTAAAGGATGCAGAACCGATCAACGAAAGCAAAGGATCTTACAAGATTTCACATCCTGAAGAATTTATCAAAAAATGGGGTACAGATGTCCCCCGTCACTACTTGATAGAAGTGATTAAGACATTATCAGGCCTTATATACTACTTAATTTGTGAAAAAAAATTGCCTAAAGATAGTGACGATGAAAAATTAAAAATGACGAGTAAATTGCTTTTGGCCGTGAGGAAATCTTTTCAATATCTAAGAGAACAACCGGATTACATAAGTTTTGACAGATTTGAAGAGGATAGCACGCTGCCATTCATGTCTGCTGTGGAAAACAGCAGCTCGTATGACGATTTTAAAAATCGTATTTGTATCGTCGGAGAATCTTTTACGTTTCTGAGAAGGCAAGATGAAATAGATGTTAAAAAAGCTCTAGACTTGTACAAGCAAATGAATATTAGGTCTACATGTAAAAGAGAAACACTAGAAGTGTGTTACGATGTGTACCAAAACAGGTTTAATTTGTACGTGGAGCAAACTGTCAACAAAAGTCTTCATGATAAAATCATGTTCATCATTAAAGACATACAAAACACAGCGAAACCAGTTTTAATCGGTAAGTGGACAGAGAATTTTCAAACAAAAACCCTTCCAAAGCTCCTTGCAGGCCTGGCTGCAGTCTGGTCTTTACAACAATCAACAGACATTGCAAGCACTGGGAAGAGTTTAAAGCCGCATTGCATTCAGATTCTGTGCATTCTGAGGCTGTTGAATGTGGACAAGGGTTCTTTGGACAACCATCTAGCACAGGTGTTAACAGGACAAGGCAAATCTGTGATTCTGGGACTACTGTCTTGCCTGTTGGCTCTCATGGGACACAAAGTGCGTCTTGTTTGTTACAGTGAATACTTGGCCAGACGAGATGAACAAGATTTCAAAGAGTTTTTTCAGATTTTTGGAATTTCTAAAAGAATAAAATATGGCACATTTGAAGAGATGGCATATGAAGTATTTCATCCAATAGTAAATGGAAAGAAACAAAGCTTTCGAGAGTTGGTTAGTGATCGCATTCTCAATCAAAGTAAAGCACAAAATGGAGTTATAAAATATACGGATGTTAGTAATGCTATATTACTGATTGACGACGTCGATGTATTCTTTACTGAAAAGTTTTACGGCAATACGTATATGTCTGGTTGCTCAGTGGAATTGCCAGGTTTATGCAGTATCCAAGAAAAACTATGGGAGATAATTAAAGATGGTGAGAATGACAAAAGCACAATTTCAGGAATGATAAACGATTTTATTAGAAGTGAGGTCGACAAAAGAAATCAAGATTTAGAATTATTCAACAATTTCCTGTTAAAACCAGGAAAATACAAACTTTTAAAATATGACGGTGTTACTATTTCTGAAAAGGAATACACAAACCAATCTCTCTTTGATGAGCATATTGACTTGATGATTGATTATGGAATGGCCGTGGCAGATGGAACTGAATCGGATTGGTTTTTTAATGAATATAAAATTAATGAAGATGGAGTGATTGCTAGCAGAGGTGATGATGAAGTCTATTATAAGAAAAGTTATGTTGGTTATTTCAACACCTTCAATTATTTTAGACTTAAGAAAAAGGATTTTGATCACAAATCTTATCAAAATTATGGTTATTTCAAGATAGATTGTGGAAGTGTGTCGTATGCAAGATTGCCTGAGAAATATGCCTTGATTTTGGGAGTTAGTGGTACATTGACAGACTTAAATGAAGAAGAGAAGAAGGTGCTGAATGATTCTTACAGTATCAAACAAATTTCTAGCATGCCGTCGTTTTTTGGCCATTCTAAAGTAACATTCGATATGCAGAATGAGTTCAAGTGTCTTGATTCAAAGGAAAGGTGGCTTTGTGAAATTGATACTCAAACGAATCGTAAGATCAACATGGGACGTTCAGTGTTGATATTCTTTGATACGAGTACCAAAATAAACGAATTCAAGAACAGATTCTTCAGTAAATATGATCGCTTTTTTGTTCTGACAGAAGACACAGAATATTGGTTGAAAAAGAAGTACATTGATGAAGCGGGCGTTACAAAAACAGTGACACTGGCTTCAAGAGGCATGGGTCGGGGTGTTGATTTCAAATCGAGTCTCACCGTGGAGAAGAATGGGGGAGTCCACGTCATACAGACATTTTTTTCTCTTGACATGAAAGAAGAAACGCAGATAAAGGGCAGAACTGCCCGGAAGGACAACGAAGGCAGTTATCAGTTGATACTTTGTACAGAACATCTGATCAAGGACAAGTTGCTGGAATCTTCTGAATGCGATGTTAATTACACAAACTTAAATGACAGAAGAAATGTAAAATACAGAGAGATAACCTTACAAAACAATGAAAGGGTAAAGCAAGCACAATGTAAGCATCAGGTAACCATGGATTATTTAGAATCATTCTTTAAAAAACAGTAGATCTATACTTCAGCCGCTCTAAGTTTGCTCCTACTGTCAACAAACCAAAACCAGCTACTACAGGGTGCACGCTAGAGTCCGTGACTTTATGGATGTCGTGTTCCTATTAAGTTAACGATTTTTTAAATTATAAGTACTTAAAGTACTAAAAACATCAGTCGTGATATGATGTAGGCCTAAAAATTTAATTTAGAAAAATACTTTTAAAAGTATTTTGTATTTAAATACTTTTGAAAGTATTTAGTTGTTACTTTTTAATCAGCGTGTACACATTTAGATATAATGCGCATGCTCAGTGACGTCATTATTTGTTTACATTTGGAGCATACTTAGAACGGCTGAACTATAATAGAACTGTATATGTGTGTACCAAACATTTTTACATGAGTACATCCATGTGGGATGTTTATCTCAAGAAAGACTACTGCAACTGTTCAGTTTAGTTTAATACCAAAGCAATGTGACATCAAATCATTACAAAAACTTATGCAAAGGCAATTTTTAATTGTTTTCATTTAGTGACAGTTTTAGTTCAGCCTACAAAAGTTATATTGTGTATTAAAATATTTGGCCATGTTTAGTGTGATAGTAAGACACTTAATAGTGCTTTAATTCATGTATTTGCAGTAGGCCTACTCTTCCTGGAATCTCAACTGATTAACATCACACCTGTTCCAATTAGCAGGGGACGCATTGTCTAGTCTAATTAGATTAGATTCTGGGAATTGGTAATAAAATGTCTCTTGCTTTAGAACACCGTTCATATTGTTTGTCCCTTAAACGTTAAATACCAAAGTCACTTTTGAAATCATAAATTTCATCTCAATATAAATGATATGTAAATTTTTCGGATTTTCTAATCTCATCATACATAAATTGAAACATAAACATTGAAATAAAGTAATAAACTGGATCAGATTAAGGGGAAATTGCTAAATTTTTATTAAAATTTTAATATTTTTTGCGTTGTGTGATTCTTTAATTCGTTAGATTTAAAGTTAGGTATGTGAATTGAATTCTGAGCAGTAGAAATTTTTTAATAAATTTGTTGCCTTTTGTCAAGGTGAGGGTACCTGTTTCCACATATTTACATTTTTAAATCTGTTTCCCATCATTTGTTTAAAATGCAGGGTTTTTGTTAGCATCACTGTTACTTAACAACCAATGAACTCATTCAAAAGAAGATGCTTTTCTTGTTAATGATTGTTATTAACAAGACTGATTTAGGATAAATACTTTTTTAATCCTTTTTGTGACCAGTAAATATCTGGTAGTAGTTTTTTTTAGTTTTTCTTCTTCTTTTTACTATCAAGGATTAGGCATAAGCCTGTTCCCAACCCACAAACAATCCTACACTTACACTCAAACACGAGATATTCCAACTCGTGCATCTCGACTGCTGCCATCTTCTTTGAGGTCTTCCCACCTCTCTTCTTCCTACTGGAACATACTCCATAACTTTAAAGGGTAATCTCTCCTCTGGCATCCGTTCTAAATGTTGCCTCCATTGATTTTGGTACTCCTCCACTTTTCATTCAGGCTAAACAAACCCAACTCTGTTCTAATTCCCTCGTTATGTATTAGATCCAGCCTCGAGCAGCCCTTCATCATTCTTAATAACCTCATTTCAGCTGCTTGGATCCTACTTTCTTGGTGTTTCGTGGTAACCCATGACTCACTTCCATAAAGAAGGACTGGGGTTGCCATTAACTTGAAGAATTTCACTTCTGTCTTTGGTGTAGCTCTGTTACCCAGTGTCCTGTTAATGGTACCACAAATAGCTTGAAATGTATTTATTTTATTTTCTACATCCAAGTCCCTATCAAAGCTCACATAGATAGTTATAGTGAGACACTTGATCTGATACTACATTGTCTATCAATCTTCAAAAAATGTTCAATTTTCGAATCATTGAACATCATCATTGAACATGTTCGATCTCCGAACGAGTGGAATACTTCCCCCTAAATGCCGTAACCTTTGATTTAGGAACAAAAACTCATAAATCTCCTGTCCCGTATACTTTTAACATAAATCATTTAAAAATAAACTGATCTTTGAAGCTCATCTTCACTCTCCTGTTTAATCCACAAATAGCAAAGCATTGAGGTAATCGTCAGTACTTATTCTATTCTAATACTCTTAAATTTTTACGCACTGTTCTCTCTCGCTCTTTCTCTCTCTCAGTCTCTTCCCCTTGTTATGTTTTTCATCTACTAGACTATACAAAATGAGGGTAGTCCCTTTACATTTCTGATCGCGGCAATATAATTACATTACAGTGTTATTTTTATCGCACGCCCCGTTCTACCAAGCTATTTTTTTTTTTTTTTAATTAATTTATTTAACGTCGCATCAGCTACAACGGTCATTAGCGACGACGTTGGGGTGTAACTTTTGTACAATGGAGGATGAAATGATTTTTTTTTTGTAACGTATGAAAACATGTCGTGCCTAAATGGGATTCGAACCCAGGACCGCATGATGATAGGCGAGCACGTTACCAACTGCGCCAATGCGGCCGGCACCAAGCTATTTTATTTATTATATTGTGCGTTGTTTTTTTTCTCAGTTGTAAATTGTTTCTTGTACTTTCTCTTTTTTATACAAAATGTTCTTTTTATTACTATTTTGGATACCTTGTTTTAATCAGTTTTAGGCTAAATTTTTATTTTAGTTATATATGTAGCCCATTTTTTAAATTTATCAAAACTTCATTTGTTATCATGAAATAACAGTGGAACAGTGAAATTACAAGAAATATTTAAGTATATACACAGTTATTACTAAATCACTAGTAACTATTAAAAGTAACGGTGAACGCAAAATCACTGTCACTGTGATCACAGTGACTGGTTGAAACAGTGAACGCTCTTCAATTTAATAATTTATTACCTGCAAGTAAATCAGAATGATGTTTCTCTTTTTGTCGTTCTCTCAGAGTCCTTGCTGACTCTTTCAAATCACTAATCAGATATTTGAGGAGTACAATTTTTCTTTGCAACGGGACAGGAGATAATTAAAAAATGCATTACTGTTTTTTTTAATCTTTTGATACCAATGGATCACTTGAAGTCAGTTTACTGGAAGTTCTTCTCTGGTTCTTTTCTTTAATATTTTCCCAGTATCTCTTCATTCTGACTGATTGTGCTAGTCTTTCTTCATCTGAAACAACTGCTCTACAATTGTGTATCCTGGGTTTGAATCTGATATAGTTATCTTTTAGTAGTTTTAATTTTTCTGCCTTATTCTTTAGATCTTCCAACGTTATTTGTAATTCTTCCATATCCTCTTTAATTACATTGATCCAGACTGGTGCCGCTTTTTTGCCATAAAGATTCTTTATTTTTCGTTTGGTTATCCTATCTTCCGGTATTCTAATTAAGTGGCCAAAGAAGAATATTCTCTACTTCTTCATTGAGTCTATTATTGGCTCATTTTCTCGGTATACTCGTTCGTTGGACAACAGTCTTTATTCACCTTACCCTCTATGTTATATTTTTTTGCCTCTACAAGTCCTAAAGATTCTTCTTTCAGTTTTTGGATTTTATCTGTTCTATTTTTCTGGTTCAGTTTATTTAACATTTTATTTAATATGTTTTATTTAATAATATTTAAAATCTCCATTATTTGTTCGTTGGTCAATTATTGATGTAATCACATGTAACTTAAAATATAGCGACTGAAATTTAAAAAAAAATTATGCCTATTGAAAAGCACGATTTCTTTTAGATAAGTTAGTTTATTATTTAGTTAGTTTTAGTAAATAAGTCATTTAGTGTTTATTGTTTAGTCTGTATTTAATTTTATTGTGTGAAGAATGTTTGCTATACTCTCTGTCAGTTGTAGGCACTCACTTGGGTGCAGCACGCTGGTTTTGTCACAGTAGTCTGTTGGCTTTTCTTGCCTTGTGAGTGTTTCTCCATTGACAGCAGACGTTTTCTTTTTAAGAATATTGTGATCCATAATATGTGGTTCATTTGTATTCTTTTCATTTTTTATTATTTTTAAGAATAGTGTGGTTCATTTGTATTCTTTTCATTTTTTATTCTTTTTTAAGAATATTGTGGTTCAAAATATGTGATTCATTTGTATTCTTTTCATTTTTAATTCTATTTAAGACTATTGTGGTTCAAAATATGTGGTTCATTTGTATTCTTTTCATTTTTTATTCTATTTAAGAATATTGTGGTTCAAAATATGTTATTCATTTGTATTCTTTTCATTTTTAATTCTATTTAAGAATATTGAATTAGATTGGAGAGATTCCAAATAGTATTCTAGTGTTAGATAATAACATAGTGTAAGGGATGCGTGTGTGTCTGGTACTCATCGAGTGGAGAATGAAAGAGGGCAACCACCAGCCAAACATCCAATCACTATTTGTAATCAAAGTGAAAACATTAAATTTTATCTTTTTATGTGTTTGTCTTCATTTACTGAAACACTCTCACTTGTAAGGGATGTTAATAAAGATATGTCCTTATTTAATTAAAATATTTATTTGATACCAAAATATAGACATTGATAAAATAAATTAAATATACAGTAGCGTGCATATTAATCCAAACACAGGGATTTTTTTGATTTTTTCTATGGAGTGGCTACAATGCTAACCACACACATAGCCTGTAAGCTGTCTGTGCAGTGTGAAGTTGTTGTTCTTTGTCTCTATAGCAATTTCGTGTCGTGACATAAGTAGTGATTTATACAACTATATTTCATTTTTACTTTCTCTTGCCTATATGAATATATAGGAAGGAAAGTATTGTTTTCATGTCGATTTTAACAAATCGAGTTTTCACCGGATCTATACGTTTTCAGACCCCCTGAACCCACACAAACATGTTTTTAGCGATTGGTCTGTGTGTGTATCTGTGTGTGTGTGTGTGTGTGTGTGTGTGTGTGTCTGTGTGTGTGTGTGTCTGTGTGTGAACAGAATATCTCAAGAACAGAACATCGTACGAACTTGAAACTTGAAACTTAAGTTACATACCACTACCGGACGCGACACGAACATTTTCATCAAAATCGGTCAACCGGAAGTAGTAGTTTATTCGTATAATTTTTCAGTTTTTTGCGATTTTCTCAAAAACTGGTCCTACGATTTTTTTTAAAATCGCCTATTTTACTAAATTTTTAATTCTCTACAAGATAGGGTAGGCGCCATGTTTGCTGAAATTCTCGGTGAGGCTGTTTTCACGTAAAAACGTTGTTTTTTTAAGATTACGGCTTAAATATAAATTTTAGCGCAAAAACTTATATAATAAAAGTTGTAGAGAATTTAAAAACCTACAACTTTTATTTCAAACATTTTTTTGTATAACGCTTAGTTTAGCGGTAATTTGCGATTTTCTGTTTTTTTCTCACGAAAACGTGAGAAAAATCGATTTTTTTTAACATTTCGGTCTTAGTATGCATTTTACGACAAAAGTGTATATAATTAAATTTATAGAAAATTAAAAGATCTACAACTTTTGTTTATAGCATTTTTCTCTACAGAGCCTAGTTTAGCGTGAAAGCGTGATTTTCCGTATTTTTAAGCCAAACTGAGTTCGATTGTCATTTTGCGTCATTCACTCATGATTAAAATAAGGTTATGTTTTTGAGGTTAGTTTTTGTTTATTTCTAATATTTTATTAATAATGTTAGGTATATTATTAATCATTTGCATTGGCAAGAGAAAGTTGTGTGAGTGTTTCACACCAGATTTTTTACTTTCTCTTGCTTATATAAATATATAGGAAGGAAAGTATTGTTTTTATGTCTATTTTAAGAAATCCACTCTTCACCGGATCTACACGTTTTCAGACCCCCTGACCAAAAAACGTGTTTTTAGCATCGTACGAACTTGAAACTTGAAACTTAAGTTACATACCATTACCGGACCCGACACAAACATTTTCATCAAAATCGGAAGTAGTAGGTTATTCGTGTAATTTTTAACTTGTTTGCGATTTTCTCAAAAAACGGGTCCTACAATTTTTTTGAAGTCGCCACGTTTACTAAATTGTTTATACTTTACAAGAAAGGGTAGGCGTCATGTTAGCTGAAATTTTTGAAAAGGCTGTTTTCACGTAAAAAATTGTTTTTTTATAATTGCTGCTTTAATATAAATTTTACCGCAAAAAATGTATATAATAATCTCCTTCCGTTTTTGCGCACATTTCTTTGGCAATGTCAATAATTTCGAAAAATTAACCTATTTGTAGCTACAAAATCTGTTTGAGCTTGTGTTTTTGTTAAACTGCAATCTCAAAATGTGTATTCCTTTGCAATGAATGTACCCTGAAAATCTTAAAACAATACCTATCTAACCGTTTTTAAAAAATGTTCCTTTTGTATTAAAAAACTTAATTTTCGAAAAACGAAGAAATGAAGGAAACAAACAATAATTTCACTCGTAAGAAAAAAATCAGCTGTAAAATAAATAAGAAAACAAGACTAACAAATGGACTGCCAACAATATATATATATATATATATATTTTTTTTTATTCCTAATTTATGTACGTTGCAATCAGTTCAATTTAGAACAATAAGCCATGACCCAATGAGATGAAGATGACATGTATGACGTGTAAATGAGGTGTAGTATTGTACAGACCCAGGTCGACCATTCCTGAGAGAGTATGGTTAATTGAACCCCAACCATCAAAGTACACCGCTAACCACTGCCTAGTATTCAAATCCGTATAAAAGTAACTACCTTTATTAGGATTTGAACCAGGAACCTTCGTCTCCGAAAATCAGCTGTTAAACAGCTGATTTCGGCGACGAATTTACCTCTAGACCAACCCGGTGGGTCAACAATACAGTACTCTCACAATATATATAAAATGTTATTTTTCTATTAAAAAAAAACAAATTTATAAACAAAAAGAATCAAAAGTTATCAAACTTTAAATTTAAGTTAGGTCTCTGAAAAACAGTAATGGTGCTAATTTAAAAAATTAATAAAAAGTACAAAACCTTATCAAAAGGTCACTTATTGCACATCAGCTTCCTCAGAAAATCCAGTAGAATTAAATGAACAAATAAAAAAAATTGGTAATTTTTTTTTTTTTTTTGAGGACCGGGTTCCCTTAACTTTTACAGTGCCAGAGAATATTGTGAGTTCCTACCGAAAAATGGCAGCCTACTTTTGTGAGATTTGTAGCATCTACTATCTATCATTTTGCAAGGTATCTTAATGACTTTTTTGTTTTGTTCATAATGAAATGATCTTGTATGACATTCAAATTAGAACACAATTTTTAAAAATAAAAAAATAAAAAGATAAGTAGCTAGTCGTTTTTTGTGGAAATTTCCTTTCCAATTCAAAAAAAGTTACCCTAAAATATTATATTACTCAATTTCATTTATATCACTTTAAAGACAATTTAATTATGCAAAAATTACAAAAAAATATTAATGTATTGTAAAAAATAAAAATACGGCGATAAAGGTTTTAAAATTCAATTTTTAGTTTTTTTAATCAATAACACTCATAAAAAAACTCTACATCTAGTTTTTCAATCCACATTTCTTATTGATTATTTTCAAACGTTGATTTTAAAAATTCTACGAATTTTTTAGTCGAGGACGACTCCAGCATTTTTTGGTAAAACTGGTAACGTCCTAATAATAGGACGCTGGCACTTTAAGGGTTAAAAATTTATTTTAATTTAATGTAACTTTTTTTGTCATCAGTCTCTTGACTGGTTTGATGCAGTTCTCCAAGCTGTTCTATCTTGTGCAAGTCGTTTCATATCTACACATACCTGTAACACCCTACATCTTTTGTTATTTGTTTTATATATTCTAATCTTTGCCTCCCCCTACAATTTACTCCCTCAATATTACCCTCCATTATTGATAGCCCAATACCTGGATGTCTTAGGATATGCCCCACTAGCCTATCCCTTCTTCTGGTAAGATGCTTCCATATACTGCTTTTTTCATCCACTCGCCTAAGAACCTCTAAATTACTTATTTTGTCCACCCACCTAATCTTTAACATTTTCCTATAACACCACATTTCAAAAGCTTCTATCCTCTTCTTTTCTACAGCCCCTATCACCCGCGTTTCACTCCCGTATAATGCTACACTCCAAACATAATGTTTTAAAAAAATTTTCCTAATCTGTAAATCAATGTTTGTAGTCAGTAGGCTGTTTTTCATTTCAAAGGCTTTTCTAGCTTGAACAATTCTACTTTTGATATCATTTGTGCTTCTACCATCCTTTGTTATTTTACTCCCTAGATCGCAGAATTTCCCAACTTGCTGTATGTTTTCGTTCCCTACTTTTTAATTTCCCATTTCTTCTAAACTACTCTTGCTGTAAACTTAAAAAATGTTTACTTAAAATAATGAAACTTAAAAAAATTAAATTTAATAATGTACAAATAAAATAATTAACCAGGTTAACGTTGTTTGTTTTTCAGTAACAACAATTAAAAAAACAAATTTTCGATTTATTTGAATAAAATAATTTAGCAAGACCAAAAATAGTTTTCTATCGTTGTGTCATTTAAATATTATACAAACGAATAACTGTTATTTTTTTATCTCCGTATTCTTTATGTAAATTATACATTTGATTGAATAAATATACAAAGATAAATGGGTGCATAATATAGCAAGTATAAATCGTTTAGTTACAGTACGAAATACGATTATAAAAATTAATACACCTACATTTTGTCGTTGATATTTTTTAAATGCTTACAAATTTAAGTACAACTATTTAATAATTCGTTAAAACTAATTCTTATAAAAATTCGTTTAATTCAATTTGGGAAAATCTGGTGTGAAACAATCACACAACTTTCTCTTGCCAGTGCAAATAATTAACGATAAACCTAACATTAGTAATAAAACATTAGAAATAAACAAAAAACTAACCTCAATAAACATAACCTAATTTTAATCATATATGAGAGACGCAAAATGAAAAATCTATCTCAGTTTGGCTTTAAAATATGGAAAATCACTCTTTTACGCTAAACTAGACTCTGTAGAGAAAAACGCTATAAATAAAAGTTGTAGATATTGTAATTTTCTATAAATTCGATTATATACACTTTTGTCATAAAATGGCCGAAATCTTAAAAAAATAGATTTTTCACGTTTTCGTGAGAAAAAACAGAAAATCGCTAATTACCGCTAAACTAAGCGTTATAAAAACAATGTTTGAAATAAAAGTTGTACAATTTTAAATTCTCTACATTTTTTATTACATACATTTTTGCGCTATAATACGTCATATTAAAGCCGTAATTTTAAAAAAACACTTTTTTAGTTAAAACTGCCTCACCAAGAATTTCAGCAAACATTGAGCCTTCGCTATCTTATAGAGAATAAAAAATTGAGTAAACCAGGCGATTTTTTAAAAAAAAATCGTAGGACCAGTTTTTGAGAAAATCGCAAAAAAGTTAAAAATTACACGAATAAACTACTACTTCCGGTTGACCGATTTTGATGAAAATGTTCGTGTCGGATCCGGTAGTGGTATAAAACATAAGTTTCAAGTTTCAAGTTCGTACGATGTTCCTTTCTTGAGATATTTTGTATACACACACAGACACACACGCAGACCAATCGCTAAAAACATGTATTTTTTTGGGTTGAGGGGGTCTAAAAACGTGTAGATCCGGTGAAAACTCGATTTCTTAAAATCGACATGAAAACAATAGTTTCCTTCTTATATTGTGTTTATCTTATATTCCGTGAGAGCTTTCGGGGTGGTCCGTGAGAGCTTTCGGGGTGGTCCGTGAGAGCTTTCGGGGTGGTCCGTGAGAGCTTTCGGGGTGGTCCGTGAGAGCCTCGGGGTGGTCCGTGATAGTCCGGTGACTACTTATAAAAAAGTAATATTTTCACGTGATTAAATCAAAGTTAAGATATTCATTGAACAAGATTAAGTAGGCCTAAATACATTCAAGATTCGGATTAAGTAAAGGTAGAAGAGTTGTGGTGTAAGAAAGCCCTGGGCTTCCCCAAGATTCTGCAAGTAGCTTTGCGGTATCTTATGATTTTTTTCAACCACTTATTTGTGCGAGCAGGGGTTCTCTAGTTTACTGTTAATTAAAAATAAACAACAAAATCGGCTAACTGTAAGCAGTGATTTGAGAATAGCTCTTAGCAAGAGCCTAAAACCTAGAATTCCTCAGATAGTCAGAAAGATTCGTGCACAAAAGTCGCATTGAAATTTTCATTTCATTTTTAATTCATTTTTTAATTTTCATTGTTATTTTCGAGTAAGTAAATTCTGTATTCCTTATTTTATTAAAGACAATTTACAATTAAAATATTTTTACTTTTTGTGATGTACAATGTACCCTACTTTCTGAAAATAACAATTATATGTTTGTAATAATAGTTTCTTAATTAATAATAATATTTTGTTTCTGAAAATTTGTTTTATTTAATCACCTTTTGATTTGGTTACAACTGATAAGATATATGCAATAATGTAATGGGTGGTCCGTGGTAGTTCACTTTTAGGCTAAGTGGTCCTCAGACCACTGCGGGTTGGGAACCACTGGTCTAGAGGTAAAGTTGTCGCCAAAATCAGATGTTTAACAGCTGATTTTCGGAGACGAAGGTTCCTGGTTCAAATCCTAGTAAAGGTAGTTACTTTTATACGGATTTGAATACTAGACAGTGGTTACCGGTGTACTTTGATGGTTCGGGTTCAATTAACCATACTCTCTCAAGAATGGTCGGCCTGGGTCTGTACAAGACTACACCTCATTTACACGTGATACACATCATCCTTATCTCATTGGGTCATGGGGTTGCTTATTGTTCTGAATTGAACAGATTGCAACGAACAAAAATTAGTAATAAATAAAAAAAATTAGGTTATAATGTTAATTATTTGCATTGGCAAGAGAAAGTTGTGTGAGTGTTTCACACCAGATTTTTTATATTGTAAACGTTATATTCTAAATTCTATATTAGATACTTTAACGTAACCGTAAAATAACTAATTAATAAGCATAAACGTTGAAGGTGCAAATTAGCCAACTAAGATTATTCATGACATTTGTAAAAGGGCGGCGCTTGACTGTATAAAACTGACGCAATTACAACATAGTTACCGCATTCTCGCTAATTCAAGTTGAGAGTATTGTTACAACATTGCCAGTCAGTCTTCCAGTAGCATTCTCGTCTGGAAAAAATCATAAAAATACAGGTTGGAATTTTTGCCTTTATTTTAAATTTATTGAACATTTTAAATTATATGTTTTTAGTTTTTAAGTTGTTGTTTAGGTTAACAGCCGAAAGGCTGGTTTGAACCTGTAGAGGATTTACTAAGTAAAACGAGGAGTAAGGTGGTTTACCATTGCCTTCCTCACTGAGTGGAAAAGTACGCTTATCAGCATGCCGGGCCCTCTAAAAAGCAGATATTTTCCACTCTCCAAATGACACCTTCAATTCATTCACCACAGGGTCTGGCTGTATAATGAAATTCATTACTTTCAGAGGAGATAACTCTGATTAGTGTCTTTTACATCTCTACCTCTTCTGTTCTTAAATAAATCAGTCATTTAATTGACTAACCATGTGATAAGAAACAGAACTATTTATTTTAGCCCTGCAACGAACAGCTTGAGTGTAAATAATTTGACACTCCACCTGCCTGTTAGGGGTAGAGTTTTTAAATAGCGGACATTAAGTTTGATTCTACAGAATGATTCACGAAGATATGCAGAAACTTTGGGAGCTCATGTACATGTTAAAATAATGAAAAAAGTTTATATAAACATGGATCCGGAAATGCTTCGTTACCGAGTTACGGCAAGCGAAAGATTTTGCCCGGATTTCAGCTCACTAGGTGAAATGAGGTCTTCCTGAAATTCTGGTAAAGTAAATTAGGGGCGAATTCAATCGTTTCTAATGGTTTTTGATCTGATAAATTCAATAAAACAGGTCCCAGAACTGTAAGTTAAGTAGTTTTTGAGAAAACCAGTGTCAAATGCAAAAAATGGAGTGAAAAATCATTTATTAAAATAACATTAATACTTAGACGTATTAATGAAGCTTTTACACCATTAAAGGAAAGCCCTGTTGAACTACGGAAAGCAACAAGAGCTGTCCTTAAAACGAGCAGAAAAATGCATTGAAGTCGGCGGAGACACTTTTGAAAATTTACTGTAATTTGGTTGAATAGGTTTAGATTAATGTTTTTCCGGTTAATTTTACTTCGTACTATTATGAATAAAAATTCATTTAATCAAACATCTATTCGCTTTTTGTATACTTTATTTACACCGTTTTGTTGAGAATAACATTTTCTACAAGTTTTATTACAAATTTGTATCTATTTCTTGGTGAAATAACATAGTTATTGTTGCCCAAAGATGAAAAAATGTGTTTTTTTCACTCCATATTTTACATTTGACACTGGTTTTCTCAAAAACTACTTAATTTACAGTTTTGGGACCTGTCTTATTCAATTTATCAGGTCAAAAATCATAAGAAACAATTGGATTCGCCCCTAATCTACCTTACCAGAATTTCAGGAAGACCTCATTTCACCTGGTGAGCTGAAATCTGGGCGAAATCTTTCGCTAGCCGTAACTCGGTAACGAAGCATTTCCGGATCCGTGTTTATAAAGACTTTTTTCATTATTTTTACATGTACAATGAGCTCCCAAAGTTTCTGCACATCTTCGTGAATCACCCTGTATATTGTTTAGGTCATCAGCCATAAGGCTGGTTTAAACGTGTAGAGGTTTTACTAAGTAAAACGAGAAGTGAGGTGGTTTACCAACGCCTTCCTCACTGAATGGAAAAGTACACTCATCAGCATGCCGGGACCTCTGAAAAGCACATATTTTCCACTCTGCAAATGACACCTTCACTTCATTCACCCCAAGGTCTGGCTGTATAATGAAATTCATTACTTTCAGAGGAGATAACTCTGATTAGTGTCACAGTACACCTCTACCTCTTCTGTTCTTAAATGATTGAGTCATTTAATTGACTAACCATGTGATAAGAAACAGAACTATTTATTTTAGCCCTGCAACGAACAGATTGAGTGTAAATAATTTGACACTCCACCTGTCTGTTATGGGCAGCACCCTGTATATAAATTATTATACTGGCAAATAGAAGCCTATTTCTGACCTAACATTTTGTTTGTTTTTGATATTACTTATTGATAAATTCACGTTCTCTGAAAGTATGGTAGCCAACAGCCTTACTATATTATAATATAATATTTATTATAATATAATATTATATTTAATTATAATATAATATTATACTATAATATTATATACTTACTATATAATATTATAATATTATATTATAATATTATATTATAATATTATATTATATTATACTATAATATAATATTATACTTATAATATAATATTTAATATTTCATCCAGCTAATTGTATAATATTAGTATGACTTTGAGCAATTCTGACTCTTTGTTTCAAGTCTGACTCTTATCGAACACATTCAAATAGTAACAATAAAATAATTAACTATTTTTATTATAATTATATTTTATTATACGAGGTACGTTCGTAAAGTAAGTTCCGTTTTGAAATAAAAAAGAACAAGTTCAGATACAACAATGAAATTTATTTCATAAAAATCTATAACTCTTGAACTAGGTATTTTTCGACACAACTCCCATGATTTTCCAGGCATTTTTCATATCGTGGTACAAGCTTTTGTATACCCTCTTCATAGAATTTTAAAAACTAAAATTCTCTTTGCACTAAAACGAGCAGTACAAAAATATGAAAAAATATTTGTTCGTAACATTATAATTTTTCTGTGTAAACCTGATAGAAACTTCATTTAAAAATAAATTTTTTTAACGTAATTTAATGCTTTTCTGGTCGATTTAGGCCTAAACTATTGAAAAACATAAAAAACCAAAAATCAAAATTGTGAGTTAAAACCACCGTGCAATCTCCCCTTAAATGTTAGGCCCCTTGAAGAGATCATGGGGTCCAGCCCAAACGTATGTACATACACGTTAATGAAATTTGTATACATAATTTACATAACAGACATATCTGCCCATAACAGACAGGTGGAGTGTCAAATTATTTACACTCCATCTGTTAGTTGCAGGGCTAAAATAAATAGTTCTGTTTCTTGTCACATGATCAGCCAATTAAATGACTGAATCATTTAAGAACAGAAGAGGTAGAGGTGTACTGTGACACTAATCACAGTTATCTCCTCTGAAAGTAATGAATTTCATTATACAGCCAGACCATGTGGTGAATGAAGTGAAGGTGTCATTTGCAGAGTGGAAAATATGTGCTTTTCAGAGGGCTCGGCATGCTGATAAGCATATATTTCCACTCAGTGAGGAAGGCAATGGTAAACCACCTCACTCCTCGTTTTACTTAGTAAAACCTCTAGAGGTTCAAACCAGCCTTTTGGCTGATGACCTAAACAACAACAACAATTTACATAAGGCATAATGTTTGTATTTTACAGATTTTAACTGAGAATTTGAAGATTGAAATTACTAAACCACAATGTCGTTGGAACTTTCAAAACGTAATTTAATGACGTTATTTATTGTCATTATCTTGTGCATGGTAAGACGTAATAAATTTTTATTGATTCCTTAAAACTTAGGTACTGACATTGAATGATTTTGCATGCTAGCAATTAAATTCAACCCACCGGGTTGGTCTAGAGGTAAAGTCGTCGCCAAAATCAGCTGTTTAACAGCTGATTTTCGGAGACGAAGGTTCCTGGTTCAAATCCTAGTAAAGGTAGTTACTTTTATATGGATTTGAATGCTCGACAGTGGTTACCGGTGTACTTTGATGGTTGGGGTTCAATTAACCATACTCTCTCAGGAATGGTCGGCCTGAGTCTGTACAAGATTACACCTCATTTACACGTCATACACATCATCCTCACCTCATTGGGTGATGGGGTTGCTTGCTGTTCTGAATTGAACAGATTGCAACGAACACATATTAGGAATTAAAAAAAAACAATTAAATAAGTATTTCCAGGGCCAAGAAAACTACATCAGAAATGGCTGAAATAGTATGTCAATTAGTACACTTAACGTACGAAAAAAGTGTAAAATCGCTAATTACAGCTTAACTAACCGTAATCCTTCTATAATAGACTATGTTAACCGATAAAAAATCTGGTGTGAAACACTCACTCAACTTTCTCTTGCCAATGAAAATAATTAACAATAAACCTAAAGTTAGTAATAAAACATTAGAAATAAACAAAAAACTAACCTCAATAAACAAAACCTAATTTTAATCATGAGTGAAAAACGTAAAATGGAAATCGACCTCAGTTTGGCTTAAAAATACTTCACGCTAAACTAGGCTCTGTAGAGAAAAATGCTCTAAATAAGAGTTGAAGATCATTTTATTTTCTATAAATTTGATTATTACACTTTTGTCGTAAATTTTTTTTTTTTTGCCCTGGAGACTCCAGGAGAAGCATAGGACATGTCGTCAGATATAACACCTGAAATACATATAAGAATCACACAATGTATCACTACTATCAAGAAATAAATTCTTGTACGCTATAAAAAGTTTCACCGATCAAGTAATTTTTTAGATTTTTTTTAAAGGAATTCAAATCCTCACAACACTTTAAAGATTGGGGTAATTTATTTATGAATTTTCTCCCTGCATAAGTAGGTTTTTGTTCAAACAATTTTGTGGAGTGATTAGCCACATAATAATCATTCCTGTTTCTCGTGTTATGATTGTGAACATTGAAACTCTGCATAAAATTATTTTGCCTAACATACATAATCACTTAAAAAATGTAGAGACAGGGAACTGTAAGCAATTTAAGCTCCTTAAATAGTGGCCTGCATGAGGTTAGCTGGTTAACTCCCACCATACACCTAATAGCTTTCTTTTGAATTTTAAAAACCCTATTCATATTTCCCATGTTAGAATTACCCCATACTAAAATACTATAAGGGATATGAGACAGAATGAGGCCATGATAAGCTGCCATTAGTAATTTTTTATCATTTAATCTGGCAATTTGTTTCAGTGCAAATAGCCCAGATGATATTTTACTACAAACTTGATTGAAATGCATACTTAGGCCGAAATATTTAAAAAAAATCGATTTTTCACACGTTTTTCGTGAGAAAAAAATATAAAATCGCTAATTACCGCTTAAATAAGCGTTATACAAAAAATGTTTGAAATAAAAGTTGTAGGATTTTAAATACTCTACAACTATTATTACATAAATTTTTGCGCTAAAATGCATAATAAAGCCGCAATCTTAAAAAAAAAACAATTTTTTTACTTGAAACTGCCTCACCAAGAATTTGAGCAAACATGGCGCCTACCCTATCTTGTAGAGCATAAAAAGTTAATGAACCAGGCGATTTTACAAAAAATCGTAGGACCAGTTTTTGAGAAAATTGCAAAAAATTGAAAAATTACACAAATAAATTACAAATTCCGGTTGACCGATTTTTATGAAAATGTTCGTGTCGGGTCGGGGTAGTGGTATGTAACTTAAGTTTCAAGTTTCAAGTTCGTACGATGTTCCGTTCTTGAAATATTCTGTTCACACACACACACACACACACACACACACACACACACACACACACACACACACACGCACGCACGCACGCGCGCACACACACACACACACACACACACACACACACACACACACACACACACAGACCAATCGCTAAAAACATGTTTTTGTGTTCATGGGGTTTGAAAACGTGTAGATCCGGTGAAAACTCGATTTCTTAAAATCGACATGAAAACAATACTTTCCTTCCTATATATTCATATAGGCAAGAGAAAGTAAAAATTATGTCAAACTTATACATTTATTTTGTCTTGTCAAGTTTAAATATTATATGGCACTGACTATAAACGCAGGGAAACAATTACAGCTGATGTGTACTGCAAAGCGTTCAGCAAACTGAGTGATGCGATCTAAAAATCGAAGGCGATGGAAACTGCAGTCAGGAATATTCTCTTCTCCGACAACGCAGTTGTCATACCACTCGCCGAACCATACAGTAGATACAAGATTTTGGTTGTTAAAGTTTGATCACCCACCCTACAGAGCTGTTTTGCACTCGCCGACTATTTCATTCTATTGTTCTTGAAACAGTGACAACGGTTTGAAAACAACGGGGAACTCGAAACTGCCATTGTCAACTGGCTCAATTATCAGGCGTCAAACTTCTACGCAGACAAGTTGCAGAAGGCGGTGCAACGTTAGAAAAGTTACTTACAAGTGAAAAGCACGTATGTTGAAAAGTGAAGTGGTTTTTACGAAAATCAAACCATTACAGGTTTAACTTGCACTTTTATTCGTGGATTTCACGTCTTTATTTTCTGCTTCATTACTTCTATAACCTCTTGTTTTATAGGCTGTACAAGTGCAGTAACATCTTGCCACTTTATTATTGGTATTACCATACTTACTGTATGAATCTAAGCTTTGTGCAGCTGCGGGATGAAGGGGACAGACGAAGTACCAGACTGCTGTTATGTCATAACACTGTACTAATCATCTCATTGCTCTTCGCTGGGCAGTAGGCTGCCTAGTGCGTGACATACGTGGGTGTTGTTTTCACTATTCGCTGTAGACGGCGACACACAATATATGTAGTTTGGATAGTACCCTTGACTACTACAAACGTAATACAAGTAAAACGTTACTACTACTAACGCAATCTCTCAAGAGTAGTAGTGACGTAATGCATTCCTCTCAGCTGCACAAAGCTTGGGGACGGGCAGTATGTTGAAAAGTGAATTGGTTTTTACGAAAATCAAACCATTATGAGTGTTTTTTTTGTAATCTCTAATTTGTGTACGTTGCAATCTGTTCAATTCAGAATAATAAGCAACCGCATTGTATGTGGAATGTGAAAGCTGTATTCAAATTGGAAATGGTAGATCGGAATGGTTTCGAACTAAAAGGTGTTCAACAAGGAAGCGCACTCTCCCCACTTCTTTTCATTGCTCTCATGGATGTAATTATTAAAGAAATTAAAGCTGTAAATCCTGGAAATTTGAATGCATTAGTGTTTGCAGATGATGTGGCCATCTGGGGAGAGACAGAGCAGGAGGTGCACGAAAAGTTGGATTGCTGGAACAAGAAATTTAAGGAGTTCAAACTAACCGTTAGTAAGCAGAAAACAGTAGCAATGAAAGTCAGCAGAACACCTGCGCAGTGTAACATAAAACTTGATGGAGAAAGGATTGAATGTGTGGGAGGTTTTGGATATCTTGGAAGCGTCGTCTCAAATGATGGGAGTGCTAAGCTAGAAGTTCTAAATAGAGTGAATAAAGGATCCTTCTTCTTTTACCAAGTGCGGAACTTAGTCTGGGATAATACAGTTCCCATAAGAGCCAAACAGACCATGTTTAAAACATATCTTCTTCTAATAATGACATATGGCCTAGAAAGCTGTGTCTTATTGAAAGGGGACATTAGCAAATTACAGGCATGTGAGATGAAATTTTTAAGATCAGCCTTGCAGAAGACCAGAAGAGACAAGGTCAGAAATGAATATATAAGAAGAGATATGCAGGTGACCTTAACGATGGAAGAAAGATTACGTACCGCAAGACTCAAATGGTTTGGACATGTACAAAGGATGCCAGAGGCACGTATCCCCAGACAGTACTTGGACATGGAGGTATCTGGAAAGAGACCCGTTGGACGTCCCAGAAGAAGATGGACTGACCAAATAAGGGATGATCTCCTAACAAAAGGAATGACACTACAGGATATCAGAATACAAAAGGTATATCAAGATAGAGATAGATGGAGGCATATCGTCCACTCAAATCCTACCCGGCCTGCTGGAAGGATACCCAGATAATGAATGAATGAATGAAGCAACCCCATGACCCAATAAGATGAGGATGATGTGTATGACGTGTAAATGAGGTGTAGTCTTGTACAGACCCAGATCGACCACTCCTGAGAGAGTATGGTTAATTAAACCCCAACCATCAAAGTACACCGGTAACCACTGTCTAGTATTCAAATTCGTATAAAAGTAACTACCTTTACTAGGATTTGAACCAGGAACCTTCGTCTCCCAAAATCAGCTGTTAAACACCTGATTTTGACGACATTACCTTTAGACCAACCCGGTGGATTATAAGTTTAACTTGCATTTTTATTCGTGGATTTCACGTCATTATTTTCTGCTTCATTACTTCTATAAACACTTGTTGCAGGGCTAAAATAAATAGTTCTGTTTCTTATCACATGGTCAGCCAATTAAATGACTGAATCATTTAAGAAGAGAAAAGGTAGAGGTGCAGAAGACACTAATCAGAGTTGTCTCCTCTGAAAGTAATGAATTTCATTATACAGTTGGACCCTGTGGTGAATGAAGGAAAGGTGTCATTTGCAGAGTGGAAAATATGTGCTTTACAGAGGGCCTGACATGCTGATAAGCGTAATTTTTCACTCAGTGAGTTGTGGCAACGGTAAACCACCTCACTCCTCGTTTTACTTAGTAAAACCTCTACAGGTTCAAACCAGCTTTTTGGCTGATGACCTAAACATCGAACCACTTGTTCTATAGGCTGTACTAGTGCAGTAACATCTTGCCTTTTATTTTTGTTATTACCACTTATTTTTTGTTATTACCACTATTTTTGTTATTACTTACTTAAATTTCCAGATTTTGAAACCTGTGGCTGTATAGCGAACCAAATTTTAACACATTTGCAGTTGCATTTCAACTGAAACAACTGTCAAAAAACTGTCGAAACCATAAATTATGTTTTTGATATTATTTTTTTTTTTTAATTTATTTCTTTAACGTCGCATCAACTACAACGGTCATTAGCGACGACGTTGGGGTGTAGCTATTGTACAATGGATGATGAAACGATTTTTTGTAACGTATGAAAATATGCCTTGCCTGAGTGGAATTCGAACCCAGGACCGCATGATGAGAGGCGAGCACTTATTAATTTTTATTTTTTTAGTTTTTTGTGCCCATAACAGAAAGGTGTAGTGTCAAATTATTTACACTCAATCTGTTCGTTGCAGGGCTAAAATAAATAGTTCTGTTTCTTATCACATAGTCAGCCAATTAAATGACTGAATCATTTAAGAACAGAAGAGGTAGAGGTGTAAAAGACATTAATTACAGTTATCTCTTCTAAAAGTAATGAATTTCATTATACAGCCAGGTCCTGTGGTGAAAGAATTGAAGGTATCAATGCAGAGTGGAAAATATGTGCTTTTCAGAGGGTCCGGCATGCTGATAAGCGTACTTTTCCATTCAGTGAGGAAGGCACTGGTAAACCACCTCAGTCCTCGTTTTACTTAGTAAAACCTCTAGAGGTCCAAACCAGCCTTTCGGCTGATGACCTAAACAACAATAATTTTTATTTACAATGCATCTAGGATAACGAATGATGATTTTAACAGGAGGCTACAAAAATAAAATTTTTTATCTGCTATCATTTTAAAAAATAGCAAATGTCCTTTCTTCTTCAGGTGCCTTCTCAATTACGAAGGTTGGCTATCATCATGGTCAGTCGCACCTTGTCCACTGCTGCTCTGAAAAGGTCATGCGACGAGCAGTTAAACGCTTCTCTCAGGTTTCTTAACCAGGATATTCGTCTGCGTCCCACAGAGCGTTTACCAACGAGTTTCCCTTGAATTATGAGATGCAGAATCTCGTATTTAGGCCCCCTCATGATGTGTCCAAGGTATGTCAGTTTTCTTATCTTTACGCTCTGTAGGATTTCCAGCTCTTTCCCCATTCTTCTGAGGACCTCCATATTTGTGACCCTGTCCGTCCACGGTATTCGAACCATCCTCCGGTAGGTCCACATTTCAAACGGTTGTAGACGGGTCTCACGTTCTTTGGTGAGTGTCCACGCCTCTACCCCATGCAAGAGGGTGGGAAAGACGTAGTACTTCAAGAGGCGGGTCCTGGTTTCCAGGCTCAGGTCACGGGCCGATAGAAGAGGTCTCATTTTTAGGAATGCTGCCCTGACCTTTTCAATTCTGATCTTTATTTCTGGCAATAATATCCTGATAGCCAGATTTAGTACCTAAAAATATTTCGTTGTTGTTGTTTACAGGAGCTGATCGATGGAAGACCGGTACAAAGAATGAAGAACAACGAAGGAGTAGGTAAATCTAAACGAACGGTTTGGCGTTACATTAGAACAGGAATTTCAATGTTTATTTTTCTAATTATATATGGTAATATAAACCGTTTATGTATCTACGTTGGTTACGCAACCGCTGTAGTTTGCTCTTTACTTTATGGATTTTTTTCTTGCTGTAATAGCCCTGTTTTAAAGAACTGTTGTTGGTGCAAAGTGTGTTTTTGGTCGGGTGAAAAATGTGTAGAATGTGCTGACAGTTCAATGGTAGCTACAATAGAGCAAGTCAGCATGTACGGCAATTTAATTGAATCAGAGCGTCTCGACAAATTGATTGATTGAATGTTGCTTTTGTAAAAAAAATGTCTTGATCTAATAACAAATGTAACTACAGTTCAGCCGTTCTTAGTTTGTTCCTACTGTCAACAAACAAAAGCCACCTACTACAGGGTGCACGCTAGAGTCCGCGACTTTACGGATGTCGTATTCCGTTAACTATTTTTTTAAATTATAAGTACTTCAAGTACTTCAATCATTAGTCATGATATGATGTAGGCCTAACAATTTCATTTAGAAAAATACTTTTAAAAGTACAGTAGAGTACCGATTTTCCGTGGATCGTTTAACTGGGGTTTGGATTAACCGTGCGATCACTAGAATTTTTTTTTTGGTTTAACGTCCGACTGTTTTGTAAATTGCTGCTAATGCAGACGGTGAAGGATGAAATGAATTTTTTGTAACGTATGAAAAAATCCCATGCCCGAGTGGGATTCGAACCCAAGACCGCGTGATGAGAGGCGAGCACGTTACCAACATCGCCAACGCGGCCGGCTAGAAAAATTAAAATCACTACAAAAATTAATTATGTATGTACTGTATAACTTTTACAAATTAAAACTTTTCAACTCCCGACATTTTCGTCATCGTAATTATCACAATTATTGTGATTTACTACGATAATATTGTTCGATTACGACAACAATGAGTAGGCACATTAATGTAGACATAAACTAATTTCGTATCGTAGTAAAATGAAACAAAGTAAAATAACAGATTTTTTTTGTGATATTTTTTGTTACGTAGTTTAAGGTAAGATTTATATAAATTTATGTAGTAAATATTTTTATTTCAATACAATTTGTTTATTTATTTCTGATATCCGATAGTATTAACATGTATTAATCAGTAGAATAAAACATACGCGTAACTGGTGGTTTTGTTTATGACGTAGGTGGTCTCGACCGAATTGGGTTGTATTATCGGTGTTTTCCGGTTATCCGGTATAGTTATCCCCCCAATTACCACGGATAATCGGCATTATACTGTATTTTGTATTTAAATACTTTTGAAAGTATTTTATTGTTACTTTTTAATCAGCGTGTACACATTTTAATACAAAGCGTCAGTGACGTCATTATTTCTTTACATTAGGAGCAAACTAAGAGAGGCTGGATTATAATGTTGAAATGTAAAGGTATCAGACGAACTAATGTCCCATAGCCGAGCAAGTGAGAAGGAGATATGTGGCATAACTACGCATGCGCTCAAAGGTATTTACCGTTATAATCCAAATCTGAAAACATACTACAGTCGTTATCTTGCTTGTTAGTTTACTGCGTGCATAAACGCTTGCTCACAACAATGAGTAAAATTATACGACAATGTTATTAGAACGGCGCGTATGGCTTGTGCGAGTGAGAGCGTTATGCATTCTCTCACTCCCACGGCTAGGGGACTTCAACTCATCTGAATACTGTACTCGTCATGTATAATGCCAGATTGTGTAAAGTATAAAAAATGTTAGTTTTGATTGATTAGTTATTATGTAATTTAAGGGGAGACTGTACTTTGTATCCCGCCAATGTTAAATTCGCTATTTTTATGTACATTTTTCATAGGATTGGTATAGATACTGAAGTCACGAGTTTGCCTTTTGCGTATGTGTGGGCTGTGATGAAAGAAAATGATATATTTGCAGTGCTGCCAACCTCAACAGTAAGACACTACTCGCACATTTCACTACCGTTAAGTTTCTACAAACATTTTTTGTTTTTTTTTTTTTTGTTTTATTGTAATCCTTAATTTGTGTACGTTGCAATCTGTTCAATTGAGAACAATAAGCAACCCCATGACCCAATGAGATGAGGATGATGTGTATGACGTGTAAATGAGACTGTGTAGTCTTGTACAAACTCAGGCCGACCAATCCTGAGAGAGTATGGTTAATTGAACCCTAACCATCAAAGTACACCGGTAACCACTGTCTAGCACTCAAATCCGTATAAAAGTCATCTTTACTAGGTGACCTTTGCCGTCACCTTTACTAGAATTTGTTTTTTTTTTTTTTTTTTTTTTTTTTTGGTTTAACGTCCGACTGTTCTGCAATTACTGCTAATGCAGACAGTGAAGGATGAAATGATATTTTGTAACGTATGAAAAAATGCCGTGCCTGAATGGGATTCGAACCCATTACTAGGATTTGAACCAGGAAACCTTCGTCTCCGAAAATCAGCTGTTAAACAGCTGATTTTGGCGACCACTTTACCTCTAGACCAACCCGGTGGGTAAACATTTTGTAAGTTGTGGTTTATTCTGAGAAAATGTTTTCTTCATAAACCTTATAAGAAATAAATATGACCTGTAATATTGCCTATTAGTAGCTTAATTAAATGGCTAGAAATGTTTGATTTACTGTAATTACGAATGAATCGCCTTCTTTAGGTCTACTATTGCTGTTACCGGCGTTTTCATTATCAGTCTTTCTAGTTTCTACCTAAACGTTTTATTTTATTTACTAGCTGTCAACAAAAATTGAAGAATAGTTTCTTCACGTCCTTAATTTCCTTCTTTATTTTTCGAATTAATTGTGAAAAAAGAAACATCACAGTAGTTAGCCGCTCGCTCTCGGCTTTTGTTAAGAAGCACAGATTGGCATTTTTGTTTAGCTTTAACTTCATAGCATATTATTACATTGCATATTAGATTTCGTTCAACACTGTGAATAGTTCGACCACGTTTTCGAGAAACCGACATATCCGTAACTAACAGTTAACCTACAAAAGGTTCCGCGATATACTATATATGCTCTGAGTATGGTATAAGTTGTTAAGTTTGTCGTACTGAAATCAAAGCAGTCACGCATGCGCACTGATGGTGTTCCCCCTTTACCCCTCGTTGCAAACAAGGGCAAACTCGTGACTCAAGTGACTATAAAAGATAGCGAAATTAAACTTTACACACCATAGGTGTCGGGTTTCTTCTCGACCTAATGACATTTTTTCAATTTAATCTTCGGACCATATCATTTTTAAAAAATATTACGAATAACATAAAATTTTTACAAATTGTTTTTTACGTTTTTTGCGTATTACTCATTTTTGGAGCACCTGAGGAAGTCATAAAAATGTCGGTATATTTAGATATACCGACAAGATAATTAACTGGTAAAAATTTCAGCCTGGTAGGTTTATTTGTTTCTGAGAAAAATGTACCTAGTGTTAAAAATCTAATAATATATAATAATTTCGTTCAACACTGTGAATAGTTCGACCACGTTTTCGAGAACCCGACTTATCTGTAACTAACAGTTAACCTACAAAAGGTTCCCTGATATGCTGTATATGCTCTGAGTATGGTATAAGTTGTTAATGGTCTTGGGTTCGAATCCCATTCAGGCACGGCATCTTTTCATACGTTACACACAATCATTTCATCTTTCACCGTCTGCATTAGCAGTAATTGCAGAACAGTCGGACGTTAAACCAAAAAAAAAAAAAAATTTAAGTTTGTCGTACTGAAATCAAAGCAGTCACGCTAATAGTAATTATATAATAATAATAATAATAATAATAATAATAATATATACAGTATTGTGCGAATTAATGTGAACAGAGACAAAATTTCAGTTTTCATAAGTTGGTTAACCAAACAGTCAAACATCCCCCCAAAAAAATGTTCTGGGGCTGTTTTTCATACTCAGGTACTGGCACACTTATTCCAATTGAAGGTATGATGAATAGTGAAAAATACAAAGCATTGCTAGGGCAACGCTTAGCTACAGAACTTAATAAAGTACAGGCCGAAGGGACCGCAATTTTTCAACAAGACTCGGCTCCGTGCCACATAATAATATTACCCTTCTTGATTGGCCTGGGAATTCACCTGATCTTAATCCTATAGAAAATTTGTGGGCAATATGTAAGGCTAGGCTACAAAAATTGGACTGTACGACAAAAACAAAACTGGTGGAAGCAGTGATTCAGGTTTGGTTTAGAGATGAAGCCATCACAAACAATTGCAAAAAACTTGTGGATTCCATGCCAAGAAGACTCCAGGAAGTCATAAAAGTAAAAGGGGGACACATTGGAAATTATCTCATGTAAGTGTACCTAAATGTATCTTTGTCCTAAATAAATCATATTTACAAATTATTTCTGTTTGTTCACATTAATTCGCACAATACTGTAATAACATAATTTAATAAAAATAATAATAATAATAAATAAATCTTGCTTAAAATACTTTCCTTCCTATGTTATATTCATATAGGCAAGAGAAAGTAAAAATAAGTAAGGACAGAAAAATATGAAATTCGTCTTTTTATTTATTTCTTTTGCTTAATTTTTCCTAAACAAAACCATTCTTGCATTGTTACTAATCCACCTAGTGAAAGATTAAACTTTGCTACATCAACATTACTCGTCTGATTTTCATTGGCGGTTGAAACACCCTCTTTTGTTTTGTTTCCTTTCTTAGTTGGGGTTGGGGTTTGGCTCTGATCATTTTGTTGAACCACCCCCGGCGAGTATTTCAAATTGATCGCCACTTTTTGCTTCGGCTCCAGACAAAAAGTGGTCTCGTTCTTCGGTGTGGCTAAGTTAAACACTTTGTAACGGTCGTCATCCTCTTGGATTGCGGTTCCATTTTCTTCTAAACATTTCCTTAATCGTTCATCCAATACAAGAACTTCTGTTTTCTTGGATGGTTTAGCAGATTTCTTATCGGTCGGGGGTTTATTCGTTTCAGTTTGTATAGCTATGCTTGCCGCTTCTATTGTTTTAACAAATTCCTTTGACAGTTTAAAATTTTGAACCGCATCACAAGTACTGGTTATCTGTAAATTAAAAACAAAATCTGGTGTGAAACACTTACACGACTATCTTTTGGCAATGTAAATAATAAAATTTATAACGTCTGTTGATTGCCATTAGAAAACAATTTAAAATATAAATCATAACTTAATTTTAATTATAAGAGAAGTAAAATGAAAATTTACCTCTGTTCTACTTGAAAATACGGAAAATCATTATTTTACATTAAACTAGGCTCTGTAGAGCCTAGTTTAGTTAATTACTTTGTAAGTTGTTGATTTGTTTTACTACATAACTCCTTGTAGCATCAGGCTCAATTTACTTCAACTTCATCAACATCTTCTCATAAGCCGTTTCTTTCTTCTCTCGACCATAATACTCCTTACTTTCAACTCACCATAGACAAGGCTTCGATCTGTACTTTGATCTGTAATTCTTCAACCACTTGATTGCGCTTTCGGCCTGTCATGATAAACTAGGCTAGTAAAACACTCGAGGTAAAATATACAGGATGATCTTTTACTATGCTTTTCACGGTTGAACTCGGTCTTGGGTTCGAATCCCATTCAGGCACGGCATCTTTTCATACGTTACAAAAAATCATTTCATCCTTCACCGTCTGCATTAGCAGTAATTGCAGAACAGTCGGACGTTAAACCAAAAAAAAAAAAAAAAAAAAAAAAAAATTTCACGGTTGATGAGCTCTTCTGTTTTACACGTCGTTTAACCCTTTATAGGTCTTTGGTACGTAGCCTATACTTACCATTAGAAATAAGGTCGAATTTATTTAGGAATAAGCTATGCAGTTGAACCTTATTGTCATTTTATGGTGTTATAGGATGTTCCGTGTGGTAAGTAGGCTATCCACATTATTGAAATTAGCGCGCAGCAACCATTTGCTTCGTGAGTTGCACAAATGTGGTGAGGATTCATACTAGCGTATGCTACCGTGTTGTTTTCTTGTTACTTTAATACAATGCTTAGAAAATTCTAGTTTTTTACGGGAAAGCAAGCATTCATGCTAATATAAAGTTAGGATAAGTTATTTTACACATTTTTCTGTTATATAGGACTACAAGGTTGTTTTAATAAGCATTCTTACCGCTTAACATTATGTGATTCCCATTTCAATCAACGTTCCTTGGTAATTACACTTACCAGGGCGTAACATAAAAACAAATAAATACCTTACTGTTCTGGCTCTAGAAATACGTTATAAAAGTCCCTGTAAAGCAAAATCTAATATTTTACAACAAGTAGCCCTATATTTTTCCCCGAAGTACTGCCCTATAAAGGGTTAAACCAATCAGTACGTTTGCCAGCGTTGTCAGATTGTACCTGACAAACATTACGCGCGCATGCGTATAAGAGCTGCAATAGTTCACTCTCCTCTTGCATCTCATACTCAACACATCGGTTTTAGAGCGTGTTAACATGCAATACTTTATAATACAATCAGCTGATTGTATGTTTATAGGTTATAATTGACACTAAAAGACCAAAAAAATGGCTGACGAAATATTTAACAGAGCTACAAGAGCAAGTATTGGCAACGTCGCTGGCTAGCTACCGGGTGATTTTTTAGTCCTGTTACCCAATTGTTAATGTCTGGTAATTTTTTTCTAAGAAAGGGATATATTGTTTTGTGACACAAAGTTGGTAGCCCTACTCAACCGGTATAGATACGACAGTTTGAGTTGATTCTCCTTGAGTTGCGTAAAATTTTGTGCTGTTTCCAGTTGTGTTACGAACAGAATGTCTTTTACCCTAGAACAACGGGTTTTCATTCTTGAACAATATTTTGCTACAAAATCGTATGCGAATGTAAAAGAATCATTTCAAATTAAATTTTTTGGTGTTCCTCCACTCTATTCTAGTCAATTTCTAGGCTAACTAACTGATTTTTAGAGGCAGGTATTGTTTGCAGCAGAAAATGTAGTGGTCGACCAACTCTCTTAACAGATGACGTTAAGAGAATGTGAAAACAAGATTGCTCAATTCTCCATGGAAAAGTTTACAAAAACTTTCCTCGCATGTTGATTTGTCATGTTCGAGTGCTCAGAAAGCTGTTAAAAAGTGAAATTGTATCCGTATCACATACGATTAGTTCTAGAGCTTCAGCCTCCAGATTTAAACAAGAGATTGTTTTAGGATAAAAGACATTCTGTTCGTAGCACGACCGGAAATGGCACAAAATTTTACACAGCTCAAGGAGAATCAACTCACACTGCCATATTCATACTGGTTGAGTAGGCCTACCAACTTAGTGTCACAAAACAAAATTTATTTTTTTAGAAAAATATTACCAGACATTAACAATTGGGTAACAGGACTAAAAAATCACTCTGTATAAAGTGGGTAGGGAGCTCTTCACCCTTCAAAAATAGTATAGTCCTGGTAACAAATAGTTAAAGTCTGGTAATTTTTTCTAAGGGAAATTTTGTTTTGTGACACAAAGTTGGGTAGTACTACTCAACCAATATATAGATAAGGCAGTGTAAGTTGATTCTCCTTGAGCTGTGTAAAATTTTGTGCCGTTTCCGGTCGCGTTACGACAGAATATCTTTTACCCTAGAACAACAGGTTTTCATCCATGAATAATATTTTACTACGAAATCGTAAGGGAGTTTAAAAGAATCATTTCAAATTAAATTTGTTGGTGTTCCTCCACCAGAAAATATATCAATTTTTAGGCTAACAAACCGATTTTGAGTGACAGGTACTGCTTGACAACGATCGAAATAGGATTCCCTCCCTTCCCCACTTTTTCAATTCCCGTTCGCACTACGTGCCTGATCGAATACATCGGTACGCACAACACAAATGAGCAATTAATATGAATACCACTTGTACCAGATTCTTGTTATCCATAACATTTTGTACAGGTTATGTGACCACCACCAGAAGGTAATTAGTGTTTCCATTATTTTTGTTTACTATAGGTAGTGTAGTTATAATATAACTCAGCAAGTTCTTAATTTATAATATTGACTGTCAATGTAAATAATTGATATGATTTAATTAATAAATGGAATAAGCATTATTCTGTATTTACTTGAGAGCAGCTAATATAAACTATGCTTTTACTTCAGTTGTACAGTGTTAGTGACGTGCAATATTGGTTTTGTAGTCAGTGCAGTTTTCTTATGTTTTGGGTTTGATCGGTTGTTCAATATTCAGATAAATTCTTTTCGATTAAACAAATACAGTGTAAGTGTATACTTGTGATTTAAACAGATGCAGGTTAAATAAGTGCAAATAATAATAAATAATAAAGTAATGGTAAGTATGAATATAAATATTGTTGTAGTAATGAGCTGCACCAGTTGGCTGACTATCCGAGCTAATGTTTTTGGAACGGTGCGTAATGCGAGGTGGCTTGGATGAAGTGAGGAAGGGAGGAATCCTATTTCAAAACTTGTCGGACAGTAGTGTTACGTCATCTGTCAAGAGAGTTGGTCGACCACTCTACGAATGAACTGCAGACACCACGTCCATTTCAAGTAAAAACTTCAATAGCCCGGTTCTTTCAGATAATCAGTATAAAGTTTGAACAAGTTGCGACTTGTCAGTCGGTTTCCAGAGCCGGAAGAGTGAGGTCATGTTTACTGTGTCTGTCATACTTTATGATTTCATACATAGTGTTAACCCTTTATTAAGGTCGATTTTTTTAAAGAATAAGCTATGCAGTTGAACCCTATTGGCATTTTATGTAGTTGTAGATGTTCTCTGGTAAGTAGGCTATCCACGTATTGCAATTAGCGCGCAGCGACCATTTGCTTTGTGAGTTACACGAATGTTGTAAGGATTCATAGCACCGTACGCTGCCATGTTCTTTTGTTGTTACTTTAGTACAGTGCTTAGAAAATTCCAGTTTTTTACGGAAAAGCAAACATTCATGCTAATATAAAGTTAAGATACGTTATTCGACACATTTTTCTGTTATATAAAACTACAAGTTGTTTTAATAAGCATTCTTACCACCAAAAATTATGTGATTTCAATTTCAATAAACATTCCTTGGTAAGTATACTTACCAGGGCTTGACATAAAAAGAAATAAATATCTTATTGTTTTGGCACTAGAAGTACATTATTCAAGTCCACATAAAATAAAATTTAACATTTTATAACATGTAGGCCTATATTTCCCCCCCCCCCCGTAGTACTGCCCTAACAAAGATAGATAGCAAGAGGAAGCCCGGTGGTAGGAGAAGAATATGCTGGCTTGGGAGGGAACTTGCGATGCGAACCTGGTTTGGTAGGAGGAGCTCCATGCAATTGTTCCGGTTGGCAGCGGACACTAAGTCAAAATAGCCATGATGGTCGCCCACATCCGTAGCGGATAGGCACTCAAAGAAGAAGAAGTACTGCCCTATAAAGGGTTAACATTCATTTTGTTTTAAGTTCCAAAAAGTGCCATTAAAGATCACGAAATGTTAAAATTAGTTAATGGCGATAATATGATAACTCTGAAGACTGTTAACAAAAGTGGTCTAAGCACAAGTGAGTCCATTGAAGGTGAAGAATAGTCGGGGTGTCCTTCGACCTCAAAAGCAGACAGACATTTTTTAAGGGAGACTGTACTTTGTATCCCGCAAATGTTAAATTTGCTATTTTAGGTACATTTTTCATAGGATTGGTAAAACATAGAAAAATGAAACTTTACACACGTATAGTTGTTGGGTTTCTCTAGCTATTGATATTTTTTAAATTTAATTCGTTGAATCATAAAGTTTTTAAAAATTTAGGAATAACATAAAATTTTCACGCATATTTTTATACATTTTTTAGATATAAAATTTTTTTTGGAACACCTGAGGAAGTTACAGAAATGTCGGTATATGCGCATGTACAAGACAAATAACTGATAAACATTTCAGTCTGGAAGATTTGATGGTTTATGAAAAAAATGTAACTAAGTGTTAAAAATCTAAATTTACTGGAAAAGACACACTGATGAAATAAAAAATTTACACAAATAAGTAAAATTCCCATTAAAATTTGGTTAGAAATGTGAACCAACAGCTAAAACTATTAAAACTAGTGTTGCAGATATTTTATAAAACCAAAATTTTTCTTTGCACTAAAATGAGGAGTATAAAATTATAAAAAGATTTGTTCTTGTTGATAACTTTTCTGAGTAACTTGATAAAAACTCAATTTTCTTCAATGAAATAATTTTTTTGGCGGACTTTAATGTGTTTCTGGTAGATCTAGACCTAAACTATTGAAAAATATGAAACCGGAATTGTCAGTCAAAAAAACCATACAATTTCCCCTTAACCCTTTCTTACCCAGTGCGGTGGCATAGAAGTCACATTGGAGTGAAATAACAGACATAAAAACTTTAATTGTTAGCGACTACTTTTGATTTAAAGAGCGCTGGATGTGAAGTGTAATAATTTTCTGTACCCTAGGGTACAGATTCGTGGCTAGCCACGAATCGAACCTGAGACCTCCGCTTTGCAGTGTAAGATGCTGCCCACTACGCCACGGACACGACCATTAGTTTCTTTTTAAAATTAGTTTTAGTCTTAAATATTCGTGTTCATTTACTAAAATAAAATAGCATTTCTTCGAGTATGTTGTATGTACATACAAGTATATTTTTTAGGCTGTAAATACTGATTTTGTCCATTTTACCAATATTTTTGAATTGTAACTTATTTTAAGTCTTAAATAATGCTTTGCTACAAATCTAAGCAAGATAATTTTGTTTAGGAAGCCTGCACATGATTTTTACTTATTCATATTGTTGGGAACTTTGATACCATCAAGCCCAATGTGACTTATGAGTCACACTTTTTTTGTCACGCCATCAAAAAAAGGCTGAAGGTCTAAAAGTGATTTTATTTCACTTAAATATCAGTAAAGTGTATGAAATAATATATAGTTCAGCCGTTCTTAGTTTGCTCCTCCTTCTGTCAACAAACAAAAGCCAGCTACTACAGGATGCACGCTAGAGTCCGCGACTTAACGGATGTCGTATTCCTATTAAGTTAACTATTTTATAAATTATAAGCACTTAAAGTACTAAAAACATCATTTATGATATGATGTAGGCCTAACAATTTCATTTATAAAAATACTTTTAAAAGTATTTTGTATTTAAATACTTTTAAAAGTATTTTGTTGTTACTTTTTAATCAGCGTGTACACATTTTTATATAATGTGCGTAGTCAGTGACGTCATTATTTGTTTACATTAGGAGCAAACTAAGAGAGCTGGACTTTACACATATTTGTTTGTGTAAAGTTAAAAAATTTAGGATTGAAAGTGTTAAGGCAGTAGACGCCACTGGCCTACGTACCGATATAGTGATAGTGTTAGTCGCACCAGGTACAGCTTCCATTTGAAATAGTGTCGTATTTGGATTTATTGTCACACCAGGTTCCACACCACAACCTGTTATCTTAAATGCAATTAATGTACGATTCGCTTTTACTTCTAACATCTCCCAATCCTAGAAACAGAAACAATATTATTATACCCTGACTTTTACTTGTTTAGGTCTTTTCTTGCGCCCTGGAGACTCCAGGAGGAGTATAGGACATGTCAGCCTATAATACCTGAACTAACCTCAATAAACATAACCTAATTTTAATCATGAGTGAAAGACCCAAAATGAAGATCGACCTCAGTTTGACTTAAAAATACGGAAAATCACTCTTTCTCACTAAACTAGGCTCCGTGGAGAAAAATGCTCTTAATAAAAGTTGTAGATCTTTTAATTTTCTATAAATGTAATTATATACACTTTTATCGTAAAATGCATACTAAGGCCGAAATCTTATAAAAATCGATTTTTCACACATTTTCGTGAGAAAAAACAGAAAATTGCAAATTACCGCTAAACTAAGCGTTATACAAAAAATTGTTTGATATAAAAGTTGTAGGATTTTAAATTCTCTACAATTTTTATTTTATAAATTGTTACGCTAAAATGCATTTTAAAGCCGTAATCTTAAAAAAACAACGTTTTTACGAGAAAACACCCTCACCAAAAATTTCAGTAAACATGGCGCCTACCCAATCTTGTAGAGAATAAAAAATTGAGTAAACCAGGTGATTTTTAAAAAATCGTAGGACCAGTTTTAGAGAAAATTGCAAAAAAGTGAAAAATTACACGAATAAACTACTACTTCCGGTTGACCGATTTTGATGAAAATGTTCGTGTCGGGTCCATTAGTGATATGTAACTTAGGTTTCAAGTTTCACGTTCGTACGATGTTTCGTTTTCGAGATATTCTCTTCACACACACGCGCGCGCGCGCACACACACACACACACACACACACACACACACACACAAATACACACACACAAACACACACACACACAGACCAATCACTAAAAACATGTTTTGTGGGTTCAGGGGATCTGAAAACGTATAGATCCGGTGAAAACTCGATTTCGAAAAATCGACATGAAAACAATACTTTCCTTCCTATATATTCATATAGGCAAGAGAAAGTAATAAATAAAACGTTGTAATTTATAAGTATTAATATACCTAAGGCATGTCATAATCAAATTGTTATGTACAGCTTCTGTCTTCAACAACTGATTTTCGGCTACGAAGTTCCTGGTTCAAATCCTAGTAAAGGTAGTTATTTTTATACGGATTTGAATGCTAATATACTTTTCACGGCTGATGAGCTCTGCTGTTCCACACGTTTAGACCAATCAGAACGTTTGCCAGCGTTGTCAGATTGTACCTGACAAACATTACGCGCGCATGCGCATAAGAGCCGCTATAGTTCACTCTCGTCTTTCAGCTCGTACTAAACACATCGGTTATAAAGCGCGTTAAAATGCAATACTTTATAATACAATCAACCCACCGGGTTGGTCTAGAGGTAAGGTCGTCGCCAAAATCAGCAATTTAACACTGATTTTCGGAGACGAAGGTTCCTGGTTCAAATCCTAGTAAAGTTAGTTACTTTTATACCGATTTGAATGCTAGACAGTGGTTACCGGTGTACTTTGATGTTTGGGGTTCAATTAACCATACTCTCTCAGGAATGGTCGACCTGAGTCTGTACAAGACTACACATCATTTACACGTCATACACATCATCCACATCTCATTGGGTCATGGGGTTGCTTATTGTTCTGAATTGAACAGATTGCAACGTACACACATTAGGGATAACAAAATAAAAAAAATAAAAATAATGTAATATTTTCAGCTGATTGTATGTTTATAGGTTATAATTGGTATTGAAAGACCAAAAAATTGGCTGAAGGAAAATTTAACAGAGCTACATGAGTAAGTATTGGCGTAGTTGGTGGCAAGTGATTGGCTAGCTATGAAGTGGGTGGGTGGGGGGGGGGGCAATGCATACGTTCATAGCTCATCAGCCGTGAAAAATAGTATACTTGGCTAAATAATTCTATAGCCTACTAATTACCTCATTGGCGCTTTTTGGTCGAAAATGAAGCATCATATTGAATAGTTGTTCTGGTTCAAGGAACACTCCAAAATTTCTTTTTGCTATTTGTTTTCTTATAACTGTTGTGTGGTACGGCTGAAAAATACATAAGTTAATGTTTTATTATAAAACAGTTTTCAAAATGGCCGCCATGGAAATCAGTACTGCCAACTTAAAGTTCTATACCTCTAAAAAAAAAAAAAAACACCCGTTACAAGTTATTAATTGCCATTTCGTAGAACTCTTAAAACAGAGTTAGCAAACAGCTTATTACTTTTACTGATGGCTACTTAATTTTTCACTTCTTAATGCTTTTTACTACAATCAAAAAGCTCAAAATTTTGTGCTTTATATCACAGTGTATAAAACTAAAAATGTATATTTTCCTACTTTAGGCCCTTTCCTGCACTGGGTCACATGATATATAAAATTCGATATATGTGGGTATGTTCCCCTTTATCTCCTAAATTACTGAACCGGTTTTCATGCAGTTTTTTTTATGTTGTAACTATGATGCCAGTGCAGGTTTTAGGCTATTGAAACCCTTAAAAAGTACTCCTAAAAGTTCACCCTCTAAACGTATGAAAATAATGGTTAATAAAATGCTAGGCCTAATTGTATGTTTAATGTATGTATGCTATATTGCATAAACAACGCCTGTTTATAATTACTTTGTAAACGTACTGTATTTAGTCATTTACCCCTGAACCGCGTAGACGTAGCAACGCACGTCAGGTACCGCTAGTAAGCATATAAATTTATCAAGACTCCTTTATGAGTGGTGGCTCCTCCTCTCTTCACAAATTGGTGAAGAGTTGCAAAAAACGAGTACATTGACACGTTGACTGCTACGTGACCCAAATGTGTGTCAACCTTGTCTTTAAAAATGGGCCACGTGCATCAAAAATGAGTCACAGTACATGAGTGATCTTTAACCCTTTATAGGTCTGTGGTAGGCCTATACTTACCACTGGAAATAAGGTCGATTTTATTTAAGAATAAGCTATGCAGTTGAACCCTGTCGGCATTTTATGGTTTTGTAGATGTTCTCTGGTAAGTAGACTATCCACATTTTGAAATTAGTGCGCAGCGACAATTTGCTTCATGAGTTACAAGAATGTGGTAAGGATTCATACCAGCGTACGCATCCGTGTTGTTTTGTTGTTACTTTTGTACAGTGCTTAGAAAACTCTAGTTTTTGACGGGAAATCAAGCATTCATGCTAATATAACGTTGAGATAAGAGTTATTCTACTAATTTTTCTGTTACATAGGATTATAAGTTGTTTTATTAAGATTCTTACCACTAAACATTATGTGATTTCCATTAAATAAAAGTTCCTTGGTAAGTATACTTTAAGGGCTTAACATTAAAAAAAAATAATATCTTACTGTTCTAGCACTAGAAATACATTATTTAAGTCCCCATAAAACAAAATTTAACATTTTACAACATGTATATATTTACCCGTAGTACTGCCCTATAAAGGGTTAAGCCGTGTTTTGTGTTCTCAAAAGCAACAGCTTCAGAGAGTGACATTATACACTTAAGACTGTTTAAATAGCTGTTGGTATTTTTCAAATAATAGGATATTTCATATACTGATAGTTTTCCTTGTTGTCCTCTACTAGAATGTTGCTATTATTTTTCATTTTATTATTTCTTTTGCTTATTTCAGTTGAAAGAAATAGTTCAGAATACTTTGCAACTAAACCCAATTACGTTTATTACTTTTTTTATTGTGACGCAAAAATGGGTCACATGGCTCTGAAATGTAAAATCATTCCAGCAGGCCATGTGACCCAAAAGTGTGTCACAACTTAATTTTACAAAAAAAATTGCTGTTATTATTTTAATTAATAAATGAAGTAAAATAAGAAGAAAAAGGAATAAAATGTGAAAAATAAAACAAAAGTACGATGGCCCCGCTGTAAGTGTCACAAAATTTAGTGCGGCAGTCAACGTGTTAAATTGATAATTCTTCTAAAAAATGCAGAAAAAGTTAGGCGCCTGAAACGTTACCATGTTTTGGACTTGTCTGAAAGAGTTTAAATGTATTTAACATTATAGTGAAAAGTATTCCATATTGTAAAATGTAAATATCTTTGTACATACAGTAGTAATTTTCTCTTTTAACACATGAGTAATTGATATAATGAGAGGTACTCAGGGTAATCACTTGGCCTCAACTTGTGATTTGTAAATTCAAAAGATTTGTTTATAGTTTGTTTTTGAAAAAGTGATTGCAAATAATGGTATTTAAAAAAAAGAAGTTTTTAACAACCGACTGCTTACTCCCCAACAAAAATGTTATGTAGGGAAAGGAGCCGTATATGGAATAGGGTCTTATTATGGAATACTAGAGTTTTTCCAGACAGGAAGTTAAAAATGCTCATCTTCTTGCACCATTGGTTATACCGACACAAACAAGTATCGGATTCAAACAGACCAAATACAGCGTGTTTTGTCAACGTGATTGCAATGAAGATAAAAAGGTGAAAAGTGGATTCAATGGTCGAGGTGTAATAATTGATATCATGAACAATGCACTAGTGCTGAAAGGTTGTATTTTGTCCGCGATTACTCTCAATAAACTGATTAGACTAATACTTTGGTGCTTTAAAAACTATGAAGGCAAATTATGTATCTATTCCATGTATTCAAAATTATAACCTAATGTATTCCATATTAAGATCCTGTTTTGTGAATTGTAAAAATCATGTTGCTGAAGAAAATTAAAAAAAAAATACATTATGTTTGTAAATTTAAGATTTTGTATTTTCTAGTTGTGAAAATCTGCCCATAACAGACAGGTGGAGTGTCAAATTATTTACACCCAATCTGTTAGTTGCAGGGCTAAAATAAATAGTTCTGTTTCTTATCACATGGTCAGCAATTAAATGACTGAATCAATTAAGAACAGAAGAGGTAGAGGTGTAAAAGACACTAATCAGAGTTATCTCCACTGAAAGTAATGAATTTCATTATACAGCCAGACCCTGTGGTGAATGAAATGAAGGTGTCATTTGTAGAGTGGAAAATATGTGCTTTGCAGAGAGCCCGGCATGCTGATAAGCGTACTTTTCCATTCAGTGAGTTGTGGCAATGGTAAACCACCTCACTCCTCGTTTTACTTAGTAAAACCTCTACAGGTTCAAATCAGCCTACAGGCTGATCACCTAAACAACAAAAATCATGTTGCTGAAGAAAATTAAAAAAAAAACATTATGTTTGTACATTTAAGATAACTTATTGTATTTTCTAGTTGTGAAATAAACTATTTCAACTATTGATATAACATTCAAGTAATTTAAAAAAAAGTCATAGGAACACAGAAAAATGAAAAAATCACATTGGTATTCCATATTTGGTTCCTCTCCCCTACATTGAAAACTATAATGAAAATGTTTATAATGCAGTGAACTGTTTGATAAAGTACTTACAGAGTCATTAAATGTTACTAAAGGACAAAAAAATGGTCCAAGAGGATCCAGTTGAGATGTGTTCACGTATATATTATTGGTAGAAATATTTTGAATCGGTACTAAAATCGTTGTACGTGTACCAACTGGTATTTTTCCAAAATCAATTACAGGTGGTGAAGGAAGCATTGCTATGAAGTCTGGTTTTACTTTTTGGCAGACGATGTGACACTCAATCACTTCATTTTTGCTGAAAAACAATTAAAGCCATTCATTACTGAATATTGTAAGTGTTAGAGATACTGAAGTCAGTTTTAACCAGACGCTTTTTTTTAAATCGTAGGACCAGTTTTTGAAAAAATCGCAAAAAAGTGAAAAATTACACGAATAAACTACTACTTCTGGTTGATTTTGATGAAAATGTTCGTGTCGGGTCCGGTAGTGGTATGTAACACACACACACACACACACACGCACGCGCGCGCGCGCGCACACGCGCGCACACATACACACACAGACCAATCGCTTAAAACATGTTTCTTGGGTTCAGGGGGTCTGAAAACGTATAGATCCGGTGAAAACTCGATTTCTTAAAATTGACATGAAAACAATACTTTCCTTCTTATATTTTCATATAGGCAAGAGAAAGTAAAAATTTGGTATAAAAACTCGTGGCACGGTTTATATTATACCAGTATGCGTTTGTTTAGGTAATCCAAAAGTTTGGTTTGAACTTCTAAAGGTTTCACTGAGTAGCCTACAACTAGGAGTGAGGTAGTTCACCTTTTCGTTTCTCACTTAGTGAAATAGGATGATTATCAGCATGCCAGGCCCTATGAAAAATGTTTACAAAAAAAACGTTTAAAAAACCTGCAAAATGCCACCTTCACTATATTCACCACAAGGTCTGGCTGTATAATAAAATTTATTACTCTCAGAGGAGATAAATGTCACTATAAAGTCAATCCTTTCTTAGTTTGCTCCTACTGTAAACAAATAATGACATCACTGAGCATGCGCATTATATAAAAATGTATACACGCTGATTAAAATGTAACAACAAAATACTTTCAAAAGTATTTAATTACAAAATACTTTTAAAAATATTTTTATAAATGAAATTGTTAGGCCTACTTCAAATTATGACTGATGTTTTAAGTACTTTAAGTAGTTATAATTAAAAAAATCTGGTGTGAAACACTCACACAACTTTCTCTTGCCAATGCAAATAATTTACAATATTATTTAACATTAGTAATATAATATTAGAAATAAACAAAAAACTAACCTCAATAAACATAACCTTATTTTAATCATGAGTGAAACACTCAAAATGAAAATCAACCTCAGTCTGGCTTAAAAATACGGAAAATCACTATTTCACGCTAAACTAGGCTCTGTAGAGAAAAATACGTTTTATAAAAGTTGTAGATCTTTAAATTTACTATAAATTTGGTTATATAAACTTTTGTCGTAAAATGCATACTAAGGCCAAAATCTTAAAAAAATCGATTTTTCACACGTTTTTGTGAGAAAAAATCAGAAAATCGCTAATTTCTGCTAAACTAAGCGTCATACAAAAAAATGTTTGAAACAGAAGTTGTAGGTTTTTAAATTCTCTACAACTTTTATTATATAAGTTTTTGCGCTAAAATTTATATTAAAGCCGTAATCTTAAAAAAACAACGTTTTTACGTGAAAACAGCCTCACCGAGAATTTCAGCAAACATGGCGCCTACCCTATCTTGTAGAAAATAAAAAATTGAGTAAAATAAGCGATTTTAAAAAAAATCGTAGGACCAGTTTTTGAGAAAATCGCAAAAAACTGAAAAATTATACGAATAAACTACTACTTCCGGTTGACCGATTTTGATGAAAATGTTCGTGTCGCGTCCGGTAGTGGTATGTAACTTAAGTTTCAAGTTTCAAGTTCGTACGATGTTCCGTTCTTGAGATATTCTGTTCACACACAGACACAGACACACACACAGACCAATCGCTAAAAACATGTTTTTTGGGTTCAGGGGGTCTGAAAACGTATAGATCCGGTGAAAACTCGATTTCTTAAAATCGACATGAAAACAATACTTTCCTTCCTATATATTCATATAGGCAAGAGAAAGTAAAAATAGTTAACTTAATAGGAATAGCCCTACGAGATCCGTAAAGTGGTGGAGTGTAGCGTGCACCCTGTAGTAGGTGGCTTTTGTTTGTTGACAGTAGGAGCAAACTAACAACGGCTGAACAGTAGTGTCGTTTACACTCGTAGTTCTTCTGTTCTTAAATGCTTGTCATGTAATTGGGTGACCATGGGATAAAAGAGAGAGAACTATTTTTTGTAACCGTGAAACTAGCAGATCGAGTGCAAATAATTTAACATTATACCTGCCTGTTATGGTTAAGTATGCATTTGTACAATTACATAAAACCCGTGATTCAGTAAAGGTATCAGATGAACTAATATCCCATAGCCGAGCGAGTGAGAGGGAGTTATGTGGCACAACTACGCATGCGCTCAAAGGTCTTTACCGTTATAATCCAAATCTGAAAACATACTATAGTCCATCTATAAGTATAGGCATTTCATCTGGCGCGTGGCGGCTTCGAATGAATCATCTTGCATATACTACATCAACCCGTCCCTCAACTATTGTTATAGACTTAGTATTGTTTACAGACCAATCGCTAAAAACATGTTTTTTGGGTTCAGGGGGTCTGAAAACGTATAGATCCGGTGAAAACTCGATTTCTTAAAATCGACATGAAAACAATACTTTCCTTCTTATATATTCATATAGGCAAGAGAAAGTAAAAATATTATAATGAATGACAAACTGATTGTAATAAATTCATTACAGTAAATGAACTTAACTAGAGTATCATTACGCAATTCGCTCACTGAATCAAAGATAAATCGAGACTGACTGGCTCGAAGCAAACCAGCTTCGCTTTTATAGGTCATCTATGGAGATTTCGAGAAGAGCCGAGATTTTCGATATGATAATAAAAATACAAAATCCTTTTGACGGCTTATGGATAAATCTTAACAAATTAGTATTGAATAAAAAGTGTTACAGAAAGGCCAATTATCTAAATGGGTACCCAACTCTTTTATAATAGCCGTACAACAATAGACAGGACTAGCTATACCTACTATACACAATTTATAGTACATAATATTTCTAACTATTTCTTGGAATTCCTATTTATCACTCTTATTATTTACGTTATCATTTTAAAAACCTCGGTGCTGCTCGAAAATGCTCGAACACAAATTTTTACTTTCTCTTGCCTATATGAATAGCCTATATAGGAAGGAAAGTATTGTTTTTATGTCGATTTCGAAATCGAGTTTTCATCGGATCTACACGTTTTCAGACCCTTTGAACAAAAACAAAACATGTTAGCGATTGGTCTGTGTGTGTGTCTGTGTGTATGTGTGTGAACAGAATATCTCAAGAACAAAACGTCGTACGAACTTGAAACTTGAAACTTAAGTTACATACCGGACCCAACACGAATATTTTCCTCAAAATCGGTTAACCGGAAATAGTAGTTTATTCGTGTAATTTTTCACTTTTTGCAATTTTCTCAAAAACTGGTCCTACAATTTTTTTTAAAATCGCCTCATTTACTAAATTTTTTGTGCTCTATAAGATAGGGTAGGCGCCATGTTTGCTGAAATTCTTGGTCAGGCTGTTTTCACGTAAAACATTTTTTTTAAAAATTGCCGCTTTTTTACCGCAAAAATGTATTAAATAAAAGTTGTAGAAAATTTAAAATACTATAACTTTTATTCCAAACATTGTTTTGTATAACGCTTAGTTTAGCGGTAATTAGCAATTTTCTGTTTTTTCTCACGAAAACTTGTGAAAAATTGATTTTTTTAAGATTTCGGCCTTGGTATGCATTTTACGACAAAAGTGTATATAATCAAATTTATAGAAAAGTAAAATATCTACAACTTTTATTTATAGCATTTTTCACTACAGAGTCTAGTTTAGCGTGAAAGAGTGATTTTCCGTATTTTTAAGCCTAACAGGTCGATTTTCATTTTGCGTCTTTCACTCACGATTAACGTAAGGTTATTTTTTTGAGTTTAGTTTTTTGTTTATTACTAATGCTAGGTAATATTGGTCATTATTTGAATTGGCAAGAGAAAGTTGTGTGAGTGTTTCACACCAGATTGTTTTTAGATATTGTCACAATATGTAGTCTACGGTTAGAACGCATTCTGTTAAATAAAATATACTTAGAAGATCTACAACTTTTATTTAGAGCATTTTTCTCTATAGATCCTAGTTTAGCGTGAAAGAGTGATTTTCCGTATTTTTAAGCTAAACTAAGGTTAATTTTCATTTTGCGTCTTTCACTCATTATTAAAATTAGTTTATGTTATTAACGTTAGGTTTTTGTTTATTTCTAATGTTTTATTAATAATGTTAGGTTTATTGTTAATTATTTGCACTGGCAAGAGAAAGTTGTGTGAGTGTATCACACCAGATTTTTTTTTTAGATATTGTGACAATAATGTACGGTTACAACGCATTCTGTTAGGAAAAATGTACTTACAATGTTAGTTGAGTGTTATTTGCTTTTAGATTCAATTGAGTTCGACAAGTAACAGTGGCGGTTATTGTTTTTGCTTCCATATATTTGAGAAGTTCTACTTTAGCTTCTTCAATATCTTCATCAATAACTTCTGTTGGAAATGGCGGTTCTTTCGGAGCTTTTGTCGTTTTTGTCGTTTTTTTCTCACTCTTTTTCCCTTTTGATGATTCCGCTTTACCGGCTGCCTATTTCATAAACATTCATATCAATGTTAATAAAACTTCATCAAAAGTATAGTATAGGCCTGGTATTGTCAACAACGGGCCAAATAGAGTTCTAGAAATTGAATAATGCCGTCTTGTGTGAAACAGCTGCTTTTATTATTATTACCAATAATGAGATAATTAAAATTTTAAAAATCATTATTATACACGATCATAAATAACAACCATTTAAATGCTAAGAAGATAAAATACATGGTCAGTACTAAACGAGGCAATCCACAAGAACAACTTTTTGCTGGGCAAGACAAAATCGAACAAGTGGAAGCCTATAACTATCTGGGAACCCGAGTCAACTGCAGTGCAATCCACTGGCCAGAAATAAAGATCAGAATTGAAAAAGCCCGGGCAGCATTTCTAAAAATGAGACCTCTTCTATCGGTTCGCGACCTGAGCCTTGAAACCAGGACCCACCTCTTGAAGTGCTCCGTCTTTCCCAACCTTTTGAATGGGGTAGAGGCGTGGACACTCACCAAAAAATGTGAGACCCATCTACAACCGTTTGAAATATGAACCTACCGGAGAATACTTCGAATACCGTGGACGGACAGGGTCACAAATATGGAGGTCCTCAGAAGAATGGGGAAAGAGCTGGAAATCCTGCTGAGCATAAAGATAAGAAAACTGACATACCTTGGATACATCATGAGGGGGCCTAAATACGAGATTCTGCATCTCATAATTCAAGCGAAACTCGTTGGTAAACGCTCAGTGGAACGCAGACCAATCCTGAAAGAAACCTGAGAGAAGCGTTTAACTGTTCGTCGCATGACCTGTTCAGAGCAGCAGTGGGCAAGGTGCGACTGACCATGATGATAGCCAACCTTCGTAATGGAGAAGGCACCTGAAGAAGAAGAAGCTGCTATTAGCAATTTTTTATTGTGTCTCTGGCTGTAGGCTAAATGTAGGCCTATATGAACAAACTGTCCGTGGAAAATTAACAAAAGGGAGGTGGTTTTCCTGGACTGATCATACACCAGGGATATCATGAAACTTGCATCATTCTAATTCCCCCATCGTCTGGCTTTCCCGCCATTATTCGAAGTGAAACTGTACCTCTTTTTTTGTTGAATGCTTCAGTCATATACTGCATGAATCTAAGCTTTGTGCAGCTGCGAGATGAAGGGGACAGACGAAGTACCAGACTACTGCTACGTCATAACACTCTACTAATCATATTCGGTAGGCAGTAGGCTGCCTAGTGGGGGTGACATACGTGGGTGTTGTTTTGACTATTCGCTGTAGACGGCGACACACAATATATGTAGTTTGGATAGTACCCTTGACTACTACAAACATAATACAAGTAAAACGTTACTACTACTAACGCAATCTCTCAAGAGTAGTAGTGACGTAATGCGTACCTCTCAGCTGCACAAAGCTTGGCAACGGGCAGTAATTGGCTGACCATGTGATGAGAAACAACTATTTTTTGTAGCCCTGGATCAAATAGCAGATGGAGTGCAATAATTTAACACTCCACCTGCCCATTATGGGCGAGACAAATTGTTTGGTAAAGTTTTCATACAATTATTGGTACTTACTTTTAATTGTTCAGCCTCTTGTAAATGTTTCTCCACTTTCAGTTGTCGTATTTCTTTTGCCTTCTCATTAATGTGTTTGTTTTTCAAACGTGGACTGTATATAAAGAATACCTTAATTTCCTGGTAAACATCACAAAATTTTCTCTTAAATACATTTTTTTTTATTAACACGTTAACTGCCGCACTAAATTTTGTGACACTTACAGCGGGTCCATCGTACTTTTGTTTTATTTTTCACATTTTATTCCTTTTTCTTCTTATTTTACTTTATTTATTAATTAAAATAATAACAGCTATTTTTTTTTGTAAAATTAAGTTGTGACACACTTTTGGGTCGCATGGCCTGCTGAAATGATTTTACATTTCTGAGCAATGTGACCCATTTTTGCGTCACAATAAAAAAAGTAATAAACATAATTGGGTTTAGTTGCAAAGTATTCTGAACTATTTCTTTCAACCAAAATAAGCAAAAGAAATAATAAAATGAAAAAAATAGCAACATTCTAGTAGAGGACAACAAGAAAAACTACCAGTATACGAAATATCCTTTTATTTGAAAAATACCAACTATTTAAACAGTCTTAAGACTTGTATAATGTCACTCTCTGAAGCTGTGGCTTTTGAAACCACAAAACACGGCTTAAAGATCACTCATGTACTGTGACTCATTTTTTATGCACGTGGCCCATTTTTAAAGACAAGTGTGACACATATTTGGGTCACGTAGCAGTCAACGTGTTAATTTCTATGTAAAATTGAATGGTTACAGTGCACCACAACTATTAGTACCCATTCATATCTGTTGTGTCAAAGATGTACGATTATCTTGAGACTTTTTGGTGACAATTGTAATTTTTTTTTATCCGAGGCGGCGAGAAAAACTCATGTTTACTGCCTTGCGATGGGAGAAGTGTTGGACTCAATTGAGGCGCCCTCGTCTAGTCCCAAAGACTACCAACCAAAAACCCGCCGCCTGGCCACTTGATCCGGGGCATTAGCAAAGAACCCTCTATCTCCCTCGGAGCTGTTTATATATAATACTTATAAGGGAAATGTCTGGTTAAAAAGAAATTTACATACTGTCAGCGGGGCGTGGAAGGGAACCTTAGCCTAATTCCCTTTTCGCTGTCACTGACCAACACTCACTCTCTCACTTTCATTCATTTCTTCATCACCAGCTCAGGAAATTAGTGTATAGTCACTTGAGTCATGAGTTTGCCTGTGTTTGCAACGAGGGGTAAAGGGAAAAAGCATCAGTGCGCATGCGCAACTGCTTTAATTTCAGTACGACAAACATAACAACTTATACTATACCCAGAGCATAGCCTTTAGAGTATATCACGGAACTTTTGTAGGTTAAGGGTACGAATATAACTGTTTGTTACCGTAAACAGGTTAGTTTAAAATGTGGGCAGACTATTCACAGTGCTGAACGAAGTCTAATACGCAAAGTAATAAAATGCTGTGAAGTTAGAACTAAACAAAAATACCTTTCACTCTTTCTTAACAAGAGCCATGAGCAAGTGCCAAACTACTGTGATGTTTCTCTTCCCACAATTTGAAAAATAAAGAAGGAAATTAAAGACATGAAGATGCTATTCTTCAACAGTTTTGTTGACACCTGGTAAAAAAAGAAGACGGTTGGGTAGATACTAGTGAGACCGATAGTGAAGACGCCGGTGACAGTGATAGTAAGCAAGGCGATTCATTCGTAGAAAATTTGTTCCAATGGAAAAAGTTAGACCTGGTAATTACTGTAAATTAATCATTTCTAGTCATATTATTAAACTATAGGCAATATTACAGGTCAGATTTATTTCTTATATAAGGTTTATGAAGATAATTTTCTAGGATTAAACCACAGTTTACAAAATGTACGTAGAAACTGCACGGTAGTAAAATGTACGAGTAGTGTCTCACTGTTGAGGTTGGCAGCACTGCAAATATATCATTTTCCTTCTTCACAGCCCATCCATACGCAAAAGGCAATCTCGTGACTTCAGTATCCATTGGCGGGAGTCATTGGGGGGGCAAATACCGGGGGGGTCTGGGGGGTATGGAATACCCCCCAGCACAAGGGGGGGGGTCAGGGGGACCTCCCCCGGAAAATTTTGAGATTTTTATTGCCTTCAACTCAATTTTAGGGCTGTTTTTAGGCTAAATTAAAAAGTAAATTTTGTTGGGATTTTAACGTTAAAACGTCATTTTAACTCCCAATTGATGTAAACCTAAAATTGATCTAAAATGGTCCAATAACAATGTTTTTAAATGTTAAAAAATAGTATTAACTTATTTAACCATTAACACATTTTTATTGGACCTTTTTTTTATTGCACATACAAATTGATTGTGAAATATTCTTTAAGACGCCAAAATGTCAACTTCAAAATATTTTCCATGATAGCTAGACTAAAATTATTTTTTCGATACACTAACTTGGTTAAAAATGTATACCAGTAGAATATTGGGGGGGCAAGTGCCCCCCTTGCCACCCCCAGATCCCGCCCATGTCAGTATCTATACCTACCTTACCTACTGAGATCGGGACAGGATTGATTCACTGTGGGAGAGGGCGATCCCGCTGATCTACATATGTCTCCTCCCTTCGCAGTCTCCCGATCACCCTCTCCGCAAACTGAGCGACAAACTTCCAGCTCTCCTCATCCTGCAGCATCGCTGCCCCTACTCTCTCTCTCTCTCTCTCTCTCTAGGATCCACTGTGACAATTGTAATTGCCATCTATCATTTGTTTATGTCCATCACATCCAGATGACACAAACGACAAGAGATATAGGTATCAGACGAACTAATGTCCCATAGCCGAGCGAGTGAGAGGGAGATATATGGCATAACTACGCATGCGCTCAAAGGTCTTCACCGTTATAATCCAAATCTGAAAACATACTACAGTCGTTAACTTGCTTGTTAGTTTACTGCATGCTAAACGCTTGCTCACAATGAGTAAAATTAAAGACAATGTTATTGGAACGGCGCGTATGGCTTGTGCGAGTGAGAGCGTTATGGATTCCCTCACTCCCACGGCTAGGGGACTGCAGTTCATCTGAATACTGTACCTGACCATTCTGAATTGTTCCTCGGCGAGGTTGGACATTCAGTGCAGGACAGTCAGTTTCCATTTCAAAAAATCCTTTAAATGGATGATGGATTATCTTTTTACTACACATGCATATCTCTTCTCTTCTTTCCCTGTAAATTGTAAACATACTTTACATGTAATTCACACTTTGTGTATACCTCAAATTTTGTTTACAAAATTTAAAATGGATTAATGTATTGAAATAATCACTTGCCATTAAAAACTTTTTAAAAAAATCTGTTGTGAAATACTCACGTGTTTTTTCTTACCAATGTATATAATGATCAATATAACCTATGTTTTATCATCGGTAAATAATATAATAAGAAAAAACATGAGCTAATTTTAATCATGAGTGAATGACGCTAAATGAAAATAAACCTCTCTAACTCTTAAAAATACGGAAAATCACTAAATTGATGCTAAACTAAGCTCTGTGGAAAAAAAGGTTTGAATTAAAAGTTGTAGGTTTGTTTTAATTTTATATAACTTTGATTTCATGATATAGTATTATTGTCGTGAAATATGCATACTAAGGAAGCAATCTTTAAAAAATCCCACCTTTTTACCGATTTTGATGAAAAAAATACAGAAAACACTAATTGACGCTAAACTAAGCGTTATAGAACAAAACAGAATGTTTTGAGTAAAAGTAGATGTTTTAATTTTGTCCTAAATAACATAATATGGCCAAAATCATTAAAAAATAAACTTGCTATTAATGTGTATTTTTTTATTTATTTTTTATTCCTAATTTGTGTACGTTGCAATTGTTCAATTTTAAACAAAAGCAACCCCATGACCCAATGAGATGAGGATGATTTGTATGACGTGTAAATGAGGTGTAGTCTTGTATAGACCCAGGCCGACCATTCCTGAGAGAGTATGGTTAATTAAACCCCAAAGATCAAAGTACACCGGTAACCACTGTCTAGCATTCAAATCCGTATAAAAGTTACTACTTTTACGAGGATTTGAACCAGGAACCTTCGTCTCCAAAAATCAGCTGTTAAACAGCTGATTTTGGTGACGACATTACCTCTAGACCAACCCCGTGGGATTGGTATGGTTAATTAAACCCCAATAAGGCGTAAGGCTTGGTCGAGGGACCGCTGTGGGCATCGCTCGCGTCAGCGGGAGATGACGGTCCGGTCGACGGCTTACGGTGACGGGACGGCAAGCGGAAGCATCATCTTCTCTCTTGCGGAGTCGTCGATTAGTCTTCGCTGGAGTCCGGCAGCCGTGTGCCGTGGTGGACGTCTTGTCGATGCTGTGGACTGGTGGAAGTGAATCTCTCGGTGTCTTGATCTGAATTCAATTGCCTCGGCTCAGTGCAGCGCTCTTTACATAGCTAACGAGAGCGCTGTGGTAGAGGGCGGCTACTGACTCGGCCTTGATGACAAAGGCCTCTGTCGGTGCGAAGGCGAAAGGTTTATCGGCACCGACAAACCTTTCCCGACAAACCTTTCTGTTTTGTTTCTGCATGTACCATCACATTTCATGAATATATGCTTTTGTAGTAGACCTATTGTTCCCAGTTGAGAAAGAAATTTAAAAAAAAACCCAAAAGTAACATGCAGTATTCACTTGAACACATGTTATTTAAAAATACTGAGCAAATAAAATGAATAATTAAAAAAGTAGGTTTAGGACGTTATTTTCTATCTGGTCGGACCGTATATCGTGTACAATAATCGATGCAAGCAACGTTTTCACATTGACATTTTACAGTTCATATTGGCTTAGCGACGTTACACCAATGTGAAATGGCCTTAAATGTTTTTTTTTTACAGGCTAACACAGAGTAAGTAAAGATAAGAGTGCGAACTTTCATTATGCAAAGTGTGTAAACCGTTTGTGATCCGTAACAATCTTTGGGATTCATTTATAGGAGGCGTTAGTCGCGCATACGAGAAAGGGTGATTTGAATTGAAGAACTGTTAAGGGGGATTGTACTTTGCATCCCGCCAATGTTAAATTTGCTTATATAGGTACATTTTTCATAGGATTTGCAAAAGATAGGGAAATTAAACTTTACACCATATGTGTCGGGTTTCTTCTCGAGCTACTGACCTTTTTCAATTTAATCTTTGGGCCATACAATTTTTAAAAACTATTACGAATAACATCAAATTTTTACGAATTATTTTCTACGTTTTTTGCGTATTACTAATTTTTGGAGCACCTGAGGAAGTCATAAAAATGTCGGTATAATATGTGGATATACCGACAAGATAATTAACTGGTAAAAATTTCAGCCTTGTAGGTTTATTGGTTTCTGAGAAAAATGTACCTAGTGTTAAAAATTTAAATTTACGGGAAAACGCAAGAAACAAGAAGCCACAAACCGAAAACAAAATGAACACAAACAAGTCAATTTCCCATCAACAGTTGTTCAGAAAGCTGAACCAACAGCTGAGAATACAAAAAACAGTGATGGAGATATTTTAAAAACTAAAATGCTTTTTCACTAAAACGAGCAGAATAAAATTGTGAAAGCCGGCCGCATTGGCGCAGTTGGTAACGTGCTCGCCTTTCATCATGCAGTCCTGGGTTCGAATCCCACTCAGGCACGGCATATTTTCATACGTTACAAAAAATCATTTCATCCTCCATTGTACAATAGTTACACCCCAACGTCGTCGCTAATGACCACAGCAGTTGATGCGACGTTAAATAAATGAATTAAAAAAAAAAAAAATTGTGAAAAATATTCGTTCTTGGTAAAATGATAATTTTTTTGTGTAAACTTGATAAAAACTTAATTTTCTTATAAAAAGTTATTTTTTTGACGTAATTTAATGTTTTTTTTCTGGTAGATGAAGGCCTGAACTATTGAAAAACATAAAAAACCAAAATCCGAAATTTTGAGTTAAAACCATCGGGCCATCTCCCCTTAAGATCCGCAGTGTACGGGATCCAGGTCGTTGTGATTGACTTCCGATCAAAAGAAGAACAAGGCTTAACTGAATTTGATAGTGGCATACAGAAAATGGGAAAGACCCGCGTCGTTTAATGATGGGGATTTTTATTTATTTATTTGCTTACAAAATAAATATTCTGTAAATAACTTTCGGTTTGTACGTGGACCGTGGTCGAGGGGAATAAACCCCATGAGGACAACATCATGTCATGGTTAGAGCTGTCGCTACAACCCGAAAATAAAAAATTGGCAATCCCAGTTGAGAAAGAAAGTTAAAAAAAATCCAAAAGCAACATACAGTATTCACTCGACCAAGTGTTATTTACAAATACTGAGCAAAAAAAACCCAAAACTAAAACACCCAAACCCAAAGACAAACGTAGTGTTTTTCGTATTTTGTTCTTAATTTGTGCGTTTTCCCGTAAATTTAGATTTTTAACACTTAGGTACGTTTTTCTCAGAACATGTACAGTGCATTTGTTTTTGGAAGAAGCTTGTCAGGGGAGGCTGAGTAGGTAGAGTAGGGATAGTTTCAATGGGGCAAGTGTTGTCTCCTTCTCACTTAATCATCATTCCCTCTCTTTCTAACTGTATACTACTCTGTATACATCACTTCCCCCACCACTAAACAGAACAGCTCAGCGGCACAGAGCGTTGGTGGGAGAGCTTCTAGTTAGAACAAATGACCTGTACATGCACATTTTATTATTACTTTTTCAGATGAAAACTTTAAATATGGATCCGTAATAGGCCTACCATAGTGGTAAGTTGTTTGCTTGGAGGCAGCGGTCCACCAAACTACTTTGTGCAACATTAATTATAGCTACGCCCGTGTAACAACCGGGCTGAATGACCGTTACAAACAATGGGAAAGAAAGGAGTAGAGGGGTATTTTATGACTGCAGTTCGTGCGTTCCTAAAAACTTTGTCTCTGCCCCGCTATTAACACATTCCGCCTTCCATTGTTGTTGTAACTGTCTTGTCAGTGCTATCCTAGCAGCTGTTGATTGTTGTAGTTGCCACTGTCTCTCTCTTTCTCTCTCTTCTGCCGCTTAGATTCTTGTACCAATAGTAGTTATTTATTTATAATTACAGTTAAATTGTAGCTTACGTTTTCTTACAAATTTAGTTTATTTATTTATTTATTTAGGTATATTTAGATTTATTCATTTATTTAGATTTACTTAGTTTATTTATTTAGATAACTTTCTTATTAATTAATTTTAATTAGTATTATTAGATATTAGTATTAGTAATATATTAGTTATTAGCATTAATAGTTTATGATTAGTTTTTGGATATTAATTTTTGGATATTTCTTTTTTATTAGTTATATTATTAGATATAACTAATTAAATATTAGATATTTAGATAACTAATTTATTAGATATTCTTATTAGTTTTTGGATATTAGTTTTTGAATATTTCTTTAGAAAATAAAATTAATAATAACAGTAAAAATATAATTGTACCTGAATAAATTTATTAGGCAAAAAAATGTACTATATGAATTAGAAAATAAAAACAGCAAAAATATAATTGTATTAAACAAAACAAAAATGTACAACAATAACAAAAGAAAAGCATCAGTTTAACTTATTTGCGCATGTGCATGTATGTGGTATGTGGTGTGCGTATTGCTTCTTTTCAATTCTTGGAAATAGATAGAGCGAGAGAGCATGGAGGAGGACAAAGAGCGGTGTACGGAAGGGTACATCGAGTTGGGATAAATGTTTTTGTTCATGGTAGTAGTATACTAAAGCTATGACGTTGCACTTCCCGGTTGATATGTGGGCCTATCTATAATTATATTGGCAAGCTTCAAACTAGCCTAAATTATATTTAATTTAAATATTTTACCTTTAAATAATTTAAATAATAATGAGGCAATAAATTGGGCTGAAAGATCAGCCAAGATAAACAGCACGTATATGATGGTGAAAAACACATATAAGAAAAAATGCCTCTCAATTCAATCTAAATTAAAACACTATAAAACAGTTGTCTAACCCAAAATTACCTATTGCAGTGAGACCCTGTTTAAAAAAAATCTAAGATTAACACTGACAGAGTTGTCAAAAACGGAAGAGAAATAGTGAGAACCTGCATAGGCAAGAGAAACAAAGTGGAAGGACACTGGAGACTTTTGCCCAATAGTGAAGTTTACAAAACTATTGATCCAGTAACTGAGACGATGAGGAAAAAAAGAATATCATACCTCGATCACATATTGAGATATCCAGAAAATAGATTATGTCAAACAGATATTGAATTTCTGTTGTGGGTTCGCTCTCAAACCGTTATGGATGAGAGAAATAAATGAAGATCTGGAGGAGATGGGATTAAAAATTGAAGACCTCCAAAATAAATCCGAAAAATTAAACATCATTAAAAGCTTTAAATTTGCACCTCCTCTCCAACTAAACAATATAAAACGAGTGTCGTATCAGATGAAGTGAGGCTGGCCCTACTGGGAGAAGAGAAAACAACGTAACACTAAATAAATGTTAAACTAACTTAAAGTGATCCAGCGTGGTCTTAAAAGTAAAAAAAAAAAATTTTACCTTAAAATGACTGATGCTTTTGAAGTAGAATTGCAAGGTGTCTGATGTAACAGAACTTTTTCAGATGAAAACTCTAAATATGGATCCGTAATTATAGCCAAGCAGTTAATGAGAATACCTCTCGTAATCCCAGGAGGAACATCTGAAACCGGCCATTTGCATTCACATTACAATTACATCTCTTTAGTCCGGCACGCCTCCAGTTAATATCTGACAAAATTCATTACTATAGTCCAACCTCTCTTAGTTTGCTCCTAATGTAAACAAATAATGACGTCACTGAGCATGCGCATTATATCAAAATGTGTACACTCTGATTAAAAAGTAACAACAAAATACTTTCAAAAATATTTAAATAAAAAATACTTTTAAAAGTATTTTTCTAAATGAAATTGTTAGGCCTACATCATATCATGACAGATGTTTTTAGTACTTTAAGTACTTATAACTTAAAAAATAATTAACTTAATAGGAATACGACATCCGTAAAGTCGCAGACTCTAGCATGCACCCTGTAGTAGGTGGCTTTTGTTTGTTGACAGTAGGAGCAAACTAACAACGGCCCAGCTGTACATATTTTGTATCTGCATAAGTTGGTTTTTTTTCAAATAATTTAGTGTTGTGATTAGCAACATAATAATCGATTCTGTTTCTTGTGAAGTGGTTGTGAACATCTAAATTCTGTAAAAAGGTGTTTTGCTTTACGTACATTATCACTTCAAAAATGTACAAAGAAGGAACTGTGAGCAATTGCAGCTGGTCGCTGCAGGTCAGCTGATTTTCGGAGATGAAGATTCTGTCTTATAAGACAAGTTACTCTTATAGGGCTTTGAATGATAAACAGTGGTCGTGGGTGTATTTTGATCGTAAGGGTTGAATTGACCATACTCTCTGAGTTTCTCTGACAACACCTCATTTGTTGGTCATAAATATCATCCTCATTCTTCAGAAATGAAGAACTAAGGCCACTCACCACTCAACTCACTTCAAGAGAAGAACCAAGAATAAGAGGAAGAGGGAGAAGAAGAAAAAGAAGAAGGAGGAGGAGGAAGAGGTCAACAAGAAGAAGAACAAGAAGGAGGAGGAGGAGGAGGAGTAGGAGAAGGATAACGAGAACAAGAAGAAGAAGAAGGAGAAGAAGAAAGACAAGAAGGAGAAGAAAAAGAAGAATGGGATTGTTTATCAGATTGCAACGTACATAAATTAGGAATTACAGCTAAAATTTAGGTAAGTTTACTTACAATTTGAATGAACAGAAAAACGCTGGACCGATTCTAAATCGATATTTGCAGCAGAATTATCTGAAGAGATGGATTTCTCTTCTTCGTCTTCATCAACACTGGCACCAATTTCTGTGTGACGTTCGATGGGCACATCTGTTTCTTTAATACGTGATTCACAAACACCGAATTCAGCTTGAAGCATTTCATCTGGTACTTCTTGTTCAGCCAGACTTTCACTTTCAAATGATTCTTCATTTTGGGAAACGGTTTCCTCTTCGGCATTTCTGTTCGATTCATTTTCATGTTTAACGGGTGTTAACCCACTCACATTATTTTCTAGCGCTTCTGAACCGAACAGATTATTAACAGTTTCTTCTTCTTCTTCTTCCTCGATACCTTCTTCTAGCATACCTTCTTCGTTCTCTGGACTGATTGTGGTCAAATCTACGTATTGCTGAAAGATAAATTAAACCTTTCAATAACAAACAGTATCTATATAATTAAAATAATTATTAAATAATTAGGAACTGATAAGAGAAGAATTTGGTGGTGGGAGAAGAGCGAAGTGTAAGAAAATTCACTATAGAAAATAAAATAAATCACCAACAGTATAATTAATAATTGTAGGATCAAAGAACGGTATAAATATTAACAGTTCATCTTTTGGATATGGAATGACCCACCAGTCACTTTCACCAACAGGTAAACAGTAATAGCGCAAATCAACGTGTTAAGGGGGAAGGGGGTAGTCAACTCAAGGAGATGATTTTTTTTAAATTTCGAAAGTTTTTTGCATTTATTTGAAGTTTATAATTTTCTGAATCACAACATTTGTTTACTTTGTTTGTACGTTGACAAAAAGTTATTAAAAACATCTTGTTTAAAATAAAGCTCCCTAGCAAGGCGAGTGAAATTATTTCTTCAACTTTAAGTTTTTCGGAAATGCCGTTTTTGCATGATTGTACATTCTTGGGATTAAATATTTTGGTTAGTATTGGAAATATTTGGATGATGTTTTTTTCAAATGTTCATAATTTCTTGCTCTATTATCTGTGGAATGATTATTACAAAATCCTTAATAGGGATTTAGTAAACAAATAATTTGTGAGTACATAAAATAAATGTTTTAGAAAATATGGTTTTTCTTCAATAAATTTCTTGTAAGAAAAATAAATACAAGGGCATACAGCAGATAATAGACTGCAATTTTCTGTACCATAAGAATCATAAGAATCATGCTGACATCTTTCTTGGTTCCTGAGATATTTGATTCCCCGTAAAAGCCCGCTTTTCCAATCTCAACCTTATATTAGGGTCTGTAATTAATTTTTCCTTGGTTCAAATGGTAGATCATTACTAGTAAATTACTCTTTCATTTAAAATAAATAATGATAAATTATAGCCAGAAGTTTTGATTTTGATTTTCTGGGTTGACTACCTCCTTAAAATAACAAGCAGAACAACCAGGACTACAGATTTCCTTCGAACAAAATAAATTCTTCACGAACAACAAAACAGCGTCGTGTCACTAAAAGTAAAAATTCGGAAAAATTGGAAAATTTCACAGCTTCAAGTAACTCGGAGAAATGATACAACCGTACCCAGCAAAATGGTAGCGAACAACATCAGATGAGGAAAGATAATCGGTTCGCTCCAAGGAACTTCCCACCTTTAAAAGAGAAAGCATTCCCAAGACAAGCCAAGATGAGACATTGTAATACTGTAATAAAACTTGCGTGTCTGTACACAAATGAAATCCTTACAATGACTGGGAGGCTGGTCTAACAGAAGTAAACAAATTTATGAGAAAGATTCTTCGCAAGATAATAAAAGAGAAGCACTGTACAAGAAAACGAATGATTAATGAAGACAATAAGAAAAAAAAGATTAAAATTCTACGGAAACCTGTATAAAATGGATGACAAAATAAATTTCTAAGACACTGAATAATAGAGCTAAGGATTCAGATGAAAGTTCGAAGAAGTCAAATGGGATATTGGAGAAAAATTTTTTTTTTTTTTGGTTTAACGTCCGACTGTTCTGCAATTACTGCTAATGCAGACGGTGAAGGATGGAATTATTTTTTTGTAACGTATGAAAATATGCCGTGCCTGAATGGGATTCGAACCCAAGACCGCATGATGAGAGGCGAGCACGTTACTAACTACGCCAATGCGGCCGGTGATATTGGAGAAAACCAGAATAAACTATGAAAACATTGGATCGAACCAAATTCATGAAGAGAAACAAAGTTTCTCTTGATGAAACTCTTAATGACTTTCATGAAGAGAAAAACAGAATGCGGGGTGGAAGGAAGAAAACAGAAAAACCTATAGTTTGAGTCCCAGCTCCGTGTAGTTGTTTTGGAATGCAGTGCGTGCGTTGTTATAGTAGTGGAAGAATGAATGAGTATTAGTAGTGTTTCACAGCTGATGCATTTGTAGTGGTAGCGTCTACTAACTAGAATAAAAAATTATTTTTATCATCTGGCGCATTAATTTAACAAATACCTACCGAGTTATTAACTTGGTCGGATTCATAATATTTAACTTAGCAATGTATATATCAAAATATATAAATAAATAAATGTAATAAATACAAACAAATATTTTAAATACGGAAAGTTTGAAAACGAATATTTTGTATCAGAGTAATAGGATAATGGTTCTCCCAGCATGCGTCACTCATTCATTATACCTGACCCGTACCCTTCACCCCGCAACTACACGCAGCTTGGAAGCGCACAATACAGCGAGCGAATGCTGAGAATGTTGCCTGCAAAAAGAGAGAAATGGCTTCGTGCTGTTGAAATTGGACCTAAACGGAAAAAATTGTACATGATTTTTTTTTTAAATAATCTAGCAACCACTTCTAGTCATTTGAGATAGTGAATGAACTGTGGGACCCAGGGGGTGTATTATGTTTTTCAAAAGTTTTAATAAAATTAATATTTTTTTTAGTTAATTTAAAGTCGCACAGACCGTTTTAAATTCCGGATACTTTTCTGTTCTGCCCCCAAACTTTAACAACAAACAACAGAAAATAGAAAAGTTTCGCTCCTCCACGTGGTACGGTACGGCTGGATAATCTGAATCTTGATGGGGAAAGGTCAGGCAAACAAAAAGGGAATTCACTCACCATTTCACAATAAATTACCCTCATACTCACTATCGCTTCTACGACTAATATTCGGAGTTGTAATTTGGGGGGGGGGGAGAAGCCCGATAGGTTGATCACCTCGAAAAAATCATACTGTGGAAGGTCTTTAAAGGAAAATTCACTTTCAGGTAAAAATAGCCTGAAAATACTGCACCCGGATTGGGTGGGCAGTCACTTAAAAAATAACGATGTATCGGAGCGTCTGGAGAAAATTTCAAAAATTAAGACACTATGAAACTGCAGTAAAACCAACAGTAATATACTGTAGTGAAAATTTCTAAAACTTAAAACAGAATATTAACAAAGCATCTACTTTCCACCCTGCAAATAACACCTTCACTTCATTCACCACAGGGTCTGGCTGTACAATGAAATTCACTACTTTCAGAGGAGATAACTATGACTAGTGTGTTTTACACAAGTACCTGTTGTGTTGTTGAAGCCTCAGTCATTTAATTGGCTGGCCATGTGATAAGAAACATAATTCCAATTTACAGATTGACTGCAAATAATTTAACCAACTGTTTAGGGCAGGCAAAAAGTGTTAACCTCTGGGAAATACTAAACAAAAGGTTGCTGGTAATTTACTGCAATATTTATTGAAAATTTCTCAAAATGTGTCTAGAATAATACAGACGTAATATTTATTTAATATTTTAAATAAAATAATAAAAGCAGGGTAAGATAAACAGATATTACCAGAAATTGCTCTGGAACAGTCTCACTATATTGAACAATTTTTTTTAAACCGAATGCGCTGAATGAGGTGATTACGATCAATTTAAAATTGTCTACTCCAGTGTGTGCTTTACAGCAAGCTACTTGACTGAAATGTGGCGTGTACAAAATGTCCAATGTCTGAGTTTCTTCCGGTAGAATTTGTCCGCATCCGTTTCCTGGTTGTATGTTCACAGTCTAAACATAAGAAAGTAGAGGAACCATGTCAAATATACTTTTTATTACTCACTTAATTTCAAAAAAAAATTTATTTCACTAAAATAATTGTCGCCGACGACACTTGGCGAACCCTTGTTTGGAAAATTGGTGGCCCTGAAAAGGGCCGTTTAATTGTGTTGGTGGCCCTGAAAAGGGCTGTTGTTGGCGGTCGGAAGCGGCGGGCCGGCACGATGGAAACGGAGTTCTAAAAGTGACGGCTTGGCTACCGGATTCAGGACTAGCCTTCCCTCAGCGGCAGTTGGGTCCCCACTGCAGCGTGGCAGTGGTGGCCCCCAGAGCCCCGCAGTGTCGGGTCGGCATAGGCCGTCTGCCGATAGCGCGGCCGAGGTGGCTCTCTCCGGGCCGGCGAAGGCTGACCGGTGCGGGAATGTAGCGTCCGCCACCGGTAGCGTAGACCAGGGATGGTGCGTTCGGTCTCGGCTGGGCTCGTCTTCTGACTGGAGCTCTTCTTTCTTGGTTCTTCTCCACTTGCGAGTTCAGTGAAGAGTGACTCTCGCGGACGAGGGCCCGCTCTTAAATACCTCTCCGTCGAGTCAACAAGGTGGTGGGGAGAGGCTGTAGGCTCTCTGCGACAGGAAGGTAGTGTGACTGTGTGTAGACGCTAATATTGGAAGGCCAGGTGGCGACAATAATAATTCATAGAAAATTTACATTATACTAAATATAATTATACTATGCAGGTGACCTTAACGATGGAAGAAAGATTACGTACCGCAAGACTCAAATGGTTTGGACATGTACAAAGGATGCCAGAGGCACGTATCCCCAGACAGTACTTGGACATGGGGGTATCTGGAAAGAGACTCGTTGGACGTCCCAGAAGAAGGTGGACTGACCAATCCTGGCAGATTGGTGTTTAGTGAATCTAAAATTCCTACCATTCGACAGCTGTACGTCAAAAGATTATTAATTTATATATACAACTAGCGGTATTCGGCGCGCGTTGCTACGCCCAAGAAAAGAAAACATGTTTTTATGGAAAATATGAAATTCATTTTATTTTATCTAAGGCCCGTTGGCGTAGTGGTTAGCGCAAATGGTTTCTACGCTGGGGTACCGGGTTCATTAAAGACCAGAGACCGGCTTCGTTCTCATCCCTAATCTGTGCTGTTTACGAAGTGAGAGTGACACTGGTAGACAAGTGATCAGTTATCGACCGCCGAGTTCGTTCATTTTCGCCGAGGAAGTTCATTTGTTCTTCGAGCTGTATGAGGGCGAGAAAACAAATGAACTTTTGGCCAAGTTTAAATGAGACGTTTTCGATCATCCCCCATACAGCCCGGACTTGGCTCCTAGTGACTTTCACCTGTTCCCAAACATAAAGTGGTGGCTTGCATCTCAGCTATTCGCCAATGACGAAGAGCTTCAAAACGCCGTGAATGGTTGGCTGTATTCACAGGCGGCAGATTTTTATGCAGAGGGTATTTCAAAGACTGTTCCAAGGTACGACAAGTGCTTGAATCTGTTCGGCGACTATGTCGAAAAATGGAGAAACACTGTAGTTTTAATATGTGTAGCGTGACATTTTGTGGTATGATTCTAGAGTATTTATTTCTCTAGGATGAATTATTTAATAGCGGATAATTTATTTCAAACATCAAAATATATTAATATCTTGCTAATTATGTTAATTTTAAAGATAGATTTTTATTTAAAATAAATGGGACTGATGCGTAAGAAAGCGGAGAGTTGAAGATCGTAACGTATAAACATATCCAGATTATCATAAAAAATAGAGCGTTGGAAAATAACTGCATGATTGGGCGGATTAATCCAAGCAAGAATGGTGACACGGTCTGGAAGAGGGGAGTGTCCAGCAGCAGTCGTTCATAGCCACTGGAGAGTGGTGCATGAGAGTGATAGGAACAGTTGTGTGTGAGACGTGAACAACAATAAATCCGGCCGCTTATTTTAAATATCTTTTTGGTTGTGGACAAATATGGTGTGCTGAGAACTAAACTGAATTTATTTATATGCTGAATTTAATAGAACATCAACGCAGTTATCCGCCAGAATAACAGAATATCCGCCTTTTTCTCCGGTACCGTAAGATCAATCATATTTAAATTTACATTACATAACATCAGTTCCAAGAACTTTATAAATTTAATGATTAATAATTTTGCATGCTGTTTTATTTCAATAAATATTTTAATTATATATTTTGTGTTATTTTATGTTAAGAGATCCTTTTCATCCACAGACACACGTACCACCTTTGGTAACTAAGTAACAGCATACTGGGTGTTAACATAGACCCTACAGGTATATCATCCAGAATTATTTAATTAAAAATCTGGTGTGAAACACTCACACAACTTTCTCTTGCCAATGCAAATAATTAATAATAAACCTAACATTATTAATAAAATATTAGAAATAAACAAAAACTAACCTCAAAAACATAACCTTATTTTAATCATGAGTGAATGACGCAAAATGACAATCGAACTCAGTTTGGCTTAAAAATACGGAAAATCACGCTTTCACGCTAAACTAGGCTCTGTAGAGAAAAATGCTCTAAACAAAAGTTGTAGATCTTTTAATTTTCTATAAATTTAATTATATACACTTTTGTCGTAAAATGCATACTAAGACCGAAATGTTAAAAAAATCGATTTTTCTCACGTTTTCGTGAGAAAAAAAACAGAAAATCGCAAATTACCGCTAAACTAAGCGTTATACAAAAAATTGTTCGAAATAAAAGTTGTAGAATTATTAATTCTCTACAACTTTTATTATATAAAGTTTTGCGCTAAAATGCATATTAAAGCTGTAATCTTAAAAAAACAACGTTTTTACGTGAAAACAGCCTCACCCAGAATTTCAGCAAACATGACGCCTACCCTATCTTGTAGAGAATAAAAAATTGAGTAAACCAGGCGATTTTAAAAAAAATCGTAGGACCAGTTTTTGAGAAAATCGCAAAAAACTGAAAAATTATACGAATAAACTACTACTTCCAGTTGACCGATTTTGATGAAAATGTTGTGTCGCGTCCGGTAGTGGTATGTAACTTAAGTTTCAAGTTTCAAGTTCGTACGATGTTCCGTTCTTGAGATATTCTGTTCACACACACACACACACACACACACACACACACACACACACACACACACACAGACCAATCGCTAAAAACATGTTTTTTGGGTTCAGGGGGTCTGAAAACGTATAGATCCGGTGAAAACTCGATTTCTAAAAATCGACATGAAAACAATACTTTCCTTCCTATATATTCATATAGGCAAGAAGAAAGTAAAAATTAATTATTTTATTTTACTAAAGTGAGAAGACTGTTACATATGTATATAATAAAGTTTTTGTATCTTCACTAGTTTACTTTTTATTTCAAAACGGAGGTTATTTTATGGATAACCCTCGTAGGTATATTACTATAACTAGCCTTATTGCGTGTCTTAAACAATCAATTATATTAAAAAGAGTTTGTTTACGTTTGGAATGTTAAGAAAGCAGTAATGTTGCGTAGCCAATGAGTGATTGGTGAGTTGAATTTGTGCTTTGGCACATTCGGTCGTATTCACGATGCCAAAGTCAATGTCGGTAGGAGATACAGTCAAACCAAAACAACTCGTCACCGCAAATATTACAGGAAGAATAACAGGAAATAATTTTTGACATTTCCTCTCCACAGGATTAATGAATATTGGAAATTCTGTAATGCCGGTACCTTCTTGTGTGTATCTCTTGATAACGTGTTCAAAACCACTTCTGCAAATAAATTATAAGGATTATTTAAAACAATTAATACCTGTAGTCTATCTACTGTAAGAGTACTCCACGCGAGGCACGCGCGGAGTACGTGCGTGCCTCGCGCGGAGTACGCGCGTGCCTCGCGCGCACTCCGCTCTCAATGAAAATAATGAACAAATAAACCTGTGTTTAATCATGAGTACACGATGAAAAATGAAAAACGTAACCTAATTTTAATCATGAGTGAATGACGCAAAATGAAAATCTCTGTTCGACTTATACGGAAAATCACTAATTTAAACTAAACTAGGATCTGTAGTGAAAAATGCTTACAATGAAAATTGTGGGTTTTTTTATTTCCTGTAACTTTGATTATAATACAGTACATATTTGCCAAAATTTAGTCAATGTGGCGATTTTTGAAAACATGTAAGAGCCGTTTTTGAGAAAATCGCAAAAAAATTAAATGGCATACGAATAAACTACTACTTCCGGCTGACCGATTTTAATAAAAATGTTCGTGTCGGGTCCTCTTACGGTGTAGGTATCAGATGAACTAATGTCCAATAACCGAGCGAGTGAGAGGGAGATATGTGGCATAACTACGCATGCGCTCAAAGGTCTTTACCGTTATAATCCATATCTGAAAACATACTATACAGTCGTTATCTTGCTTGTTTGTTTACTGCATACATAAACGCTTGCTCACAACAATGAGTAAAATTATACGACAATGTTATTGGAACGGCGCTTATGGATTGTGCGAGTGAGAGCGTTATGCATTCTCTCACTCCCACGGCTAGGGAACATTAGTTCATCTGAATACTCTACCTAACTTAAGTTTCAAGTTTCAACGTCGTACGTTATTCTTTTCGTGAGATATTTTGTTCACATTCACACACACACACACACACACACACACACACACCACAAACACACAGACCATTACCTATCACCTGTTTACTGCCACATGTAATTTTTGCTGTACAGTAATCCTTTACTATTCGCGAGGGTTTCATCAAAAGATAAGGAAACCAAACCTATATGGCACTAAGAATGTTGTGTTCTTTGAATACCAAAAAATTTTACATTCTTGAAAATTTTAGTACACAATAATTAATTTACTGGCCATATACAGACAGGTGGAGTGTTAAACTAGAGGCATTCAACCTGTTATAGATACTGAAGTCACGAGATCGCCTTTTGCGTATGGATGGGCTGTGAGGAAGGGAAGTGTAAATATGACAGTGCTGTCAACCTCAACAGTGAGACACTACTCGTACATTTTACTACCGTGCAGTTTCTACGTACATTTTGTAAACTGTGGTTTAATCCTAGAAAATTATCTTCATAAACCTTATATAAGAAATAAATCTGACCTGTAATACTGCCTATAGTTTAATAATATGACTAGAAATGATTAATTTACAGTAATTACCAGGTCTAACTTTTTCCATTGGAACAAATTTGCCACGAATGAATCGCCTTGTTTACTATCGTTGTCACCGACCGGCGTCTTCACTATCAGTCTCACTAGTATCTACCTAACCGTCTTCTTTTTTTACCAGGTGTCAACAAAACTGTTGAAGAATAGCATCTTCATGTCTTTAATTTCCTTCTTTATTTTTCAAATTGTGGGAAGAGAAACAGCCACTTGCTCATGGCTCTTGTTAAGAGGGAGTGAAAGGTATTTTTGTTTAGTTTCAACTTTGCAGCATTTTATTACACTGCGTATTAGATTTCGTTCAGCACTGTGAATAGTCTGCCCACATTTTCGAGAAACTAATATTTTTTGTTTACGGTATCAAACAGTTATATTCGTACCGTTAACCTACAAAAGGTTCCGCAATATACTGTAAAGGCTATGCTCTGGGTATAGTATAAGTTGTTACGTTAGTCGTATTGAAATTAAAGCAGTCGCGCATGCGCAATGATGCTTTCCCCCTTTACCGCTCGTTGCAAACACGAGCAAACTCGTGACTCAAGTGATTATAGCCGCAGGGCTACAGAAAATAGTTCTCTCTCTTATCGTACTGTCACCCAATAATATGACTGAAGCATTTAACAACTAAAGAGGTGGAGGTATAAAAGACACTATACTATTTTTCAAGGCTGATAAGCTCCCCCCCCCTACCCACTTTATAGCTGGCCAATCACTTGCCAGCAACGTTGCCAATACTTGCTCGTGTAGCTCTCTTAAATATTTTGTCAGCCAGTTTTTTGATCTTTAATAACAATTATAACCTATAAACATACAGTCAGCTGATTATATTATAAAGTATTGCATGTTTTAACGCGCTCTGTAATCGATCTGTTCAAAATCAGCTGATTTTGAACATCACATCACATCATGTTGTTGAAAATCAGCTGTTTACAGCTGATTTTTGGAGACGAAGGTTCCTGGTTCAAATCCTAGTAAAGGTAGTTACTTTATACGGATTTGAATACTAGACAGTGGTTACCGGTGTACTTTGATCGTTGGGGTTTAATTAACCATACTCTCTCAGGAATGGTCGACCTGAGTCTGTAGAAGACTACACAGTCTCATTTACACGTCATACACATCATCCTCATCTCATTGGGTCATGGAGTTGCTTATTGTTCTCAATTGAACAGATTGCAACGTACAAACATTAGGGATTAAAAAAAGCCGTGCTCTATATAATCGATGTGTTCAGTGCGAGATGCAATACGAGAGTGAACTATCGCGGCCTTACACGCATGGGCGTGTAATGTTTGTCAGGTACAATCTGGCAACGCTGGCAAACGTTCTGATTGGTCTAAACGTGTGGAACAGCAGAGCTCATCAACCATGAAAAACATATTAGTCACAGTTATCTCCTCTCAGAGTAATAAATTTCATTATTATACAGCCAGACCCTGTGGTGTATGAAGTGAAGTGTTATTCGCAAGGTGGAAAGTACAGTTGAGCCGTTGTTAGTTTGCTCCTACTGTCAACAAACAAAAGCCACCTACTACAGGGTGCACGCTAGAGTTTGCGACTTTACGGATGTCGTATTAACTATTTTTTAAATTATAAGTACTTAAAGTACTAAAAACATCAGTCATGATATGATGTAGGCCTAACAATTTCATTTAGAAAAATACTTTTAAAAGTATTTTGTATTTAAATATACTTTTGAAAGTATTTTGTTGTTACTTTTTAATCAGCGTGTACACATTTTGATATAATGCGCATGCTCAGTGACGTCATTATTTGTTTACATTAGGAGCAAAGTAAGAAAGGGTGGACTATAGATGCTTTTCATGGGGCCTGGCATGGTGATAAGCACACTTTTCGATTCAGTGAGGAAGGCAAACGGAATGGTAAACGAGTTCACTTCTCGTTTTACTTAGTAAAGTCTCTCTCTGGTTCAAACCAGCCTTTCGGCTGATCACTTAAGGGGCTAGTCAACTCAAGAAGATGATTTCTTTTTAATTTTGATTATTTTTGCATTTATTTGAAGTTTAAAATTTTCTGAATCACATCATGTGTTTAGTTGTACGTTGACAAAAAGTTATAAAAACATTTGTTTAAAATAAAGCTCACTAGCAAGGCGAGAGAAATTATTCCTTAAACTTAATTAAGTTTTCTGAAAATGTGTTTTTGCATGATTGTACATTCTTGGGAATTAAATATTCTGGTTTGTATTGAAGGTATTTGGATGATTTTTTTCAAATATTTTTAATTTCTTGCTCTATTATCTGTCGAATTATTATTACAAAAAACTTAGTAGGGATTTAGTTAAAAAATAATTTGTGAATACACAAAATAAATGTTTCTGAAAATATGGTTTCTCTTAAATTAATTTCTTGTAAGAAAAATACATACAACAGATAATAGTCAGTAATTTTCTGTATTTTTAAGTATAAGAATCATGTTGATATCTTTCTTGGTTTCTGAGATATTTGATTCCCCGTAAAAGCTCGCTTTTCCAGCCCGACCGTTATATTAGGGGATGTAATTGATTTTATGGCTTGGTTCAAATGGTAGATTATTACTAGTAAATTACTCTTTCATTTAATATGTATAATTATACATTATAGCCTGCAGTTTTCATTTTCATTTTCTGGGTTGACTACCCCCTTAAGCGACAACACATAGAGGTCTATTTTGCTAGAATATATTTCGCGTTTTCAGTGGGCACGTACTTTAGATGAAATTGCACAAGCACTGGCATTACGGACCGAGACTGAATATACAATTTCTTTGGAACGATAGAAATATGTTTGTTCATATCACTGGTAGCATTTATGGACAGTTGCCACGCTCTCTGATCCAAATTCTGTAATGAAAATGACTTCTGTTGTATACCGGCTCCAATCACACACAACTGCATGTCTAAAATTATTGGTGATACCTTCAGTGGAATGTCTTCTGTTTCTCCATATACAATTATGTCCTGAAAACAATCACTCTATTTAAGAATTTTATTCACAGTTGGTTGTACTGTCACCAATAACAATGTTAACAATATGACTTAGAGTAATATTTAACTCTAAAAACACAAAACTTGTTGAAAAAGCGCACTTAATTATAAATAAATAAGGACCAAAAGTGAATTCACAAAAATTGTACACTAAGATGTGCGTCTTGGGCACGGTGGAGGTTACGGATGAATTACGGAAACAAAGATCGGACCGTCTCAAAAAGTACTGGAAAAACTAAAGGGGTAGAACACCAATACGTTATCCGAAGAACACTAAAAATTGATTGGCTTAGTGGTCCAATGTGTCCTCAAAATCTAAAAAAAAAATTTTTTTCTTATTTTTAGTACTAGCATCAGATCCCAAGAGATTAGAGTGCAGCTCCGAATCACTCTGTATCAGCGGAGACTATTCAGATGAAGTGGTGAAGAGCCTCTTCACCTATCCACATATTATCATCATTCAATCACTAAATAACTATCATTCATTTACAGTATACAGATGAGCTAATGTGTCCTAGCCGTGAGAGTGAGAGAATGCACAACGCTCTCACTCGTACAACCCATACGCGCCGTTCCAACAACATTGTCGTATAATTTTACTCATTGTTGTGAGTAAGTGTTTATGCATGCAGTAAACTAACAAGCAAGATAACGATTGTATATGTTTTCAGATTTGGATTACAACGGTAAAGACCTTTGAGCGCATGCGTAGTTATGCCACATATCTCCCTCTCACTCGCTCGGCTATGGGACATTAGTTCGTCTGATACTAACACTTTTACAATAAAATGAACAAGTATCGTGTAAAAAAAGTGCAATTAATTATATCGTCTGCTCAGAGCTCTTTTTAACCCTTTCAGTACCAACGTCCGGTAAACAGGACGTCGATATCTTATACGTAGGCAGTGACAACATCCGGTTTACCCGACGTCTGTAAGTTATGTGTAAAGTGCCAACGTCCGGATAACCGAACACTTACAAAAAAAACTTTTAAACAGAAATTAATGGAATAATGTATTTTAAAACCACCTTCGTAGCGTAGTGACTAACGCGTTAGCCTACAAAGCGAATGGTCCCAGGTTCGATTCCCGGCTAGGGTTTGGAAATTTTAACACGTTAAAACCACCGTTAAGGTACCAAAACCCACAGTAGTTTTTAATGACCGAGCTGTCGATGCGAATTTAAATAAACTAAAAATTTTTTTAAAAATATTTTTAGTATTGGAACGATTTTTCTTTTTTATGAAGACAATAAAAATTAATTTTTAACTGGAAATTTTGTTTTTATTCCTAATTTGTGTACGTTGCAATCTGTTTAATTTAGAACAATAAGCAACCCCATGACCCAATCAGATGAGGATGATGTGTATGACGTGTAAATGAGGTGTAGTCTTCTACAGACTCAGGTCGACCATTCTTGAAAGAGTATGGTTAATTAAACCCCAACCATCAAAGTACACCGGCAACCACTGTCTAGTATTCAAATCCTTTTAAAAGTAACTACCTTTACTAGGATTTGAACCAGGAACCTTCGTCTCCGAAAATCAGGTGTTAAACAGCTGATTTTGGCGACGACTTTACCTCTAGACCAACCCGATAGGTCATTTTTTTCTGTAACGTTGAAATTTTGTTCGGCAATGGCAAAGTTTCGAAATAAGGGCTGGTACTTTTTGTACTCCCTTATTCAAATTAAATGGGACTGAAGATCAAACTTGTAAATATTATTTCGGCACTGAAAGGTTAATGTAATATCGCTTGTAATACTACGTAATAAATGCACAAGTGAAGAGTTAGACGGGCGGACGGCGGCTGCTTCTCTTTAACTGCTGCTGCAGATGGACGGAATGGATGCAAAGGAAGCGTGTTGCCATGACAACGGAGATGTCACGGCAAAATATGCACGCGGCCTTCGGGCCAGCCCAGTCAGTCAGCTGGTAGTAATTCGCTATTATTTGTTAAGTAACACCGTTTGGGCAAGCGACTTTGTATGGTGACCAGCTGACAGCCATCCTTGAACAAACTTGAGAAAAACTTGAGAAACTTTTCCAGGTCTTAAAATAACTGTTTTATTAGTTAATTTTCTCTTTGCGACAGTTTAACTGTCACTTTATGCTCATTTATTGAATTAATTTCGTATAAAATTAAAATATTTACGTTGTGTTAGTTAAAATATAAACCCACCGGGTTGGTCTAGAGGTAAAGTCGTCGCCAAAATCAGCTGTTTAACAGCTGATTTTCGGAGACGAAGGTTCCTGGTTCAAATCCTAGTAAAGGCAGTTACTTTTGTACGGATTTGAATGTTAGACAGTGGCTACCGGTGTACTTTGATGGTTGGGGTTCAATTAACCATACACTCTCAGGAATGGTCGACCTGAGTCTGCACAAGACTACACCTCATTTACACGTCATACATATCATCCTCATCTGATTGGGTCATGGGGTTGCTTATTGTTCTGAATTGAACAGATTGCAACGTACACACTTTACGGATTAAAAAAAAATATATAGTCTATTATTGTAAAGTAGTTATAGTTACAAAATAAAAATTATAATATAGCTACCAGTAGTAATTTTTAACTTAGTAATTTTATAGTAAGTTAGTCATAAGTATTTAAGTGAATTAATGTTTTTGTTCTGTATACTCCTATGCGCGGACAGAACTCTTTGTGAAGAAGAGTTTTTGCGTATAAGTATATTTAGTTTAAAATATTGTACATAGCTTAGAATAGTCATAAATTGTAATTTTAATGTAGCTATATTTTACTAAATGAAATAAATAAATAAATAAATAAAAACTCTACTGGGGGTCCCTGTTCAAACACATGCCTTCTTCACGTCAAATAAAACAGCCAAAAGCAGCGATCAAATTGGGTAGTTGTCAACAATGTACAGTTCCCGATAACAAATAAAAGCTAAAAAAAAAGAAAAAAGTACGCTTTGATCTCCCCACCCGTCGCCAATTATTGTTGTGATTGGTTTGGGTCGACCAGCCAACTGCAACTGTGTGTTCTACGTCCTGCGTACTACGTGTAGCTATAGTCCAGCCTTTCTTAGTTTGCTCCTAATGTAAACAAATAAAGACGTCACTGAGCATGCGCATTATATCAAAATATGTACACGCTGATTAAAAAGTGACAAAAAAATACTTTCAAAAGTATTCAAATACAAAATACTTCTAAAAGTATTTTTATAAATGAAATTTGTAGACCTACATCATATCATGACTGATATTTTAAGCACTTTAAGTACTTATAATTTAAAAAATAATTAGCTTAATTGGAATATGACACCCATGAAGTGGTGGACCCTAGCGGCACTCTGTAGGAGCTGGCTTTGGTTTGTTTACATGCGTATTTGCCTATCCGTTGTCGGACATCCCCTCGGCCAGCCACGCCCTTTCCGGAGGAATTTAAGCAGCATAGTGGCTCCGGAGAGCTAGCCAGGAAACCCCAGCCCCTGAGAGGCCAACCCAAATGAGGTTTTTTTTTTTGGTTTAACGTCCGACTGTTTTGCAAATTGCTGCTAATGCAGACGGTGAAGGATGAAATGAATTTTTTGTAACGTATGAAAAAATGCCATGCCCGAGTGGGATTCGAACCCAAGACCGCGTGATGAGAGGCGAGCACGTTACCAACATCGCCAACGCGGCCGTCAACCCAAATGAGTGGGTGCGGTCACTCCCCTCAGTACTCGTCTAAACGTTGGACGATCGCCATCAAGCTCGTTACGCCGCTAAAATGCTTTACACGTGGCTCTACCACACTTTGAATAGCAGACGGAGGTGCTACAGCCAGCCCTCGTTACCTAGAAAGCAGGCTAGGATAGGGTAGCTTAAACAAAGGTTGGTTATTTTACAGTAGGAGCAAACTTAGGACGGCTCAACTGTAGGTATGTTAGTTGTTTTGTATTTGCCATGTCACATAATTTTGAAGAGAGGAGCCGCTACTGGGTCACTGGGTCACTGCCCTGGGTGTGTCTGGGTGACTCTCGTAGATATGGATGAGAGTAAAATGGATGCAAGATTGGGTACTTACATAAACACCGACAATGCTTCCATCGGCTACCAACACAGCTTTGTATTTGGTTTGGACGGAATCTTCACAACCGACAACATATGGTCTGAAATTGACCATAACTGAAGTGGTTCCGTTTGGAGGAATTTCACAGAAATATTGAGGCATCAGAAGAATAGGTTCAAAAACTTTAGCTATAGCTTTTTCAATTATTGATCTCATCATCAAATTTTTTGAACGTTCACTATCTTCGAGCAGTTTAGAAAATGAAGCAGACTTCGTTGCAGATCCAGATCTACGTAATTTTCTTCCAGACGATGATCTTTTAAGTGACGATCTTCTTTCTGACGATTTTCTAGAACTCCTTTTACCTGAAACACGATAAAAACAATCTTTAAAATCTAGCGTTAATCACTCATACGACATTCTCTTGTCAAGGTAGATAATGAACAATGTAAGCTTTGTTTCTTGATGTAATCTTTGTTTCTCTGCCCATAACAGACAGATGGAGAGTTAAATTAATTACTCTCAATCTGTTCGTTCCAGGGCTAAAATAAATAGTTCTGTTTCTTATCATATGGTCAGCCAATGAAATGACTTAATCATTTAAGAACAGAAGAAGTAGAGGTGTAAAAGACACTAATCAGAGTTATCTCCTCTGAAAGTAATGAACTTCATTATACAGCCGGACCCTGTGGTGAATGAAGTGAAGGTGTCATTTGCAGAGTGGAAGGTATGTGCTTTTCAGAGGGCCCGGCATGCTGATAAGCATACTTTCCCACTCAGTGAGGAAGGCAATGGTAAACCACCTCACTCCTCATTTTACTTAGTAAAACCTCTACAGGTTCAAACCAGCTTTTTGGCTGATGACCTAAACAACAACAATCTTTGTTTAATCATATGTGAATGATGCAAAACGAAAATCAACCCCTGTAGAACTAAAAAAAATACAAAAAACGTCACTAATTAACGCTAAATTAGGCTCTGTAGAAAAAAATTCTTAAATAATGTAGAACTTTTAAATTTCTATGACTTAAACCTGTATGTGAGTATTATACTCGTACACACATTTGTTGTAAAATGCCTTTTTACTACTAACGCCCCAATCTTAAAAAAAACCCCACTTTTTAAATCACTAACTGCCGCTAAAATGTGTGTTGTACAAAAACATTTGAAATAAAAGTTGTAAGTTTCAACATGTTCTACAACTTAAATTATACACTTTTGCCCTAGAATGCCTACTAAGGCCACAGTCTTAAAAGGAACACATTTTTTATACGAGAAAACATCCTCCGCATGAATTCCAGCAAACATATCGCTTACTCTATCATGTATAGCATAAAAAATATAGTAAATGAGGCAATTTAAAAAAGATAGTAGAAGCCGTTTTTGAGAAAATCACAAAAAAACGAAAAAGACACGAATAAAGTTACTACTTCCGGTTGACCGATTTTGATGAAAATTTTGGAGTCGGGTCCTCTAGTAGTACCTATTTTAAATTTCAAGTTTTAACTTTGTACGATGTTCTGTTTTTGAAATAATTTGTTCATACACACAGACCAGTCACTAAATATGTGTTTCTTTTTTGGGTTCAAAGGGTCTGAAAACGTGAATATCAGTTAAAATCTTGATTTCAAAAGATCAACATGAAAACAATATCCTCTGTAGAAGAAACGTTTAATATTTTCCCTCCGTATAGGCCTTTATTAATAGGGCAAGAGAAAGTAAAATATGACAACAAATAGTGAAGACCAAGTGAAAATTACTTTTTGAAAAGATTAAATATTTCGGTTCTCCTCTAAAAAAATACATTTCGAAAAAATCGATCGGTTCTCTAGTTTGGATAAATCGGGGTTCCGATAAACGAGAGTTTACTTCAACATTTTGGTGATAAAAGATTTCAAAAATTAATACTCACGTAACACCAACCATTCCAATGTATTTGAAAATTCACACAATGAGCACAATGAATGACACAATGGACCAGACAATGATTGTTCAAAGAACACATTTCTGCCAAAATACCACCGATAATCGGCACCAGTGGCGGCCCCAGAAATATTTTTCTGGGTGGGCCCACTTATATATTTACTATATGTTAATATATTAGGTTAAAAGTAGCTGTTTTTAAGTATGTAATGTATTTTTACCTATGTAAAACATATATACATATATATTTGTCTATGATTTTATAAATTGAATACATTTAGATAACTGATTGAGTACATTCTATCTTTATTTCAGGATTAGTATTGAATAAACAAATACAACCTTGTAATTTTTATAAGAAATTTACTAAATTGAACACTTTAAATACAGTACATGAGTTACAAAAACAGTTTGAAAATATAAAAATCAAGTCCAAATCCATTATGTTTGTCAAAATTATGAAGAAATAATAACACATAAACTAGTCAACTCTCGATTATTGTTTACTTTAAAACAAACTGAACTGTTGCCGTCTTCCTTTTTGAGCTGCAAACTCGTCCACAATTGGATCTGGATCCGACATTAAAGGAAAACTTAACTCTCTTTCTATGGATACAATCGCCAGGTTACTAAGTCTTTGCCCTGCCATAGATGCCCTTAGATAAGGTTCAATTCGTCTCATTTGCGATACGTAAATATCGTAACCATTATTTTGTCGTCTTGCTGTGGTTAAAATTCCCCCGTTGTTTTATTGTTTCAGTCAAGTCATATTAAAAATGGGTGGGGGTGGGCCCACCCGCTAGGACCGCCACTGATCGGCACTGTACTATCGTATAACTATAACCAACTAGGGTGGCATGCGGGCCGCACATGCGCAGTAAGTAGCCCCCCACCACAGCGTCGTAGCCTGATACGTAGCCTCTAAAGTAGCACTCACTACTCGTGTTCTGTTCGTGCGGTTTGTGTCGCTTTCGAAAGCCGCACGCCGTCAAAATTAGTTGCGCGCGCACAAAATACGGAGAAAAATGTCTGCGATTCAATTTGGGGTAATAGACAATAAGTTTTTTTCTAAATGATTTACCTATCATACGTTTTGACAGGCCCGAAAGAGAGGAACGTCATACCCTCTTTCTGTTATATTTACTATGCCGTTCTTTTTGTTAAAATTTAATACAACTGATATTGTGCGTGCGTAGTTGATTTCTAAAAATTGACGTATGTTTGGTAAAAAGTTCACACCTGTTAAAAATGATTCAGCTTTTTGGAATACTAAAAGGAAGGAGACACCAGACATGATGATCTATCTTTGACTTCCCTTCAAAAAGTGATTTCTTCAAGCTCGTTTATTATTTCTGTTACTTCCCAATAAATATCATATTACAGATAAAATTTTATATTTTATAACAAAATAATAAAACGCAATTATGTCGTCCTGGAAAATAAGTTATATTAGCCCATGTGATACGCAAAAAATATGATGAGATTTAAACGTCTAACTTTGTACGAGCGTATCTTATCTAAATAAGATTTATTATACTCTGATAATTTTATCAGAGTATAATAAAAATATGATGGTGTAATAAAATAAGATCCATTAGGAAGCAAAAGTAATCTTTTCAAAATTTTTTGATGAAAAATGAGCTTGTTAGAGTGTAGTGAACGAAACTGGCCGGCAGAGTGTCCTACCGTATCGCGTATTATCACTATTGCGCTTGAACACCGTGCACTGATTGAAATGAGTTGAGGGGAACGGCGGACGCAACACATTCTCTCTCTGTCTCGCTACCCTCCTTACATGCCACCGTAATTGGCGAACAGTATACCTACAGAAATAATAATGAAAGATAAACATATCATGTTTTTCTTCTCAATATTAACCGATCGGGTTGGTCTAGAGTTAAAGTCGTCGCCAAAATCAGCTGTTTAACACCTGATTTTCGGAGACGAAGGTTCCTGGTTCAAATCCTAGTAAAGGTAGTTGTTACTTTTATACGGATTTTAATGGTAGACAGTGGTTACCGGTGTACTTTGATGGTTGTGGTTCAAGTAACCATACTTTCACAGGAATAGTCGGCCTGGGTCAGTACAAGATTACACCTCATTTATACGTCATACACGTCATTCTTATCTCATTGGGTCATGGGGTTGCTTATTTTTCTGTATTGAACAGATTGCAACGTTGGCCTACACACATTAGGGATTAAAAAAAAAAAAAATATATATATATATATATATACAGTCCAGCCCCTCTTAGTTTGCTCCTAATGTAAACAAATAATGACGTCACTGAGCATGCGCATTATATAAAAATGTGTTCACGCTGATTAAAAATTAACAACAAAATACTTTCAAAAGTATTTAAATAGAAAATACCTTTAGAAGTATTTTTATAAATGAAATTGATAGGCCTACATCATATCATGACTGATGTTTTTAGTACTTTAAGTGCTTATAATTTAAAAAATAGTTAACTTAATAGGAATACGACATCCGTAAAGTCGCGGACTCTAGCGTGCACCCTGTAGTAGGTGGCTTTTGTTTGTTGACAGAAGGAGGAGCAAACTAAGTACGGCTTAACTATACCTCCTTCTTCATACTCGGCTGGTTTTCCGGACACTTCTTGATTCGGACTTCTCACTCCTTCATCTGAAATTCAAAATAGAATATCTTATTTATTTATCCAGTTAGTCTAGTGGTTAATTCTAATTCCTCACGGCCATTCACCTGTTTAACCCTTTGTAGGTGTTTGGTAAGTATACTTACCACTAGCAATAAGGTTGATTTTATTTTAAAATGAGCTATGGAGTTGAACCTTATTGGTATTTTATGGTTTTATGGATGTTCTCTGGTAAGTAGGCTATCCGCATTTTGAAATTAGCGCGCGATGACCATTTTCTAAAGAAAGATTATGGAAAGATTATGGGCAAACGATCGGTTGGAAGAAGAAGAACCTCCTGGCTACGGAACCTGCGAGAGTGGTTTAATTTGTCATCTATCGACCTATTTAGAGCTACAGTTTCCAAGGTCAGGATTGCCATGATGCTAGCACACCTTCGTAATGGAGATGCTACATGAAGAAGAAGACCATTTTCTTCGTGAGTTGCACGAATGTGGTAAGAATTCATACCAGTGTACGCTACCGCTTTGTTTTGTTGTTACTTTTGTACAGTGCTTCGAATAACGGCCGATCTATTTCTTTAAGATTTCGGTCTTAGTATGCATTTTACGACAAAAGTGTATATAATAAAATCTATAGCAAATTAAATTATCTACAACTTTTATGTTAAGCATTTTTTGCACAGTGCCTAGTTTAGCGTGAAAGAGCGATTTTCCGTATTTTTAAGCCAAACTAAGGTTGATTTTTATTTTGCCTTTCACTCATGATTAAAATTAGGTTATTTACTAATGTTAGGTTTATTGTTAATTATTTGCATTGGCAAGAGAAATTTGTGTGAGTTTTTCACACCAGATTTTTTTTTTACTTTTGAGACCCCATAGGATCACTTTAGTTCAAATTTAGGTTTGTTCCAGGGTTGGGTTTCTTTAAGAAGCACGCTCTCTTGAGAGTGCCTTCCTTTCGTTTGGCACACACTTTCTTAAGACGTTCCGATCTTTGTCTCCGGTCTTAATCGGTAAACACCCAGTTGTATACTCTTGTGGGTTTTGGTGCAAATGTTATCATGTTAGCCTTGACTAGTTGGTCGTACTCTGTTGATTTCGTAAGTAGGTCCTGTTTAGTGATTTTAAGTTCCTCCATATCTTGCTGTACATTTTTCAGCCACTTAGGTCTCGACACCTTATCCCAAAAATGGTTGATCAACCGGTTCACAAGTCTGGAGTTTTCTGTTCTGAGTAGGTGTTTTAGGAATGATATTCTTTTCCTTCTGAAATTGTTTGCTAGCGAGGTGATTAGCAAAATTTTTATTATTTAGCAATTATTAACAATATTGTTTTATATAACAATATTTTTCTTCAGACTGATCCTGTATTTGTATAAAAGAAATATTGAATGATAAAACATTTTATAGTACTTAAAATATTAATTCATGTAATAACACTTACCAAATTTTGTTGATTTTTTACTTAAACTTTTGTTGGATAATTTTTTTAGTGAACTTGGTCCTGAAAAGTTAAAAAACACTCTCTTGTTACTCAGCTTTTTTAAATTACCTATATATCTATTGTGTTGATTATCCTATTTTTAGCCTCTCATCATGCGGTCTTGGGTTCGAATCCCATTTAGGCATGGCATTTTTTCATACGTTACAAAATATCATTTCATCCTTCACCGTCTGCATTAGCAGTAATTGCAGAACAGTCGGACGTTAAACCAAAAAATAAAAAATAAATAAATAAAATAAAATCCTATTTTTCAAAGGTGGTGAGCTCTGAACGTACGTATTGTCCCCCACCCACTTTATAGCTACCCAATCACTGTCCAATACTTGTTCTCGTAGCTCTGTTATATATTTCGTCAGCCATTTTTTTTTATTTATTTTAACCCACCGGGTTGGTCTGCCCATAACAGACAGGTGGAGTGCCAAATTATTTACACTCAATCTGTTCATTGCAGGGCTAAAATAAATAGTTCTGTTTCTTATCACATGGTCAGCCAATTAAATGACTGAACCATTTATGAAGAGAAGAGGTAGAGGTGTAAAAGACACTAATCAGAGTTATCTCCTCTGGAAGTAATGAATTTCATTATACAGCCAGACCCTGTGGTGAATGAACTGAAGGTGTCATTTGCAGAGTAGAAAATATGTGCTTTTCAGAGGGCCCGGCATGCTGATAAGCATAATTTTCCACTCAGTGAGTTGTGGCAATGGTAAACCACCTACTCCTCGTTTTACTTAGTAAAACTTCTACACGTTCAAACCTGCCTTTCGGCTGATGACCTAAACAACAACGGGTTGGTCTAGAGGTAAACTCGTCGCCGTGAGTCAGCTGCTTAATAGCTGATTTTGGAGACGAAGGTTCCTGGTTCAAATCCTAGTAAAGGTAGTTACTTTTATACGGATTTGAATACTAGACAGTGGTTATCGGTGTACTTTGATGGTTGGGATTCAATTAACCATACTCTCTCTGTCTGAACAAGACTACACAGTCTCATTTACACGTCATACACATCATCCTCATCTCATTGGGTCATGGGGTTGCTTATTATTCTCAATTGAACAGATTCCAACTTACACATATTAGGAATTTAAAAAAAAAAAATTGTCTTTCAATAGCATATTATAATGCCTAAAACGGGCAGGTGGAGTGCCAAATTATTTACACTCAATCTGTTTGGTCCAGGGCTAAAATAAATAGTTCTGTTTCTTATCACATAGTCAGCCACTTATATGACTGAACTATTTAAGAACAGAAGAGGTAGAGGTGTAAAAGACACTAGTCAGAGTTATCTCGTCTGAGAGTAATGAATTTCACTATGCAGCCAGACCCTGTGGTGAATGAAGTGAAGTTGTCATTTGCAGGGTGGAAAGTAGATGCTTTTCAGAGGGCCCGGCTTGCTGATAAGCATACTCTTTGAACTCAGTGAGGAAGGCAATGTAGTAAACCACCTTACTCCTCGTTTTTACTTGGTAAAACCTCTAGAGGTTCAAACCAGCCTTTTGGCTGTTGACCTGAACAACATCATATTATAACCTATAAATATACAACCAGGTGATTGTATTATAAAGTATTGCATGTTAATGTGCTCTATAATCGATGTATTCAGTACGAGATGCAAGACGAGAGTGAACTATTGTGGCTATTATACGCATGCGCGTGCAATGTTTGTCAAATTGATACATTCGTACAAGTTGACAACACTGGCAAACGTACTGATTGCCCTACGTGTGGAACAGCAGATGTGTGAAGGACCCAATATTGGGCTTTCCGGAGCCCAACCATCCCCTGTCATACCTAGACCAAAGATCTTTACCGGCAGTCCTTCTTAACGCTCTCAGTTTCTTTGGTACAAAGTTACACAGACTGGGCCAAAAGTGTCCCTCTCCACCTCGGCATCATCGGTATATTTATAGCAGGCAAAAGCCTACCCAGCACTTTCTTCGGTGCCACAATCACCATCCAAAGCGGCATCATAATCCCACCACTTGTTACCTAATACCCACGAAATATACAAAAACCGAAATAACTTCCTCTAACTAAAACGATTGCAATTAGCATTAAACCATTGCAACGAACATCTTTAATTGATGCGTGAAGGACCCACCTTGGTACTTTCCGGAGCTTCCCAACCATCCCCTGCCGTACCTAGACCAAAGATCTTTATCGGCAGTCCTTCTTAACCCTCTCAGTTCCTTTTTGTGCAAAGTTACACAGACTGGGCCAAAAGTGTCCCCCTCCACTTCTGCAACAGTCGGCCTCAGCATCATCGGTATATTTATGCAGACCGAAGCCCACCTAGCACTTTCTTCGGTGACACATTTGCCATCCAAAGCGGCATCATATTCCCACGATCATATTACTAAATCCCTCGAAAATGTATTAAAACCGTAAACAATTCCTCTAACTAAAACGATCAGAAACAGCAGAGTGGAACAGTGTGAAGAGCAGAGCTCATCAACCGTGAAAAGCATTACAGGTGATCAGCTGAAAGGCTGGTTTGAACCTCTAGAGGAGTGATCTTCAACCTGCGGCCCGCAGAACGATTTCAGTTAGTGAACAAAGAGGTTAGAACATTGCATCATTTTGTTGATTTTTAAACTAGTGAAAGAGAAAGAATGTCAAGTTTCCCATTGAACTGAAAAATCACCATTTTGATGTTTTTAATTTGGTTTTAAGTTTTGTAACATGTTTAAGTATATGTTTCAATATTGATATTTACTGTCATTTTCAACCAATATAAACTTAAAAAAAATCATGTTATTTCTTTTAACCTGACACAAAATGTTCATATATGTTTATACTATTCTATTATTATTCATATAGAAATATAGATACATACGTAGATCAATGTGGCCCTCAAGCTCACCCACAATAAAAGTTTGGCCCTTTATTTATTTTAAGGTTGAAGAACACTGCTCTAGAGGCTTTACTAAGTAAAACGAGAAGTCAGGTGTTTTAAATTGTCCTTCCTCACTGAGTGGGAAAGAATGGTTATTTGCATGCAAGGCTCTCTGAAAAGCATGTACAGTAATCTCTGGGTATCCGTGAGGGTTACGTTCTGGAGGGTTACCGCGGTTCGTAAAACCGCGGATAATGATACTTTATATGAAGGAAAAGATGGGGATTAGGTTCAGAAGAAAAAGTCCTGTAGTCGGTTTAAGTGTTTAATAGTTTTAGGAACATTTTACCATTATTATAATCTATGAATATTTAATAAATACAGTACTTATACGTGTTAAAAATTTAAGATGCTTTAAAATAGTTAGTTATGGCTGTTTGCTTCTTCTTCTTTTCAACGCATTGGTCAACCAATGCGTTGCCATGCTGAGGATCTCGTTGATGGTTTGTGAATAAATGCTTGGCTTCGTTTCAGGATCGTCGAACACACAATGAACTGTACGTACGTACGAAAAAGTTGGACTGACACATGGAGGGAGGAAAACGTCAGGAGAAATTACAGTATGGTGCCTAGGCGTACGTATGGCAGTGAGGGGAGGGTGGGGTGTTACTGGTGGGCCCCGGTACCCGGTGACTGGGTCACTACGTACATTACGCGGAAATCTAGCTTGGCTCATGGCGGCGGTCGCTATACTAGTGTGTCACTCAACATGATACGGATGCCAAAACATTTATTCAAACACATGCTTTCAGAATTGTATGACTTCCCAACCAAGTATAGTACATTTATTTTAGGAAGAAGCTTGTAAGGGGAGGGCGAGTAGGTAGAGTAGGGATAGTTTCAACGGGGCAAGTGTTGTCTCCTTCTCACTTAATGATCATTCCCTCTCTTTCTAACTGTATACTACTGTTACAACTACGAGGTGCTTCCCCCACCACTAAACAGAACAGCTCAGCGGCACAGAGCGTTGGAGGGAGAGCTTCTAGCTAGAACAAATGACCTTCACGGTGTACAAAAGGTGAGAAAACGTATTTTAAGGTTTTAGGCCCACGAACAAAGTCCGCGGATACCAAGGGATAACTGTATTTCTATTGGTAAAGGGTGCCACGAGAAATAATGTTGCGCACCGCTGATTTGCATGACTAAATATGCAAAAGTGACAAAAATAGAATGTTTAAAATAACACCACACCATCTTCATTCGGTTGACAAGGGACAGCATATTTATAGTTAGGTATATTAATATAGTACGTTTGTAGACCATCATTTAAGAACTTGTGCACTTTTGCTCACAGATACTATCCTAGACTTTTTTAACCCTTTATAGGTGTTTGGTACTACTTTTTAACTTGTATATAGAAGAGGCTATAAATGAAGTGAAGGAGAAATTTGACGTAGGAATAAAAATTCAAGGAGAAACAATAAAAATGTTGAGATTCGCCGATGATATAGTAGTATTAGCCGAGGCAAAGAAAGAACTAGAGGATGCCTTAAATGGAATGGATGAGATCTTGAGGAAGGATTACTTCATGAAAATTAATAAGAACAAAACGAAAGTGTTGTGCAGCAGCAAGAGTGGTTTAGAAGAGATGGGAAATTTAAAAGTAGGCAACGAAAACATACAGGAAGTTGGGGAATTCTGCTATCTAGGGAGTAAAATAACAAAGGATGGTAGAAGCACGAGTGATATCAAGAGTAGAATTGCTCAAGCTAGAAAAGCCTTTGAAATGAAAAACAGCTTACCGACTACAAACATTGATTTACAGATTAGGAAAAATTTCTTAAAACATTATGTTTGGAGTGTAGCATTATACGGAAGTGAAACGTGGGTGATAGGGGCTGTAGAACGGAAGAGGATAGAAGCTTTTGAAATGTGGTGTTATAGGAAAATGTTAAAGATTAGGTGGGTGGACAAAATAAGTAATTTAGAGGTTCTTAGGCGAGTGGATGAAAAAAGAAGTATATGGAAGCATCTTACCAAAAGAAGGGATAGGCTAGTGGGGCATATCCTAAGACATCCAGGTATTGGGCTATCAATAATGGAGGGTAACATTGAGGGAGTAAATTGTAGAGGGAGGCAAAGATTAGAATATATAAAGCAAATTACAAAAGATGTAGGGTGTTACAGGTATGTAGATATGAAACGACTTGCGCAAGAGAACAGGTTGGAGAACTGCATCAAACCAGTCGAGAGACTGATGACAAAAAAAAAAAGGTCTTTGGTAAGTATACTTACCACTAGCAATAAGTTTGATTTTATTTAAGAATAACTATGCAGTTAAACCTTATTGACTTTTTATGGAGTTGTAGATGTTCTCTGGGAAATAGGCTATCCACATTTTGAAATTAACGCTCAGCGACCATTTGCTTCGTGAGTTGCACGAAGTGGTAAGGATTCATACCAGCTTACGCTACAGAGTTGTTTTGTTGTTATTTTTGTAAAGTGGTGAGAAAATTCGAGTTTTTTATGGGCAAACAAGCATTCATGCTAATATAAAGTTAAGATAATTTATTCTACTTATTTTTACTTTCTCTTGCCTATATGAATATATAGGAAGGAAAGTATTGTTTTCATGTCGATTTTTCGAAATCGAGTTTTCACCGGATCTATACGTTTTCAGACCCCCTGAATCCAAAAAACATGTTTTTAGCGATTGGTCTGTGTGTGCGTCTGTGTGTCTGTGTGTGTGTCTGTGTGTGTGTCTGTGTGTGTGTGTGTGAACAGAATATCTCAAGAACGGAACATCGTACGAACTTGAAACTTGAAACTTAAGTTACATACCACTACCGGACGCGACACGAACATTTTAATCAAAATCGGTCAACCGGAAGTAGTAGTTTATTCGTATAATTTTTCAGTTTTTTGCGATTTTCTCAAAAACTGGTCCTACGATTTTTTTTAAAATCGCCTATTTTACTCAATTTTTTATTCTCTACAAGATAGGGTAGGCGCCATGTTTGCTGAAATTCTCGGTGAGGCTGTTTTCACGTAAAAACGTTGTTTTTTTAAGATTACGGCTTTAATATAAATTTCAGCGCAAAAACTTATATAATAAAAGTTGTAGAGAATTTAAAAACCTACAACTTCTGTTTCAAACATTTTTTTGTATAACGCTTAGTTTAGCGGTAATTTGCGATTTTCTGTTTTTTTCTCACGAAAACGTGAGAAAAATCGATTTTTTTAACATTTCGGTCTTAGTATGCATTTTACGACAAAAGTATATATAATAAAAGTTATAGAAAATTAAAAGATCTACAACTTTTGTTTAGAGCATTTTTCTCTACAGAGCCTAGTTTAGCGTGAAAGCGTGATTTTCCGTATTTTTAAGCCAAACTGAGTTCGATTGTCATTTTGCGTCATTCACTCGTGATTAAAATAAGGTTATGTTTTTGAGGTTAGTTTTTGTTTATTTCTAATATTTTATTAATAATGTTAGGTATATTATTAATCATTTGCATTGGCAAGAGAAAGTTGTGTGAGTGTTTCACACCAGATTTTTCTGTTATATAGTAGGGCCTACTACAAGCTGTTTTAATAAGCATTCTTACCACTAAACATTATGCGATTCCCACTTCAATAAACGTTCCTTGGTAAGTAGGCCTATACTAACCATGAAAACAAACAAATATCTTACTTTTCTGTCACTAGAAATACATTATTCAAGGCCCTGTAGGCCTAAAGCAAAATGTAACATTCTACAACATATATTTTTCTTTGTAATACTGCCCTATAAAGGGTTAAGTATTTTCATTATGAATAAATAATATGTTGGCATTACCTTCTCGATTGATTGTTTTAGTGGAAATAAGACTCTCCTCGGAAGCCCTACCTGAAATTATAATTCAAACTGAAATAACTTTCTCTTAATTTTCTATTTTATACTGAATCAATAAAAACTATTAATAGATTCGGTGCCGAGCACAATTTAAAAATATACTGTACTTGGGCAACATTTCTTCTTATTTTTAGCTTTAGCTTTACAACCGCATCGACAGTTTGGCCTTACAACCTGTTTTTAAAAGGTGAATATATTTAAAAAATTTTAAAAGTGTGTATATTTCCTTCTTTTCTTAATTCTATCGTATGCTAGGATGATACGATGTCCGCAAGGAAAGTTAGTTGGTTTACATTTCTCAAATATTTGTCAATTTTGCATTTCTTTTATCACTCTCCAGTAATAAGACACATTGTTACTCTCTCTTGTCCTACTCTCTACGACCTTAGCTGAAGCGGAGCTCGGTGCAAATCTTTTTTTTTGCGGAGCAATAATAATTGTCATTAGCCATGAGACGTGTCGTCTCATGAAAGCGATTTTAGGCGAAATTTAGGCCTACGGAAATTTGTAGCGAAATTTAGGCCTACTGAACAATTTAAGACCACATGATATTGGTTTCGGGATGTTATGTCTTTTCTGTTCTGTTGCAAGGGATGGAGGTGTCCACTCTCGAAAATATACATTTAGAGAAAATACAGACCTTTCAGATATCAGATGTAGCAGTGGTACCGCTGGATGATGTGCTTGATAAACTGGCAAAAAAATTAAGTTGGTTGAAACAGTAACGAAGAGAAAACTTCAATATTTCGGACGTGTCATAAGAGACTTTCATGAAACGACATGTCTCATGTGTACATGAGACGTGTGAGAACAAAAAACGTGTTATTCCATTACTCTTTAAGAGGAATCGAATAACACTTTTCTTGTTTCCAAATTCCGACTGTGATTTCTTTACTTCTGGTTTTCGGTTACATCCGGTCAAACTGGAGCCTTAAACCGAATTATTTCTGTATCTACGCTTTAAGTGGAATGAAATGATACTATTTTAGTTTAAAAATTCCGAATTTATATCTTAACTACCGATTTTAGGCCACTTCCGGTCGGAAGCCCAATTGAGGCCCACAAACTTTTTGTGTAGATTTCGAATCCGAAAACCGTTTATTGTTATTTCTTGTAGTTTGTGACATCTGAGTGTCACGGACGGACAAAGAAAAATTACATTTTTTTAAAATTGCCACCAATTACTCCTACAGGGCAATTGGTTTGCAGGTATTTCTCCCACTACCTCCCCTCCGATTGGTCGCCGTAAGGCATACACCCGGAGACTGTTCCTAATAACTCTTAATTTGTTCAAATGTGACGGCCACAGTCACCTAAATTATATAAACTAAACTAAGTTAAAAGTGAAAACTAATTGGAGGGCAGTCGGTTGACCTGAGGAGGATGCACTGCTCGCCCTCTTCTCATAATCCCTCTTGGGGCTCAACGCCCCCGTCACATATTAGAAAGAATGATCCTAACAGGCAGAACCTACACTAAAGAAAAATAAAAGAAAAGTTAGGACTTAAAGTCGCCTTATTACCAGCAAGTGTTTGTCCACCAATATATAATTAAGCTCAGTGTCAGCGAGTCAAGATGAGAAAGCTTTTCTCTCCTTAGTAATCTACACGACGAACGTAGAACGTAGCTACCTCATCAAGGAACCCCCACACCGACCAAGCATGCATCTCACGGCACAAGCTTGAACGTTCCGTGAGAGGCCAATTTTCCCCTTGGCCTTGAAAAACTCCAGGGTCAGCCGGCGTCTTGACCCCCCAAGAGCTGGGCAATCGTACAACAGATGTTTGCGCGATTGGACCTCCCCACAGATGCAGGAATCATCATCTAGTAGGCGGAATCGCTTTAAATATAAGATAAAGAGCAAGCGGAATGTTGGCGGTCGTCGGGCATCCTGTTTGCAATACTTGAGGGACTGGTTTGGTTCTAGTAATACGGAACTGGTCCATTCAGCGGCGAATAAAGTCCGCATATTAATTATGATTTTCGACCTCCGATAGGAGAGCAATATTAACAAGAAAATGTGTTTGTGTTGATTACTACGAAGGACATTTTTGATTAAATGTTTTGATACCTGAACCCGGTTCTTTTATTTCGTTAATAATAACAAAACATTCATATTCAGTCGGATTTACAATCACTAAAGGCTTAGTTTTTGTTCTTTCCCAGTATTTAACTTTCTTGAACCTGAAACACAAAAACATTTGAAAAAAAATAATTTTATATAAATTCGGCAAGAAATTAATTTCTTAAAGTTATGGCTTCGTTTTCACAATTTTTACTTTCTCTTGCCTATATGAATATATAGGAAGGAAAGTATTGTTTTCATGTCGATTTTTCGAAATCGAGTTTTCACCGGATCTATACGTTTTCAGACCCCCTGAACCCAAAAAACATGTTTTTAGCGATTGGTCTGTGTGTGTGTGTGTGTGTGTGTGTGTGTGTGTGTGTGTGTGTGTGTGTGTGTGTGTGCGCGCGTGTGTGTGTGTGTGTGTGTGTGTGTGTGTGAGCGTGTGTGTGTGTGTGTGTGTGTGTGTGTGTGTGTGTGTGTGTGTGTGTGTGTGTGTGTGTGTGTGTGTGTGTGAGTGTGAGTGAGCGAGTGAGCGAGCGTGCGTGTGTGTGTGTGTGTGTGCGCGCGCGCGCGTGTGTGCGTGTGTGTGTGTGTGTGTGTGTGGGTGGGTGGGTGTGTGAACAGAATATCTCAAGAACGGAACATCGTACGAACTTGAAACTTGAAATTTAAGTTACATATCACTACCGAACCCGACACGAACATTTTCATCAAAATCGGTCAACCGGAAGTAGTAGTTTATTCGTATAATTTTTCACTTTTTTGCGATTTTCTCAAAAACTAGTCCTACGATTTTTTTTAAAATCAACTAGTTTACTACATTTTTTATGCTCTACAATATAGGGTAGGCGCCATGTTTGCTGAAATTCTGCTTGAGGCTGTTTTTACGTAAAAACATTTTATTTTTAAGATTACGGCTTTATTATGCATTTTAGCGCAAAATGTTATATAATAAAAGTTGTAGAAAATGTAAAATTCTACAACTTTTATTTCAAACATTTTTTTGTATAACGCTTAGTTTAGCGGTAATTTGCGATTTTCTGTTTTTTTTCTCACGAAAACGTGAGAAAAATCGATTTTTTTAACATTTCGGTCTTAGTATGCATTTTACGACAAAAGTGTATATAATTAAATTTATAGAAAATTAAAAGATCTACAACTTTTTTTTAGAGCATTTTTCTCTACAGAGCCTAGTTTAGCGTGAAAGCGTGATTTTCCGTATTTTTAAGCCAAACTGAGTTCGATTGTCATTTTGCGTCATTCACTCATGATTAAAATAAGGTTATGTTTTTGAGGTTAGTTTTTGTTTATTTCTAATATTTTATTAATAATGTTAGGTTTATTATTAATTATTTGCATTGGCAAGAGAAAGTTGCGTGAGTGTTTCACACCAGATTTTTTGACTTTCTCTTACCCTTATAACTGCCCATAACTGGATGGTGAGGAGGGGGTTAAATTATTTGCACTCGATCTGCTGGTTCTATCTCTTATCACATAGTAACCCATATAAATGTATCAGCATTTAACAACAGAACTGGTACACGTGTAAAACAAACTATGCCATTTTGTAATAGCAGTAGAAGCTTCCACAATTCATCTTTGCACTCCCATATATGATAAAGTCTGCCCTTAACAGACAGGTGGCGTGTCAATTTATTTACACTCAATCTGTCCGTTGCAGGGCTAAAATAAATAGTTCTGTTTCTTATCACATGGTCAGCCAATTAAATGACTGATTCATTTAAGAACAGAAGTGGTAGAGATGTAAAAGACACTAATCAGAGTTGTTTTCTCTGAAAGTAATGAATTTCATTATAAAGCCAGGCCCTGTGGTGAATGAAGTGAAGGTGTCATTTGCAGAGAGGAAAATCTGTGCTTTTCAGAGGGCCTGCCATGCTGATAAGCTTAATTTTTCACTAAGTGAGGAAGGCGATTGTAAACCACCTCACTCCTTGTTTTACTTAGTAAAACCTCTACAGGTTCAAACCAGCCTTTTGGCTGATGACCTAAAGAACTCAACATCAATTCAGCAAGAAATTAATTTTAAAAATTTATGGCTTCGTTTTCGCAATTTTTTGACTTCCTCTTACCCGTATAACTGCCCATAACAAGCAGGTGGGGGGGGGGTTAAATTATTTGCACTCGATCTGCTAGTTCTCTCATATATGTATCAGTCACACAAATGACTGAAGCATTTAACAACATAACAGGTATACGTGTAAAACAAACTATGCCATATAAAATAGCAATAGAAGCTTCCACAATTCGTATTTGCACTCCCATATCTGATAAAGTGGTTGCAGCAGTTTGTATGTAAACCCAAGTCTTCTTACGTTCCCGTTTTGTTTACGACAGTTTTGTTTTCCAACAATCGGAAATTATTGTGCTACCTGGTTCAATGAGCAGTTGAATTTAAACTATTCCAGAAACCTGAGGTCGCTGAGTTACCTGAGGTGGTGATCGGTTCAGTCAAAAAGTACCAAACGATAATAATTTGCATTGTCACCGCCACCTCTTCTAATTAATCATTTACTGTGTTGCCGGTCTTCAATAATTCTCCCGGCCCTTTAGCGGCGGCGCACCGACAAACCTTTCGGCTGCGTTGTGACAAAGGGCTTTGTTGCCAAGGCCGAGCGACTTACCGCTCCCTACCACAGCGTTCTCAGTAACTATTAAAGAGCGCTGCACTGAGCCGAGGGATTCAATTCTGGTGTGAAACACTCACACAACTTTCTCTTGCCAATGCAAATAATTAATAATAAACCTAACATTATTAATAAAATATTAGAAATAAACAAAAACTAACTTTAAAAACATAACCTTATTTTAATCATGAGTGAATGACGCAAAATGACAATCGAACTCAGTTTGGCTTAAAAATACGGAAAATCACGCTTTCACGCTAAACTAGGCTCTGTAGAGAAAAATGCTCTAAAAAAAAGTTGTAGATCTTTTAATTTTCTATAAATTTAATTATATACACTTTTGTCGTAAAATGCATACTAAGACCGAAATGTTAAAAAAATCGATTTTTCTCACGTTTTCGTGAGAAAAAGAAACAGAAATTCGCAAATTACCGCTAAACTAAGCGTTATACAAAAAAATGTTTGAAATAAAAGTTGTATAATTTTACATTCTCTACAACTTTTATTATATAACGTTTTGCGCTAAAATGCATATTAAAGCCGCAATCTTAAAAAGAAAATGTTTTTACGTAAAAACAGCCTCAAGCAGAATTTCAGCAAACATGTCGCCTACCCTATATTGTAGAGCATAAAAAATGTAGTAAACCAGTTGATTTTAAAAAAAATCGTAAGACTAGTTTTTGAGAAAATCGCAAAAAAGTGAAAAATTATACGAATAAACTACTACTTCCGGTTGACCGATTTTAATGAAAATGTTCGTGTCGGGTCCGGTAGTGATATGTAACTTAAGTTTTAAGTTTCAAGTTCGTACGATGTTCCGTTCTTGAGATATTCTGTTCACACACACACACACACACGCGCGCGCGCGCGCGCACACACACACATACGCGCGCACACACACCCACACGCGCACATACACACACACGCGCACATACACACACATGCACACACACACACACACACACACACACACACACACACACACACACACACACACACACACACACACACACACACACACACACACACACACACACACACACACACACACACACACACACACACACACACACACACACACACACACACACACACACACACACACACACACACACAGACCAATCGCTAAACACATGTTTTTTGGGTTCAGGGGGTCTGAAAACGTATAGATCCGGTGAAAACTCGATTTCGAAAAATCGACATGAAAACAATACTTTCCTTCCTATATATTCATATAGGCAAGATTCAATTCCGATCAAGACACCGAAGGATTCACTTCCACCAGACAGCATCGACAAGACGTCCACTACAGCACACGGCTGCCGGACTCCAGCGAAGACTAATCGACGACCCCGCAAGAGAGAATATGATGTTTCCACTCGCCGACCTGTCACCGTAAGCCGTCGACCGGACCTCATCGCCCGCTGACGCGCGTGATGCCCACAGCGGTCCCTCGACCGAGCCTTACGCCCACCAGAACCGACGAAGCAGATATCAACGCACTACTGCGAGGGAGAAAGATGACGTCTCCGCTGGACGACGACACGCCGTGTGGCCCAGCTCCTCGACCGCCGACGCCTCCCATCAAGACGACCACAATATTGCCATGGCCGCTTAAACGGCCCTTTTCAGGGCCACCTAACAAATAAGGTTTGCCACTTAATGTCGCCATCCGGTGACAGCATCTTAAATAATTGCCGGCCGCATTGGCGTAGTTGGTAACGTGCTCGCCTCTCATCATACGGTCTTGGGTTCGAATCCCATTCAGGCACGGCATATTTTCACACGTTACAATATATCATTTCATCCTTCATCGTCTGCATTAGCAGTAATTGCAGAACAGTCAGACGTTAAACAAAATAAAAAATAAAAAATCTTAAAAGATTAATGAAAATATGAAAAAATACAAACCGAATGACCTTCACTTGGTTAAGAACCGATTTTATGAGCTCTTCGTTGGAAATGTATTTAATTGGGACCAAAAATCTTCCTCTTGACTCTCCTCGCCTCGTCATAAATACTATCCGTCCGGAAACTGCTTTCAAAGATTGTTCACCAGGAAACAACTGCAATTGAATTGTGAATGATAAACCTGTCCTTAAATATTCTATGTCACTTGGTTTCACCTGGAAAAAAATCTGGTGTGAAACACTCAAACAACTCTCTCTTACCAATGCAAATTATTAAAAATAAACCTAACATTAGTAATAAAACATTAGAAATAAACAAAAAACTAACCTCAATAAACATAACCTAATTTTAATCATAAGTGAAAGACGCAAAATAAAAATCAACTTCAGTTTGTCTTAAAAATACGGAAAACCACTCTTTAACGCTAAACGAGGCTCTAAAGAGAAAACTTCTCTAAACAAAAGTGTAGATCGTTTAATTTCCTATAAATTTAATTACATACACTTTTGTTGTGAAATGCATACTAAGGCTGAAATCTTTAAAAAAATCGATTTTTCACAAGTTTTCGTGAGAAAAAAAACAAAAAATCGCTAATTACCGCTAAAATAAGCGTTATACAAAAAAAATGTTTAAATGAAAGTTGTTGGATTTTAAATTCTCTAAAACTTTTATTATTTACTATATTGCGCTAAAATGCGCAATGCCGTAATCTTAAAAACACAATTTTTTTACGTGAAAACAGCCTCACCAAGAATTTCAGCAAACATGACGCCTACCCTATCTTGTAGAGTATAAAACATTTAGGAAACCAGGCGATTTAAAAAAAATCGTAAAAGCAGTTTTTGAGAAAATCGCAAAAAAATTACACGAATAAACTACTACTTCCGTTTGACTGATTTTGATAAAACTTTTCGTGTCGGGTCCGGTAGTGGTATGTAACTTACGTTTCAAGTTTCAAGTTTGTACGATGTTCCGTTCTTGATATATTTTGTTCACACACACACACACACACACACACACACACACAAACACACACAGGCCAATCGCTAAAAACATCTTTTTTGGGTTCAGGTGGTCTAAAAACGTTTAGATCCGGTGAAAACTCGATTTCTTAAAATCGACATGAAAACAATACTTTCCTTCCTATATATTCATATAGGCAAGAGAAAGTAAAGAATTAAATTTTTGTTTTATAGTGAGTTGTGCGACAAACGGAGAGTACAGCTATTGCTTGAGTCCCAGCTTTGTGTAGTTGTTGTGGAATGGAGTGCGTGCGTTGTTATAGTAGTGGGAGAATGAATGAGTGTTAGTAGTGTTTCACAGCTGATGATGCATTTGTACTGGTAGCGTATACTAACTAGACTAAAAACATATTCTTATCGTCCAGCGCATTAATTAAATAAATACCTACTCGGGTTTATTAACTTAGTCGGTACTCACTATTTATAACTTACCAATTTATATCAAAAAAATCTGTTGTGAAACACTCACACAACTTTCTCTTGCCAATGCAAATAATTAACAATAAACCTAACATTAGTATTAAAACATTAGAAATAAATAAAAAACTAACCTCAAAAAACATTAGTGAAACACGCAAAATTAAAATCTACCTCAGTTTAGCTTAAAAATACGGAAAATCGCTCATTCACGCTAAACTAGGCACTGTACAAAAAAATGCTTAAAATAAAAGTTGTAGATCTCTTAATTTCCTATAAATTTTATTTTATACACTTTTGTCGTAAAATGCATTCTAAGGCCGAAATCTTAAAAAAATAAATTTTTCACACGTTTTCGTGAGAAAAAAACAGAAAATTGCTAATTACCGCTAAACTAAGCGTTATACAAAAAAATGTTTAAAATAAAAGTTGTAGAATTTTACATTCTCTACAACTTTTATTATATAACATTTTGCGCTAAAATGCATATTAAAGCCGCAATCTTAAAAAGAATATGTTTTTACGTAAAAACAGCCTCACGCAGAATTTCAGCAAACATGGCGCCTACCCTATCTTGTAGAGAATAAAAAATTGAGTAAACCACGCGATTTTTAAAAAAATCGTAGGACCAGTTTTTGAGAAAATCGCAAAAAAGTGAAAAATTATACGAATAAACTACTACTTCCGGTTGACCGATTTTGATGAAAAGTTTGTGTCGGGTCCCGTAGTGGTATGTAACTTAATTTTTAAGTTTCAAGTTCGTACGATGTTCCGTTCTTGAGATATTCTGTTCACACACAGACACACACACACAGAGACACACACACACACACACACACACACACACACACACACACACACACACACACACACACACACACACAGACCAATCGCTAAAAACATGTTTTTTGGGTTCAGGGGGTCTGAAAACGTATAGATCCGGTGAAAACTCGATTTCGAAAAATCGACATGAAAACAATACTTTCCTTCCTATATATTCATATAGGCAAGAGAAAGTAATATGTAAAAAAATAAATGTAATAAATACAAACAATTATGTTAAATACGGAAAGTTTGAATACAAATGTTTTGTATCAGAGTAATACAACAATTGTTCTCCCAGCATGCGTCACTCATTCATTATACCTCACCCCGTACCCTTCACCCCACAACTACACGGAGCTTGGAAGCGCACAATACTTTATAATAGTTCCCACATTAGGCAGGAAGAGTGTTAATTATTTGCACTCCATCTGCTATTTGATCCAGGGTTACCGAAAGGTCACCCAATTATATGACTGAATCATTTAACAACAGACAAAGTACAGGTGTAAAAGACACTAAATAGTCACAATTATCTTCTCTCTGAGTAATTAATTTCATCATTATAGAGCCAGAGCCTGTGGTGAATGAAGTAAAGATGTCAATTGCAGAATGGAAAGTAAATGCTTTTCAGAGGGTTTAGCATCTTCTTCTTCAGGTGCCTTCTCCATTACGAAGGTTGGCTATCATCATGGTCAGTCGTACCTTGTCCACTGCTGCTCTGAAAAGGTCATGCTTCTCTCAGGTTTCTTAACCAGGATATTCGTCTGCGTCCCACCGAGCGTTTACCAACGAGTTTCGCTTGAATTATGAGATGCAGAATCTCGTATTTAGGCCCCCTCATGATGTATCCAAGGTATGTCAGTTTCTTTATCTTTACGCTCTGCAGGATTTCTAACTCTTTCCCCATTCTTCTGAGGACCTCCTTATTTGTGACCCTATCCGTCCACGGTATTCGAAGTATTCTCCGGTAGGTCTACATTTCAAACGCTTGTAGATGGGTCTCACATTTTTTGGTGAGTGTCCACGCCTCTACCCCATTCAAGAGGATGGGAAAGACGTAGCACTTCAAGAGGTGGGTTCTGGTTTCCAGGCTCAGGTCACGGGCCGATAGAAGAGGTCTCATTTTTAGGAATGCTGCCCTGGTCTTTTCAATTCTGATCTTTATTTCTGGCAGGTGGCTTGCACTGCAATTGACTCGGGTTCCCAGATAGGTATAGGCCTCCACTTGTTCGATTCTATCTTGCCCAGCAAAAAGTTGTTCTTGTGGGGTTTAGCATGATGATAACCTAATTATACTGTGACAATTCGAACTGGCAGAATTCTTGCTCAACGTGTACACACAGTTCCGAATAAAGTATATCTATAACCTATTCGTTCAACAAGGTTTACAAATGTTAATGTACGTAAATGCAAATGCCTACAACTTTATTTCTCGTATATACAAACATACAAATAATTATTTCCAATTAAAAATATATGTATTTAATTTCACCCAGTAAAAATGTTAATTAGCCTATATATTACAATAACTAAACTGCAAAACTCACTAAACTATACTTAACGGACGCAGGCAAATACGAGTAATTAAACAAATTGGTCTGAATATATTATAATGAACAGAAAATCATTATATGAAAACAAATTAATCATACCATTATGTCTGACAGATTATTAATAACAAGAGTGGAAACAAAGCGTAGTGACCGTGTGTGAGTCGCACATTACAGTAGTGATTGTACTATATACTTTTGTGATGGACTGTACCGTCGTTGCATGGCGAGGGGCGAAGAGTGGAGTAGATAAACACCGAAGCTGCTTGTGCCAATAATTCGAATTGTCCAAGGTATATAGGGCTACAGAAAATAGTTGTTTCTTATCACATATGGTCAGTCAATTATATGACTAAACTATTTAAGAACAGAAGAGGTACAAGTGTAAAAGACACTAGTCACAGTTATATAGGGTGATTCAAAAAGAGCGCCGGTTTTGATATATCAAATTAAGAGATTTATTTTATTTAAAAACTGAAAATAAATACATCAACAAGTTCATCTTACCTTCCGATTTCATGTATGAAAAATGATGTCATGCATGTGTCCTCCTCTACTGCGCTGGCACGCATCAACTCTGTCCATGAAATTGGATATTACTGCACGACAAGTTTCGACTTCCATTTGCCCGATAACCCGTCGAATTTCCTCCTTCAAGTCATTGATGTTTCGGGGTTTATTGGCATACACCAATGACTTCAGATGACCCCAAAGATGAAAGTCACAAGGCGTCAAGTCACACGACCTTGGTGGCCATTGATGGTCGGAATTACGAGAAATGATGCGATCCTGGAACCGTTCACGGAGCAACAACATTGTTTCTCGTGCAGCAACTGAATTTTATACGGGTGATATTGGAGATCGTACCGAAGAATTCTCCGTACAGAAGAACATCGTAAACCCAATTGTTGAGAACGGCGACGTATTGATTTTGCTGGGCTAACAGCCACACTGTCACGAACCAACGCAACGTTCTTCTCAGTTCGGCCAGAAAGACGACGTCCAGAACTTTTAAGGTCGACTGTTGAACCCGTCTCAAAAAACTTTTTCATGAGCCTGCGAACTGTTGATTCATTCGGTGCTTCATTACGTCCTAGAGTACCGCGAAGTCGCCTGACAGTAGCCGCATAACTCTCTCCACTCTGGTAAAATGTTTTGACGATTAACACTCGTTGTGCAATAGTAAACTTCTCCATGGTTAGACACAGACTGCGAGAGTACTACACTGCGAACAAGAGAAACTACAACTGAATCGTCAATCGGAATGTTCTCCGAAATAGAAATGAGGTCTAACAATGTTGCCAACCGATAAACAAAAATTTACCAGCCGTTTAAAAACCGGCGCTCTTTTTGAATCACCCGTTACATTTTTGTATTTTTCTCCGGTTTTTTTACTCAAAAGTCGGTTATAAAAAATACATGAAAAGTACTTACAATTATTTTGTGGGTTGTATCTTCTAACAGAATATGATCAAAGCCACAAAAAGCGTCTGTCAATCCAGTATTGGTGATACTTAACTTCTGTTTATAAACAGCCTGCTTTTTGTCTCTCTGAAACTAAAATACAATACTGATTCGTTTAAATCACATCAAGTTAGATAAAACTATCTAAACACATACCAACAACAACTACAAAAGTTAATCAAGGGAAAGTTAATTCAATTGTTCATGATTGTTGTAATTACCTGAAAAATCACTTCTGTTGGATGTGCAGAGAAACAAGCGTCTATTGGCACTTCAAATTTTGGTTCTTCTACGTGGCGATAAGAAGCCCATTCGTCAAAATTGTTGAGCAATTCTGGAACAACGCTCTTTGGAGGTGGAGGTGGTGGGGGTGGCTCTTTCACTTCTTCCACAGGCGGTTCCGATTTCTTTTTAAATAAACACAACAATAAATAAAATTATACAATAATTCATTAAACAAACTAGGCCTACAGTAAACCTTTCTAGTGATATCACAAACCTCCGATATCCGACGCAGGGTTTTCAAAAAATTATGTTCTATTTTTTTAACAGTATAGTATTTCTTTTGCAATCAGTTAATAAATACAATAACTTTAAGCAAATTTGAGAAAATCTGAGTAATGTCCTTAGTATTAAAACACAAGTGTGTTTGAAAAAGACCAAACTGTGAAGAAACAAAAAAATATATCTATACAAAACCAAACTTGATGAACCGTGAATCAACATCCTGAAACACAAAGTGTTGAAGCTGAAGATGACAATCACGATGGTAGAGATGAAAACGACGCCAATTATGAGACGCCGATGATTAGGAGTTTAAGTAGAAAAGATAAAAAAAAAATTTTAATGACTAACAAAATCGTAGAGGTAAGTCAAATGGTTTAAAGCGTTTCAGTCTGTAAGTATCTTTGCTGTTGTCCAGGAGGCTAATCGCTAATGGATTCTGATGGTCTTCTAGTTTTTGTAAATGTTTTTCGCTATGTTGTTTAATTTCTTCTTTTATGAAGGGCAGGTTTAGGTCATTGTGTAGTATTTCATTTGTTACGTACCATGAGGCTGCAGTGATCAGTCTCAGGCATTTTGATTGAAAGCGCTGCAGTATTTCTATATTTGATGAACTAGCTGTACCCCATTGCTCTAACCCATACGTCCAAATTTCAAAATATTATAATTTTGAAAATTTAAATTGACAAGCCGGACTGAAGAAAATAATATTTTTTCGTAGCGTAGCCGGGTGGTTGGGGGTATTAAGTCAAACGAGCCAAGATAACAGTTTATTTTAGAAAAGACTTGAGTAAAAGAAGAAAAACAGGAGCTGTAAGCCTACATGACTGTGCTGCCCGTTCCTAAGCTTTGTGCAGCTGAGAGGAATGCATTACGTCACTACTACTGTTAGAGATTGCGTTAGTAGTAGTAATGTTTTACTTGTATTATGTTTGTAGTAGTCACTGGTACTATCCAAACTACATAAATTATCATATTCGGTGTCGCTGTCTACGGCGAATAGTGAAAACAACACCTACGTACTATAAGCGCGTCAGCTCGTGATCCGTGTGAGGAATTTCTGTTACGGAATGCAGTGAAAGATTATACTATTCATAAAAAAAACATTTATCATAATGTTCTTGTCATTATAAAGTAACCTTTTGTTTTATTATTTCAATTTATTCTATAATATAGTAACTCTTTTACTTTTCTTTCATGGTATTTATTAATATTTAGTAATTATTTACAGTTTGAGTCAGGCAGTCCTCAGGAATTAAAATATGCACGTAGCACAGAAAATAAGGAAATTAAAAAATATATATTTCATAACATTAATTTATAGGCCTATTTTTAACGGGATGCAGGTACGCTCCTTTACGCGATTCCTCATCACAGTTTTTTATTACTGATGCAATAATTTGTCGCCCTTCCGAATGAATTACCGCTTTATTTTTCCGAAAAGACATATTAAAATAAAACAAAAGGTATGAAAAATACACGTTGAAATTTACCTAACACAAAACACACAAAACAAATAACTTTTGGCACGTTAACACACTTTAAATTTCAAAATAAAAATCACTTTAGTGATCAAAAATCATGAATAATGATTAACACATCCGAGACGCACAAGCACAAAATATACAACTGTATATTGTGACACGTGTATCCGTTGTGAAAAGCAATAATAAGTAGGCGTATAATAAATTGATACATAGACATAATAATAATATTTACACGATGACTAAATGTTTTTGTACTGCCCGATAAGACAAATATATTACTCACATTCTATTACGCCACCCGTCCCACTTCCCCAGGCGACAGAGATCATGAGCTGGCGCGGGTACAGTATGTCACCGCACTAGGCAGCCTACTGCTAAGCAAATAGCAATGAGATGATTAGTAAAGTGTTATGACGTAGCAGCAGTCTGGTACTTTGTCTGTCCCCTTCATCCCCCACCTGCACAAAGCTCAGATTCAAACTAGGTTATTAATAGGTGTATACTACTTGCCTGTTGCCAAGCTTTGTGCAGCTGAGAGGTATGCATTACGTCACTACTACTCTTGAGAGATTGCGTTTGTAGTAGTAACGTTTTACTTGTTCTAATGTTTTATAAAATCTCAGCCTCGTGTTTTTGCTGGCACTATTTTGTAAAGTGCGGTGGATAGTTCCGCATATTTGCTGAAATCTGTACATCTTATTGTAAGCATCTTTATCATGTTGGTAAGTAATATTGCAACCTAGATACTGAAAGTGGGAGATCTGTTCCAAAATATTATCATCTATAAAAATTTACTTCTGACTGGCTCCTTCCTTTCTTAACTTCTTAAAATACATTTTTAAAACTATATATTTTTTATAAATAACAATAAAAAAATGTAAAAATATAATTGATTTCAGCATTAAATTCTCTGTAAGAAACAGTAATAACCTCATTTTTGAGATGGGTGCTTTGATAAGGTCCCTTTTCCTGTAGACGGTCACATATTTTTTGAACTACAGCAGTTCTATATTTTTAGTTTTTTAAAATTTTTACCCAAGAAACAAGTTAAATCTTGTCCTAAAAAAACGCCTTGAACACTGCACTACAGGACTGAGTAGGCCCTTCACTACACTTGTGTATTTTGGGCTACTTTTTACTGCATGAATCCTGAATCCTGAATCCTGTTTGAGAGGGCTGAGAAGCCCTATGATGGCGACATCGTGTTAAGGAACACCTGGTCGCTCGGGGAACAATTTTACCGAATAATTGCAACCTCATGAAATTTAGGGGGAATTTTATAGTTTAAAATTAGGAAATAGGATTCTGGCTCTTGCGGGATTGGGACTGGGACTTCAAAGGAGGTAATGTATTTTAAGAAGTTACTCGTGGATGAAAATTTATATTAAGGGACAAGTGGGTTTAAGAGCGGCTCTTTTCTTTTCTTTTTTGTTTTTCAGTGGCCTTTTTCAGTTATGTGGGAGTTTTATTGTCTTGAAGAGGGGAAGGCACGCACCGTACTTAATGTGGACAAATGGTACAATTTTAGGTAGGGGTTAGTTTATGATTTTAGGGGAGACGGAAAGGGTAGAGTTTGGCATAATCACCGGCCTTTTATTTTCTAAGTGTTTAATAATTTAAAATGGCGGCTCTTTTCACCGTAGTAGAGTGAAAAGGTGATTATGCATAGGAACATTGCGACAACTACCAACTGGGGGGCGTGAGTCATACAAGTAGATGAAGGGGAATTGGTATATAAGAGGAATACAGGGCGGAATAAAAATGTGGCAACTCTAAATTTTGATAAGTGGGTCATACTGGAATTTAGATAAAGTCGTGGAATGGTAATGGCATAAAGACTTCGGGTGGATGTGGGCGTCGGTACAAGTCCTGAATGATCTGGGGCCCGTCAGTTTTCCCGGCGTCGTGGAGCCGTTTCGAGGTATTGTAAATAAAGTCCTCCATAGAGGGGAAGAGAAGGTGTTCGTGTACGATGCGATTGGAGATAAGATAGTGAAACTTTGTGATGCACCGGAGGACTTTATTCTGGTATGCTGAAGTACGTTTTTTGTTGGTCTTGGAGAGAAAGGGCCACCATACCGGCGACCCGTACAAAAGGAAAGGACGTAGAATGGAGGAGTACATCAGAAGTTTCAGTTTTGAGGAGTATGCAGTAGAAATGAACAAAGGGACGAGTAAAGCGAACAGGGCCCTACCCTTGCTAAGCTTGTTGTCAATGTGCTGCCGAAGTGTCAGTCGTTTATCTAGGTCAACCCCTAGATATCTGACGCTGTTCTGCCATGGGAGGAGTTCCCCTTCCAATCGTAGAGGCGGAGGAACGTTGCGTTTTAATGTAAAATGGATTGCTTCGCATTTGGTGGGGTTAAGTGACAGTCTACAGACACGACACCAGCTCGTGACGTCTAAAAGTTGAGTTTGAAGCGCGCGGCAATTGAGGCGGAGGCATCTGCCGTGACGGTACAGAATAGCGTCATCGGCAAACAGTCCGAATTGGATTGAATCACGGACAGGGAAATCGAAGGTGTACATAAGATAAAGGATGGGCCCAAGGACCGAGCCCTGAGGTACACCCGCGGACGAAGGGGTGAGTGGGGACATGACCATGTGGAACTGAGGAATAGTGACAGAGACTTGGAATTGTCTCCCAATAAGGTAGGAATGAAGTAAGCGTACAGTTGAGGGGGGGAAAAGTTGTGCCAGCTTGTAAAGGAGGCCCACATGCCAGACGCGGTCAAATGCAGCCCTAAAATCGAGCAGCACAGCCGTCGTGTCGCAGTGGGAATTTCTGGCATCCACAAGTGCCGTGACGATGCGGAGGAGTTTTTACTGCATCCTTTCATTAAGGCAACGTAAGTAAATGCTGTAGTTGTTTTTGTTTGTGTTGTGATATATTTGGATTACACAGCACCACTGCATACCTATGGGGTGGGATGTGTCTATTCGGTTGATGAATCCATCGGAAAACGTGTCAACATTTACTTTATTAATATCTCTAATATTTAACCCTTTATAGGGCAGTGCTACGAAGGGAAATATAGGCCTACAAGTTGTAAAATGTTAAATTTTATTTTATGTGGACTTGAATAATGTATTTCTAGTGCCAGAATAGTAACATATTTCTTTTTTTAACATTTTAAACATTTTCTTTTTTTTCAAGCCCTGGTAAGTATACTCTACCAAGGAATGTTTATTGAAATGGGAATCACATAATATTTAGTGGTAAGAATACTTATTAAAACAATTGTAGCCCTATATAACAGAAAAATGTGTCGAATAACTTATCTTAACTTTATATTAGCATGAATGCTTGCTTTCCTGTAAAAAAGTCGAATTTTCTAAGCACTGTACTAAAGTAACAACAAACGAACATGGCAGCGTACTGTGCTATGAATTCTTACCACATTCGTACAACTCACGAAGAAAATGTTCGCTGCCCACTAATTTCAAAATGTGGACAGCCTCCCTACCTATAAAATACTAAAACACCAATAAGGTTCAACTGCATAGCTTATTCTTAAATAAAATAGACCTTATTGCCAGTGGTAAGTATACTTACCATAGACCTATAAAGGGTCAAGGGGAGACTGTGCCTTGTATCCCCCCAATGTTAAATTTGCTATTTTTAGGTACATTTTTCATAGAATTGTAAGTTCAAATATCTTGGGGTGATGCTGACGGCAGATAACAGAACCAGTCTTGAAATATGTAACAGAATTATGATGGGCAGTCGTGCATATTATGCCAATCAGAAAATTTTCAAAAGTAGATTAATATCCCGAAGAACAAAGGAAAAGATGTATAGGACATTAGTAAAACCGGTTGTGACGTATGGTGCTGAAACGTGGACAATTTTGAGTAAGGATGAGAGAGCGTTGAGGTCGTTTGAAAGAAGGATGTTCAGAAGGATATGGGGACCAATATGCGATGGAGGAAACTGGAGAGCTAGGCGTAATAATGAGATTGACGAAGCAATTGGAAGAGAAAATATAGTACGTTCCATAAAGGCAAGACGAATTGAATGGTTGGGTCATGTAGTGAGAATGAGTGAGGAGAGAGGCCCATTGCGAATGATGGATGAAATGATGATTGGAACAAGAGGAAGAGGACGACCAAGGAGAAGATGGCTGAACGATGTGGTGGATGATCTTCGTAGGCTGAGAGTGTCAAACTGGCGGAGGAGGGCCCAGGAACGCGATATCTGGAGGCGACATGTAGAGGAGGCCAAAGTTCACCCAGGACTGTAGAGCCGAATAAAGTAAAGTAAGTTTCATAGAATTGGTAAAATATGGGGAAATAAAACTTTACACACTTATAGTTGTCGGGTTACCCTATATAACAGAAAAATGTGTCGAATAACTTATCTTAACTTTATATTAGCATGAATGCTTGCTTTTCCTAAAAAAACTGGAATTTTCTAAGCACTGTACTAAAGTAACAACAAACGAACATGGCAGCGTACGCTGGTATGAATCCTTACCACATTCGTGTGACTCACAAAGCAAATGGTCGTTGCGCACTAATTTCAATGTGTGAATAGCCTACTTACCAGAGAACATCTATAACACCATAAAATGCCAATAGGGTTCAACTGCATGGCTTATTCTTAAAAAAAATCAACCTTATTGCCAATGGTAATTATACCTACACCACAGACCTATAAAGGGTTAACAAAAAAATCTGGTGTGAAACACTCACACAACTTTCTCTTGCCAATGCAAATAATTAATAATAAACCTAACATTATTAATAAAATATTAGAAATAAACAAAAACTAACCTCAAAAACATAACCTTATTTTAATCATGAGTGAATGACGCAAAATGACAATCGAACTCAGTTTGGCTTAAAAATACGGAAAATCACGCTTTCACGCTAAACTAGGCTCTGTAGAGAAAAATTCTCTAAACAAAAGTTGTAGATCTTTTAATTTTCTATAAATTTAATTATATAAACTTTTGTCGTAAAATGCATACTAAGACCGAAATGTTTAAAAAATCGATTTTTCTCACGTTTTCGTGAGAAAAAAAACAGAAAATTGCAAATTACCGCTAAACTAAGCGTTATACAAAACAATGTTTGAAATAAAAGTTGTAGGTTTTTAAATTCTCTACAACTTTTATTATATAAGTTTTTGCGCTAAAATTTATACTAAAGCCGTAATCTTAAAAAAACAACGTTTTTACGTGAAAACAGCCTCACCGAGAATTTCAGCAAACATGGCGCCTACCCTATCTTGTAGAGAATAAAAAATTGAGTAAAATAGGCGATTTTAAAAAAAAATCGTAGGATCAGTTTTTGAGAAAATCGCAAAAAACTGAAAAATTATACGAATAAACTACTACTTCCGGTTGACCGATTTTGATGAAAATGTTCGTGTCGCGTCCGGTAGTGGTATGTAACTTAAGTTTCAAGTTTCAAGTTCGTACGATGTTCCGTTCTTGAGATATTCTGTTCACACACAGACACACAGACACACACACACACAGACACACACACAGACCAATCGCTAAAAACATGTTTTTTGGGTTCAGGGGGTCTGAAAACGTATAGATCCGGTGAAAACTCGATTTCGAAAAATCGACATGAAAACAATACTTTCCTTCCTATATATTCATATAGGCAAGAGAAAGTAAAAATGGGATGTTAATAATAAAACACATAACCTATGTTTATTTATGAGTAAACAATGTAAAATTAAAAACATAACATAATTTTAATCGTGAGTGAATGGCACAAAATGAAAATCAACTTTTGTTCCGTTTGGGAAATCACTAAAGACTCTGTAGAAGAAAATGCTTCAAATAAAAGTTGTTGATTATCCTTAATTACACTGGCACACTTTTGTCCTGCCCATAGCAGACAGGTGGAGTGTCAAATTATTTACACTCAATCTGTTCGTTGCAGGGCTAAAATAAATAGTTCTGTTTCTTATCACATGGTCAGTCAATTAAATGACTGAATCATTTAAGAACAGAAGAGGTAGAGGTGTACTGTGACACTAATCAGAGTTATCTTCTCTGAAAGTAATGAATTTCATTGTACAGCCAGACCCTGTGGTGAATGAAGTAAAGGTGTCATTTACAGAGTGGAAAATATGTGCTTTTCAGAGGGCCCGGCATGCTGATAAGCATACTTTTCCATTCAGTGAGGAAGGCAATTGTAAACCACCTCACTGCTCGTTTTACTTAGTAAAACCTCTAGAGGTTCAAACCAGCCTTTCGGCTGTTGACCTAAACAACAACACACTTTTGTCGTAAAGTGTATACTAATGACGCAATTTTAAAATATCTTATTTTTAACATATTCAATGCTGAGCAATTATCAGATATCTGTCCGTTTGGGCTGATTACTTGGAATTGGTGCATCGTGTTCTCCGCTTGCTTTAAGTACCCCCTACAACTTGTATTACTTTCGTTTTTAACACGTTGACTGCTATGTGACCCAAATATGTGTCACACTTGTCTTTGAAAATGGGCCACGTGCATCAAAAATTAGTCACAGTACATGACTTATTTTTAAGCCGTGTATTGCGGTTTCAAAAGCTTTGGCTTCAGAGAGAGACATTGTACACTTAACACTGTTCAAACAGTTGGCCTTTTTCAAATAATAGGTAGTTTTCCTTGTTGTCCTGCACTAGAATACTGCTATTATTTTAATTTTATTGATTCATTTTTTCTTACTTTGGTTGATTGAAATAGTCTAGAACTTTGTAACTTAACCCAGTTGTTTATTACATTTTTTATTGTGACACAAAAAAGGATCACATTGCTTTGAAATGTAAAATCATTCCAGCAGGCCATGTGACCCAAAAGTTTGTCACAACTTTATTTCACAAAAAAACAAATAGTTGCTATTAAATAAATTAAGTAAAATAAGAAGAAAAATGATTAAAATATGAAAAAAATAAAAAACGTACAATGGCCCAGCTGTAAGTGTCACAAAATTTAGTGTGGCAGTCAACGTGTTAAAGATTTATTTTATTTGTGACCTATAGGCCTACATGGATTTATGTTAGCTAATAACATAAAAGTACACCATTTAATGTTTTTTTTTATGTTTATTTTTGCCTGTTATAATAATTACTGTTACGATTTACTAATTACTGTTATATAATTATTGTTAAGATTTACGCGTAATCTCATATTTAATTTTACAATACAAATAATATATTTTTAAAGTAAATTTAAAAGTGTAAGCTATTTTGAATTTATACCTACAATTACACTAAATTTACGACTTCAACTGTACTCTGAAAACCTGTTAAAAATACTGAACAAGTATTTATACGAGGGTAGAAGATCGTGTAACAAAAATTCAAAAACGAACTGCACGGTTACAAAAAAAACTTTCTGAGGGCTACATAATAGCAAAAAACCTGATATCCGACAGACGGTGTCTTTCCAGAATTACTTGAAATGATAACAAAACAGAACTGGCTAGGTGAGGCGTACCCATCACCCATCACCCATCAACCCCTACACGAGTCTCTACCACTGAATGTGTTAACCCTTTATAACTCAGTGTGACATAGAAGTCACATTGGAATAAAATAAATAGCATACATCAAAATTTTAGTTATGAGCGACTATTTTATTTTAAAGAACGCTGGGTGTGAAGTGTAATAATTTTCTGTACCCTAGCCAGAAATTGAACTGGAGACCTCTGCTTTGAAGTGTAGCATGCTGACCATTGCGCCATGAAGGCAACATTAGTTTCTTTTTAAGTTAATTTTAGTTATAAATATTCGTGTTCATTTACTAAAATAAAGTAGCATTTCTCTTAGAATATGTTTTATGTACTTACAAGTATATTTTTTGTACTATTTGTAATTCCAATATTTTTTAATTGTAATTTTTTTAAATCTTAAATAATGACTTTATTATTGAAATAATTTTTTTGCTACAAATCTTAGTAAGAGAATATATTTTGTTTAGGAAGCCTGAACATGATATTAAATATTCATATTTTTAGGAACTTTCATACCATCAAGTCCCAATGTGATGTACATGCCACACTTTTTTGTCAGGCCATCAAAAAGGGCTAAAGGTCTAAAAGTAATTTTATTACTCTAAAATGTCAGTAAAATGTATGAAACAATGTAGACATATTTTTTGCGTAAAGCTAAAAAATTTGGGATTTAAAGGGTTAACACAATCAGTGCTAGAGACTCGCCTAGTGGGACATGGGTAAGTGTTACCGCCAGGCTGCCGTTTCACCTAGCGGGTCCTGATTTGTTAACATTTTAAGTAATTTTGGGGAGACACAGTCTGTCGGATATCAGTTTTTTTGCTATACCCCTCAGAAAGGATTTTCTTTGTAACCGTGCAGTTCGTTCTTGAATTTTCATTACACGATCTTTTACCCTCGTATAGTACACTCGTTCAATGTTTTTAACGGGTTTTTAGGGTACAGTTGAAGCCGTAAATTCAATATCTTTGCAGGTATGGATTCAAAACAGCTTAAACTTTTGAATTTACTTCAAAAATACATGATTTGTAGTTTAAAATTATATAAGAAATTACGCAAAAATCGTAACAGTAAATGAAAAAATTTAAACAAGAAATACATTTATTATAACACGCAAAAATTAACATAAAAATCTGGTGTGAAACACTCACACAACTTTCTCTTGCGAATGCAAATAATTAACAATAAACCTAACATTAGTAATAAAACATTAGAAATAAACATAACCTAATTTTAATCATGAGTGAAAGACGCAAAATGAAAATCAACCTCAGTTTGGCTTAGAAATACGGAAAATCACTCTTTCTCTCTAAACTAGGCTCTGTAGAGAAAAATGCTATAAATAAAAGTTGTAGATCTTTTAATTTTCTATAAATTTAATTATATACACTTTTGTCGTAAAATGCATACTAAGGCCGAAATGTTAAAAAAATTGTTTTTTCTCACGTTTTCGTGAGAAAAAAACTGAAAATCGCAAATTACCGCTAAACTAAGCGTTATACAAAAAATTGTTTAAAATAAAAGTTGTAGATTTTTAAATTTTCTACAACTTTTATTATATAACGTTTTGCGATAAAATGCATATTAAAGCCGCAATCTTAAAAAGAAAATGTTTTTACGTAAAAACAGCCTCACGCAGAATTTCAGCAAACATGGCGCCTACTATATCTTGTAGAGAATAAAAAATTGAGTAAACCAGACGATTTAAAAAAAAATCGTAGGACTAGTTTTTGAGAAAATTGCAAAAAACTGAAAAATTATACGAATAAACTACTACTTCCGGTTGACCGATTTTGATGAAAATGTTCGTGTCGGGTCCGGTAGTGATATGTAACTTAAGTTTCAAGTTTCAAGTTCGTACGATGTTCCGTTCTTGAGATATTCTGTTCACACATACACACACACACACACACACACACACACACACACACACACACACACACACACACAGACAGACACACACACAGACCAATCGCTAAAAACATGTTTTTTGGGTTCAGGGGGTCTGAAAACGTATAGATCCGGTGAAAACTCGATTTCGAAAAATCGACATGAAAACAATACTTTCCTTCCTATATATTCATATAGGCAAGAGAAAGTAAAAAAACATTAAAGTGTTTATTTTTATGTTATTAGTAAACATAAATCCATGTATTGGTCGCAAATAAAATAACTCTATAAATACATTAGTAACATAAGTTGCAGACCTTACATAAAGCAGGCGGAGAACACGCTGTACGAGTAAACAGCCCGCTAGGAGAGATACCTCATAATTGCTCAGCATTGAATGTGTGTGAACCGATTGACGCTAAACTAAGCATTGTAGAAAAACATGTTTCTAATAAAAGTTGTTGATTTTTCAATGGCCATCGTTGTAGAACATTATTTATAATTTTGTCCTAGAATGTAGCCTACATCAAGGTTGCTACCAGGAGTGCACAGACCTTCCTAGGAATTACCCTATCTTGTAGAGCAGGTGTTCTCAAACTGTGGGGCGCGACCCCCAAGGGGGGACGCAAAGGATAAATAGGGGGGGCGCGAGAAAATTAGAAAAATAAAAAACTGTATTAATAACACAGAAAAAATGATAAAAAACGTATTCATTTGCTTTGTTGGTTCTAATTTCTTACTCTTAACATGAGGGGGGCGCGAGCCCAGAATAGATCAAGGGGGGTCTTGGCCTGAGAACCCCTGTTGTAAAGCATAAAAACTGCAGTAAAAGAGGGGATTTTTTTATAAAATCGCACGAAAAAATTACTCCAGTAGACCGATTTTGATGAGAATGTTCGTGTGGGGTTCTCTCTCTTGTGGTACTGAACTTAAGCAGGTTTTAAATTCGTACGATATTCTGTTTCTAAGATATTTTGTTCAAACAAACTTACGCACAGACCGGTGGAAACCTATTTTTTACGGTTAGAAAATTGACAAAAAACTTAATTTTCCTTCCCTGTATTTCACATAGAGCTAGATAAAGTAAAAATGAAATTTGTAGCTGACTTACTTTAGATTTGCCTTTTCCTTTTTTCTCTGATTTCTCACTTTCCGCTGACTTAACTTTATCTTTCTTGCTTTTCGGCTTAGTTTCTTCAACGACTTTCTGCTCTTCTTCGACCGTTATCGTCTCCTCTTCTTCAGCTTCACCCTCTTCACTAATCTCCTCCGACTCTCCACCCATGCTAGAAGGCTCGTGAATCTCCAACAGGTGAACAGATGTCTTCTGAATTGGAGGAAATAAACTTACTTTTTTCTTGTAGCCGGTCATTTTTTTATCTCTTTGCTTTCTTCGCTCTTCATTTAACAATCTTTGTATTATTTCTATCTGTCTTTTTACTTTTGCTGCCTCTTTTACTTCTTCAGCTAATCTTGCGGCCCTGAAACCATTTCCAATACAGTTTTTGGTACGCCTAATAGCAATACAAATCGCTTGAAATTATACAAGCTATTTCACAATAATTACTTATAAGCAATTCAATCAAGTTTAAACTTCACATATTTCATAAACAAATCTTTAAAGTTTAACCTCAAAAGTTATCAATCTAAACAAAAATATTGGTGTGGATCATTCACACGACTTTTCTGGCCAGTGTAAATAGGTAATGAAAAAAATAACCAAATTGCAATTATGAATCTTGACACTAAACGACGCTAATATAAGCGCTGTAAAAACAAAATATCGAAGTAAAAGTTTTAAGTTTATTAATTTCCTATGCCTTAAGTTATATAAGCTTACACTTTTGCTGTAAAATTCATATTAAGGCTGAAATTTAAAAATAAAATAATTTTTACTGCCAGGACTCAGCCCCCAGAAATTCCAGCAGACATCTTGCTTACTCTATCATGTAGAACACAAGAAAAATGTAGGCCTATAGTAAATGAGGAGATTTTAAACAGAATCATAGGGAGTTGTTTCTGATAAAATCACAAAATATGAAAAATTGCACCAATAAATGAATACAGTAGAACCTCACTAACTGGACAATCCGAGAAAACAGCCAGGCGCATGCGCCAAACAGCCTCTTCTATTAATCACCAACCTCACCTTCACGAGTTGCAGTGAAGGCTGCACGGTGGTATACATATCAGACGAGCTAATGTCCCATAGCCGAGCGAGTGAGAGAGAGATATGTGGCGTAACTACGCATGCGCCTAAAGGTCTTTACCATTATAATCCAAATCTGAAAACATACTATAGTCCAGCCTCTCTTAGTTTCCTCCTAATGTAAACAAATAATGACGTCACTGAGCATGCGCATTGTATCAAAATGTGTACACGCTGATTAAAAAGTAACCACAAAATAGTTTTAAAAGTATTTTTATAAATGAAATTGTTAGGCCTACATCATATCATGACTGATTTTTTTAGTACTTTAAGTGGTTATAATTTAAAAAAATAGTTAACTTAATAGGAATACGACATCCGTAAAGTCGTAGATTCTAGCGTGCACCCTGTTGGAGGTGGCTTTTGTTTGTTTACATTAGGAGCAAACTAAGAACGGCTCAACTGTACAGTCGTTATCTTGGTTGTTGTTAGTTTACTGCATGCATAAACGCTTGCTCACAACAATGAGTAAAATTATACGACAATGTTATTGGAATGGGGCGTATGGGTTGTGCGAGTGAGAGCGTTATGCATTCTCTCACTCCCACGGCTAGGGGACTTCCACTCATCTGAATATTATACCTATTTTTAACTGACGAGGGTCTGGTGTCCGAGTGACTGTCGGAATAAACAGTCCCTCTTCCACATGGTGAAAGGTAGGGCAATCTCTTGTCCTCGGGGTGGAAAACTGCCTCCGAAGAAGAATGAGCCACAGATGTTGGCCAACGGCAGGGAAACGGAAAACCACTGCATTAAAGTCCGTTAGGAATCCTTAGTAGACTACATGATGGTTTGGAGTTACGGAAGAGATTGGTGAAATACTTTGTTTGGAGTGTTGCCACGTATGGAGCGGAGACGTGGACTTTGAGGAGGCAGGATGAGAGGGGGTTGGAGGCACTGAAAATATGCACTTGGAGAAGGATGGAAAGAGTTAATAATGAGGAGGTGCTACGGAGAGTGGGCTGCTGGAGACGATGAGACGGAGGAAACACAGGTGGCTGGGTCTCTGGTTGAGAAAGCAGAAGTGCTGGAGGGACCAGTTAATGGAAGAAAGGCAAGAAGGCGCAAAAGGTACAAGATGCTTGATGATGTGAAACATGGAAGAAGGTACGAGAAGGTGAAGAGGTTTTCGCAAGATAGGGAGGGATGGAGGATTGAATGTAGAGACTTGCTTTTTCGCAGAACACGAATGATGAATCGAACAATTTTTCCAGCAAACTTAATTTTATTTAAGTTTTTGTAAGACTTCAGACTTAATTTTTAATCTAGTACAGTATTATAGTAAATGCTTCAACATTAATTAGTGCTTCAACAAATTTATGAGCTATGTGTTGTACTAAATATTAAATTGATTAGATGCTACCAAACAGTATTCAGTATTTAGCAATAGACCTACTGTAGCTACTAAACAGTAGGCCTACTCAAACTGTAGGCCTAACTGATGCGACTGAATATCTTATTAGTCCAGCAACATTTTCTTGTTTGAGCTGTCACCGGATGGCAAAATTATGCAGCGTTGGGAAACATTATATTACGTTAGAAGCCCTGAAAAGGGCCCCTTAAGCGGTGGTCGTTTAGGCGGGAAGCGTCGGTTGAAGAGGTGGGCGAGACGGCATGTCGTCGTCTGGCGGAGACGCCATCTTCTTCCCTCGCAGTAGGGCGTTTAAGCCCTACGTTAAGGACGATTAAGCCACTACTTCCGGTTGATCGATTTTGATGAAAATATTCATGTCGGGTCCTCCAGTGGTAGTAGGCCTACCTAACTTAAGTTTTAAGTTTCAACTTCGTACAATGTTCCGTTCTTATGATATTTTGTTCCCACACATATCGCTAAAAACAGTTTTTGATTCAGGGACATGAAAATGTGTGTTTGCGGTGAAAATTAGATTTCGAAAATCGACATGAAAATAGAAGCAGCCTACTTTCCTTCCCTACATATTTATACAGGGTAATTCACGAAGATATGCAGAAACCTTGGGAGCTCATTGTACATGTAAAAATAATAAAAAAAGTTTCTATAAACATGGGTCCGGAAATGCTTCGTTACCGAGTTACGGCTAGCGAAAGATTTCGCCCGGATTTCAGCTCACCGGGTGAAATGAGGTCTTCCTGAAATTCGGGTAAGGTAGACTAAGGTGCGAATTCAATCGGTTCTTATGGTTTTTGACCTGATAAATTGAATAAAATAGGTCCAAGAACTATAAGTTAAGTAGTTTTTGCGAAAACCATTGTCAAATCCAAAAAATGGAGTGAATAAAACACATTTTTTCATCTTTGGGCAACAATTACTTTGTTATTTCACCAAGAAACTGATAAAAATTTTGAATAAAACTTGTAGAAAATGATATTCTCAACAAAACGGTATAAATAAAATACACAGAAAGCGAATAGATGTTTGATTAAATGAATTTTTATTCATAATAGTACAAAGTAAAATTAACCGGAAAAACATTAATCTAAACCTATTCAACCAAATTACAGTAAATTTTCAAAAGTGTCTCCGCCGATTTCAATGCATTTTTCTGCTCGTTTTAAGGACAGCTCTTGTTGCTTTCCGTTAATGGTGTAAAAGCTTCATTAATACGTCTAAGTATTAATGTTATTTTAATAATTGATTTTTCACTCCATTTTTTGCATTTGACACTGGTTTTCTCAAAAACTATTTAACTTACAGTTCTGCGACCTGTTTTATTAAATTTATCAGGTCAAAAACCATAAGCAACGATTGAATTCGCCCCTTAATCTACCTTACCAGAATTTCAGGAAGACCTCATTTCACCTGGTGAGCTGAAATCCGGGCGAAATCTTTCGCTGGCCGTAACTCGCTAACGATGCATTTCCGGACCCATGTTTATATAAACTTTTTTTTATTATTTTTACATGTACAATGAGCTTTCAAAGTTTCTGCATATCTTCGTGAATCACCCTGTATTGGGCAAGAGAAAGTAAAAATCTGAAAATGTTTGAAAAAAATACAGCATGGAAGAAGTGATGAAGTAAAAGCAATAACTTACTGATATCTGTTTTGAATTCGTTCTGAAGCAGCTGAATGTCGCATTTTTCCAACCACATTTTCTCGTTTGTACGAACCTCGATTTAGTCTGTGGCAACAACTGACGCTTAAAAGCGGTTTACCTTTTTCCATGGCTTCCTAAAAATTAATAAATCAAAAAATAATAATATAACTTTTTCCACAATTTTTACAATTATACACATTTTTTACAAAAGCTATAATACTGTGACACTTATCGCTAAGGTCCGTTTCGGGATCCAGGTAATTAAATAATTTTAATAATTCTTAATATGTGTACGTTGCAATCTGTTCAATTGAGAACAATAAGCAACCCCATCACCCAATGAGGTGAGGATGATGTGTATGACGTGTAAATGAGACTGTGCAGTCTTGTACAGACCCAGGTCGACCACTCCTGAGAGAGTATAGTTAATTGATACCCAACCATCAAAGTACACCGGCAATCACTGTCTAGTATTCAAATCCGTATAAAAGTAACTACCTTTACTAGGATTTGAACCAGGAACCTTCGTCTCCGAAAATCAGCTGTTAAACAGCTGATTTTGGTGACGACTTTACCTCTAGACCAACCCGGTGGTTATTAAATAATTAATACACTAAAGTTTACAAACAAATATTTATTACAACTAAAAGATTTACAAAATAAATAATAAACTAATTATAATGAAGTAATACAATAAATAACTTAATAATTTACTTAGTACTACTTACAAACAAAATTAAATAGAATACAGATTCACAATAAAACTGAATACAATATGGACAAATACAATACAACTGAATAACAATGCTTCGGAAACCCGTTGACCTGTTCTAACGGAGTTACCTTCGATAGCACAAGTAGTAAACTCTCATCAAAGATCAAACGGATACTAACTCTCGACCGCACCCGGGGCTCCCTTTAAATAGGTTAGATGAAAGAGGTTTCTCGAAGGACACAGAAATTCGATCAAAAAGATAATTCCAGAGTGGTAGAAAAATTCCATGAAAATGATAAAGTACAAAAAACCCTTTTTACTGGAAAAGTCTTAACTATTATAAACAAGTAATAAATCTATTACAAGTAGGCCTAATATACAAGTAATAAATAGATCTGCCCATAACAGACAGGTGGAAAGTCAAATTATTTACACTCAATTTGTTCGTTGCAGGGCTAAAATAAATAGTTCTGTTTCTTATCACATGGTAAGCCAATTAAATAACTGAATAATTTAACAACAGAAGACGTAGAGGTGTACTGTGACACTAATCAGAGTTATCTCCTCTGAAAGTAATGAATTTCATTGTACAGCCAGACCCTGTGGTGAATGAAGTGAAGGTGTCATTTACAGAGTGGAAAATATGTGCTTTTAAGAGGGCCCGTTATGCTGATAAGCGTACTTTTCCACTCAGTGGTAAAACACTCAATGGTAAACCACCTCACTCCTCGTTTTATTTAGTAAAACTTTTAGAGGTTTAAACCAGCCTTTCGGCTGTTGTCCTAAACAACAACAAATAGATCTATTGTAAAAAGTTGTTACAGGTAATCAGCCGATTTTTCATAAATAGTTGTACAACAATATACACAATAGCGCAGTCCTTTCAAACAACTTTCATGAATAGGCATCCCTTTATAGCCTACCCTATTGTTACTTTTTCACTCTATTATCTACTCTTTACCATTTTATGAATGAAGAAGCCTACTAGAATTTTCACTAACCATGCCCTTCTTCGATATTGTCACAATATATTATGCCCATAACGAGCAGGTGGAGTGTTTAATTAATTGCACTCTATCTGTTAGTTCCAGGGCTACAAAAAATAGTTCTCTTTCTCTCTTATCACATGGTCAACCAATTATTTGACTGAACTATTTAAAAACAGAAGAGGTAGAGGAGTAAAAGATACTAGTCACAGTTATCTCCTCTGAAAGTAATGGATTTCATTATACAGCCAGACCCTGTGGTGAATGAAGTGAAGGTGTCATTTGCAGGGTGCTTTTTAGAGAGCCCGTTATGTTGATAAGAATACTTTTCCACTCAGTAAGTTGTGGCAATGTTAAACCACCTCACTACTCGTTTTACTTAATAAAACCTCTACAGGTTCAAACCAGCCTTTGTTAAGTGTGAGAGAGACGAAATTATAGTTCATTTGTTTCATTAGTAAATAAAAATGAAAATACTGAGAATTCCGATACAAGGGTTTGTAGGTGATTCTTTGAGCAGGCCCACTGCGGATGGATGTATTTACTGCCGGCAAAACAATTGGATGGATGGATGCCCCGGGTAGCTGTAAATTATTGTTAGGCCTACTTTTCCACTCTATTATCTACTCTTTACCATTTTATGAATGAAGTAGCCTACTAACCATGCCCTTCTTTGATATTGTCACAATACATTTACAACAATTCTCAATGTACAAAGTGAAGGAAATTCACCTTCCAATCACGGCTAAAAGCCATATCGTAGGGTTCACTTCTTTTATTTAGTAACACAATAAAAAAGAGATTTTAACTACATTTGGGCTTATAACAAAGACATTTAAAAAAATCTTGTGTGAAACACTCACACAACTTTCTCTTGCCAATGCAAATAATTTACAATATAATTTAACATTAGTAATAAAATATTAGAAATAAACAAAAAACTAACCTCAATAAACATAACCTTATTTTAATCATGAGTGAAACACTCAAAATGAAAATCGACCTCAGTCTGGCTTAAAAATACGGAAAATCACGCTTTCACGCTAAACTAGGCTCTGTAGAGAAAAATGCTCTAAACAAAAGTTGTAGATCTTTTAATTTTCTATAAATTTAATTATATACACTTTTGTCGTAAAATGTATACTAAGGCCAAAATCTTAATAAAATCGATTTTTCACACGTTTTCGTGAGAAAAAATCAGAAAATCGCTAATTACTGCTAAACTAAGCGTCATACAAAAAATGTTTGAAACAGAAGTTGTAGGTTTTTAAATTTTCTACAACTTTTATTATATAAGTTTTTGCGCTAAAATTTATATTAAAGCCGTAATCTTAAAAAAACAACGTTTTTACGTGAAAACAGCCTCACCGAGAATTTCAGCAAACATGGCGCCTACCCTATCTTGTAGAGAATAAAAAATTGAGTAAAATAGGCGATTTTAAAAAAAATCGTAGGACCAGTTTTTGAGAAAATCGCAAAAAACTGAAAAATTATACGAATAAACTACTACTTCCGGTTGACCGATTTTGATGAAAATGTTCGTGTCGCGTCCGGTAGTGGTATGTAACTTAAGTTTCAAGTTTCAAGTTCGTACGATGTTCCGTTCTTGAGATATTCTGTTCACACACACACACACACACACACACAAACACACACACACACACACACACACACACACACACACACACACACGCACACACCCACGCACACACACGCGCGCACACACACACACACACACACACACACACACACACACAGACAGACACACAGACACACACACACACAGACCAATCGCTAAAAACATGTTTTTTGGGTTCAGGGGGTCTGAAAACGTATAGATCCGGTGAAAACTCGATTTCGAAAAATCGACATGAAAACAATACTTTCCTTCCTATATATTCATATAGGCAAGAGAAAGTAAAAATACAAATTTCTAAAGAAAACAAAAAATATATTCTAAAAGCTAATAAATATACTATTAAAGTAAAAAATAAATCGCTTTAAAATCAAGCAACTAAAGATATAGAATTATTAAAAAAAAAACTTTATATATAACTTTTTATAACTGTCAATTATTTTTTAAATTTACTTACAGGCTATACGTAGATCACATTAAAACCATGGTGGGTAGAAGGCAGTGGTTAAGGAACTTCGAATGCCAGCAAGCGCATGAAAGGTTTAAAAAAAATTGTATGTGTGTGTGTGGTTTTTTTCAGGCGTGATAGTTGATCATTTGATGAACTGTTAGTAAACCCTATGTGTCAAGGGTTCAGGTAGGGGTTTATATCGATATTAATAATACGTAGTCTTTCCATTAGTTGGATTTTCCGGGTAGTCAAGTAGGTCTGGCCATCGAGCCGCGGCTGGATCCCTACGAGACGGGGTGTTAAATAAGGGGGTCGGGGGTTTTCCCAGGGCACACCGGGTACTGAGACTTTTTAGGCCCTTTTTAGACCCTTTTACATCCTTTTACGCACTTTTTAGGCGGGTCCGGTACCCGGTGGTTATGTTTAGTGGGTAAAAATCCCACATAACCATTGCGCGTGCAATGGTATCTTTCAGGGCCATTTGGCCCTCTGAAGATTACCCCGCTCCTCACGGCTGGAAAAAAGGTCATAATTTGCTATTGAAAGACCAAAAAAATGGCTGGTGAAATATAAAACAATAGGGGCCAATGCGTATGTTTAGAGCTCATACCACCTTTCAAAAATAGTAGCCTATGTCTTTTACACCTCTACCTGTTTTGTTCTTAAACACTTCATTCATATAAATTGGGTGACCATGTGATAAGAAACAGAACTATTTTTTGTAGCCCTGGAACTAGCAGATCGAGTGCAAATAATTTAAAATTCCACCTGCCTGTTATGAGCAGAATATTTGAATATGATAGGCATAAAATTCGAGGGGTTAATGTCAAACAAGACTATCTACAAAAACGTAATTTTTCAGGAGTGCCATCACCATTTCCTTACCTTTACTGTTGTTTAGGTAAACAGCCGAAAGGCTGATTTGAACCTCTAGAGGTTTTACTTAGTAAAAACCAGGAGTGAAGTGGTTTACTATTGCCACAACTCACCAAGTTGAAAGCGTATGCTGTCAGCATGCCAGGCCCTCCGAAAAGCACCCGCTTTCCACCCTGCATATGACACAACACTTCATTCACCACACAGTCTGGCTGTATAGTGAAATTCAATACTCTTAGAGGAGATAACTCTGGCTAGTGTGTTTTACACCTCAACCTCTTCTGTTCCTAAAATAGTTCAGTCATAATAGGCTGACTATATGATAAGAAACAGAACTATTTTTTGTAGTCCTTGAACCAACAGATCGAGTGCAAGTAATTAAACACTCCACCTGCCCGTTATGGGCAAATTTACCATTAAGAAATAAATTCAACAAATTAAATTATACTAAATTTATAGTTGATTACATTATATAGATAGGCCCTAACTGAGATAATAGGAAGAGAATCAGATCAGTAGTTTTTTCGCTCTCTTGAAAAATAGCGTATTAAATAAATAAGTTTTTGTAGATAGTTTTGTTTGACATAAACCCCTCGAATTAAGTGTTACCTTTAGACACTGTAGATCGTGTAACTTCTTTTGTAACACTTTCTCGTTGTAGCTGCAATCTTCTAATCCTTTAATATCGAATTCCATATCTCCAACTTTTGTTAATAGGTTAGCAAAACTTTCTTCATCGAATTCTCTTCTCTTTCTGGAACAAATAAAACAATTCAATGACTGGTCATTCAAACTCATTTGTAAACGAAAACATCTTTCATTATAATTTGGCTAGGCGTAACCTGCAATGAGAAGTTAACACTATTTCGCACATCATCTCTAAGCTGTTGGGGCCTAGATGACCCTTACAGTGCCAGCGTCCTAATATTATGACGTCACCAGTTCAACCAAAAATACCGGTGTAGTCCTTTTATTAGTACGTAGACTGAAAAATTCTTGAATTTTTATTTTTCACTCAATTTTTAAAAAAAACAACGTATGGAAATAATCAGTAAGATATAGCCTATAGATTGAAAAAATACCTGTAGAGTTTTTTTATGAATTTAATTGATTAATATTGATTAAAACAACTAAAAATTGAATTTTTAAAACTTTTATCGCAGTATTTTTATTTTTTACAATACATAAATGATTTTTTTGTAATTTTTGCATAATTAAATTTTCTTAAAGTGATAGCCTATATATGAAATTGAGTAACATAATTTTTAGTGTGTCAAAAAGGAAATTTCCGCAAAAAATGACTACGTAACACTTTATTTTTATATTGTTAGAAATGTGTTCCAAGTTGAATATCATACTAAATCAATTCATTATGAACAAACCAAAAATGTCATTAAGATACCTTGAAAAATAGCCATGTTATGGGTTGTTGTTGTTGTTTAGGTCAACAGCCGAAAGGCTGGTTTGAACCTCTAGAGGTTTTACTAAGTAAAACGAGGAGTGAGGTGGTTTACCATTGGCTTCCTCACTGAGTGGAAAAGTACGATTATCAGCATGCCGGGCCCTCTGAAAAGCACATATTTTCCACTCTGTAAATGACACCTTCACTTCATTCACCACAGGGTCTGGCTGTACATTGAAATTCATTACTTTCAGAGAAGATAACTCTGATTAGTGTCTTTTACACCTGTACCTCTTCTGTTCTTAAATGATTCAGTCATTTAATTGACTGACCATATGATAAGAAACAGAACTATTTATTTTAGCCCTGCAACGAACAAATTGAGTGTAAATAATTTGACACTCCACCTGTCTGTTATGGGCAGATATATAAATGATAATAATATATGTTACGGGTAGATATATAAAATGCAACAAATCGCACAAAAATAGGCTGCCACTTTTCGGTAGGAACTCTCAATATTCTCTTGGCGCTGTAAGGTTTAAGTTAAATGAAAAAGAAACACGTTTAGTTTTTCCACTCGATTATCAGTTTACATGAGTTTTACTTTTCCCCATAGTTGTGTTTGTTACCGCATTATCAGACAATTACAGGTCATTTGTTCTAGCTAGAAGCTTTCCCTCCAACTCTGTGGGCCGCTGAGCTGTTCTGTTTAGTGGTGGGGGAAGCACCTCGCAGTTGTAACATAGTATACGGTTAGAAAGAGAGGGAATGATCATTAAGTGAGAAGGAGACAACACGTTCCCCTTTGAAACTATCCCTACTCTACCTACTCACCCTCCCCTTACAAGCTTCTTCCTAAAACAAACGAGCTACTCGTATATATGACTGAAGCATTAACAGAAGTACAGGTGTACAGTAAGATTAGAATAGGATGAGAGTGCAAAAATAATTCATGAGGGAAATTTTTTTCTGCTGCAATTTTAAAATTTCCCTTTTTTGATAAAAAATTTACCTTTTCTACATTTTGTAAAGTAATCATAATTCAAACAGTCGTGTTATATCCTGCAGTGGAATATTGGTTGTATGTTACAATGCCTCTTACGAGACAAAGTAAACTTGGCGGGTCAAAGGTCTGAGATTAAACGATATGTTGGAAATAATAACTTAAGAAATACCCTGGAATCCATTGAATCTTGTTTAGTTGCAAAATTTACAAACATGGATTCATCGCATTGGGAAAAATATTATAACATGTAATATACATAGAAGACGATTTGTACAACAGAGAATGTTTATTTGACTTAGCTGTAGAAAATTGTATCATTAACTTTAATGACTGGTTCGGATTCTTCTGATAGTGACGAAAGTATAAATTAGGTATTTGTAATTTCTGTGTTTTGTTTTCCATTACACAGGGTGATTTTTTAGTCCTGTTACCCAATTGTTAATGTCTGGTAATTTTTTTCTAAGAAAGGGATATTTTGTTTTGTGACACAAAGTTGGTAGCCCTACTCAACCGGTATAGATACGACAGTTTGAGTTGATTCTCCTTGAGTTGCGTAAAATTTTTTGCTGTTTCCAGTTGTGTTACGAACAGAATGTCTTTTACCCTAGAACAACGGGTTTTCATTCTTGAACAATATTTTGCTACAAAATCGTATGCGAGTTTAAAAGAATCATTTCAAATTAAATTTTTTTTAATTAATTTTTTTTTTAGCAGAAAACGTAGTGGTCGACCAACTCTCTTGACAGATGACGTTAAGAGAATGTGAAAACAAGATTGCTCAATTCTCAATGGAAAAGTTTACAAAAACTTTCCTCGCATGTTGATTTGTCATGTTCGAGTGCTCAGAAAGCTGCTAAAAAATTGAAATTGTATCCGTATCACATACGATTAGTTCTAGAGCTTCAGCCTCCAGATTTAAACAAGAGATTGTTTTAGGATAAAAGACATTCTGTTCGTAGCACGACCGGAAATGGCACAAAATTTTACACAGCTCAAGGAGAATCAACTCACACTGCCATATCCATACTGGTTGAGTAGGGCTACCAACTTAGTGTCACAAAACAAAATTTATTTTTTTTTAGAAAAATATTACCAGACATTAACAATTGGGTACACGACTAAAAAATCACCCTGTATTTTGTTGACTTTAAAAATAAGAAATAATTTTGTTTAAATAATCGATTTTAGTTGGTTGGAGTATAAATATTGTATTTTTTAAAGAAAGACTGTTTAATGTTAAAAAATTTAATTAGGTTATCCATTCATATCACTTATTGTTTAACAATAAAAGTAAATATTTAAAATGAATCAGCTGTTTCATTATAAGAAAAATTTCCCTGCAGGGAAATATTACATTAAAAATTTCCCTGCTGGTGAAAGACTGCAGGGAAATATTGCATTAAAAATTTCCCTGTGCTAAATAATTGTGTAAATTTAATCTTATCCTATTTTAAAACATCTGTAAAAGACTCTAGTCACAGTTATGTCCTCTCAGAGTATTAAATTAGATAATAATACAGCCAGACCCTTTGGCGAATGAAGTGAAGGTGTCATTTGTAGGATGGAAAGTAATTGTCTTTTTTCAGAGCCTGGCATGCTGATAAGCATACTTTTCCACTAAGTGAGGAAGGCAATTGTAATCCAACTCTCTCCTTGTTTTCGTTAGTAAAGCCTCTAAAGGTTCAAACCAGCTTTTCGGCTGATCACCTAAAAAACAACGATTAAAAGTAGGTTATGTATTTTATTATTTACACTGGCAAGAAAATGTCATTAAGTGTTTCATACCAGATATGTAATCAATTTTTGTTTCCATTCGAGCTGTTGAAGGGTATAATAAGGCCGATCGCGCACACAAATGACACGAAAGTTGTTGTAAGATATCTATGTCACAATACATTGTCGTATGTGAAAAATTTCTGTTTGCAGGAACGTGCCCGAAAGTGCGGGGCTTTGGGGCTTCAGCCCCCCGAACGGAAAATCAAATTGGGTCGTCGGTTATCTGTTAGACGTCCCACACTCTGTTAGCGCGCCTACAGAAACTACAAATGCAACATGCTACACAGCACATCATTGCGAGTTGCGGATTGTACAGGGGTTTTTATATACTCTTCACGTGCATTGATGATGCATGTTAATACACTACTTTATTTGTAACTGATGAAGTTCCACTTAAATATATTAACACTTATCTATTTTAACACAAATAGTAATAGCGTTATACTACTAAAAAATAAAATTAAAAAATTCACCAATATTGTTATGATACCTACAAATACTTTGGATTGAAACAATATTTTTCTACAACGGTTATTTTAACATCAGTCGGTGATTTTCTGTATTTTTATAATGAAATCAGTGAAAAACCGGGGTTTTTAAATTGCGACTTATTATACATTTTAAACACAAAATTTTAAACGACAAAAGTGTCGGCCTATTAATCATTTATAGGGTAGCACTACGGAAGGGAAATATACATGTTGTAAAAAGTTAAATGTTGTTTTATGTGGACTTGAATAATGTATTTCTAGTGCCCCAGAACAGTAAGATATTTCTTTTTGTTTTTATGTTTAGCCCTGGTAAGTGTATACTTACCAAGGAACGTTTATTGAAATGGAAATCACATAATTTTTGGTGGTAAGAATGCTTATTAAAACAACTTATAGTACTATTTAACAAAAAAATTGTGCAGAATTACTTATCTTACAATTTTTATTATCATGAATGCTTGCTTTTCTGTAAAAACCTGAATTTTTTAAGCACTGTACAAAAGTAACTACAAAACAACACAGTAGTGTACGCTGGCCGGCCGCGTTGGCGATGTTGGTAACGTCCTCGCCTCTCATCACGCGGTCTTGGGTTCGAATCCCACTCGGGTATGGCATTTTTTCATACGTTACAAAAATTCATTTCATCCTTCACCGTCTGCATTAGCAGCAATTTCCAAAACAGTCGGACGTTAAACAAAAAAAAAAAAAAAGTAGCGTACGCTGGTATGAATCCTAACTATATTCGTGCAACTCACGAATCAAATGGTCGCTGCACACTAATTTCAATATGTGGATAGCCTACTTACCAATGAACATCTATAACACCATAAAAAGCCAATAAGGTTCAACTGCGTAGCTTATTCTTAAATAAAGTCAACCTTATTGTCAGTGGTAAGTATTCTTATCAAAGACCTATAAAGGAAATTTGAAAAACATGGGTTTCAACTTTTATTTCAAACTGGGGTTTTCACTGTGCCCCTAGTTTAGCGTTAATTAGTAATTTTCCATATTTTTAAATCGTACAGGGGTTGATTTTCAATTAGCGTCATTCACTAATGATTGAAATTAGGTTGTTTTTCATTTTATTGTCCACTAATTATTAAAATAATAGGATATATTGTTAAATTTTTACATTAGCAAGATAAATTCGCTTGAGTGTTTCAGATCAGATATTACAATTTATATATATATATATATATATATATTTAATTCCTAATATGTGTACGTTGCAATCTGTTCAATTCAGAACAATAAGCAACCCCATGACCCAATGAGATGAGGATGATATGTATGACGTGTAAATGAAGTGTAGTCTTGTACAGACCCAGGTCGACCACTCCTGAGAGAATATGGTTAATTGAACCCTAACCATCAAAGTAAACCGGCAACCACTGTCTAGTATTCAAATCCGTGTAAAAGTAACTACAGTTCAGTCGTTCTTAGTTTGTTCCTACTGTCAACAAACCAAAGCCAGCTACTACAGGGTGCACGCTATAGTCCACAACTTTACGGATGTCGTATTCCTATTAAGTTAACTACTTTTTTAAATCATAAGTACTTAAAGTACTAAAAACATCAGTTGTGATATGATGTAGGCCTAACAATTTCATTTATAAAAATACTATTAAAAGTATTTTGTATTTAAATACTTGTGAAAGTATTTTGTTGTTATTTTTTAATCAGCGTGTACTCATTTTTTTATAATGCGCATGCTCAATGACGTCATTATTTGTTTACATTAGGAGCAAACTAAGAAAGGCTGGGCTGTACCTTTACTAGGATTTGAACCAGGAACCTTCGTCTTATTCTAGACCAACCCGGTGGGTTATTACAATATTTTTTCTATTGTTACTATTTTTTTTTATTCCTAATTTGTGTACGCTGCAATCAGTTCAATTGAAAACAATAAGCAACCCCATCACCCAATGAGGTGAGGATGATGTGTATGACGTGTAAATGAGACTGTGTAGTCTTGTACAGACCCAGGTCGACCACTCCTAAGAGAGTATGGTTAATTAAACCCCAACTATCAAAGTACACCGGTAACCACTGTGTAGTATTCAAATCCGTATAAAAGTAACTACCTTTACTAGGATTTGAACCAGGAACCTTCGTCTCCGAAAATCAGCTGTTAAACAGCTGATTTTGGCGATGACTTTACCTCTAGACCAACCCGGTGGGTTTATATTATTAATGATAAATTTTAATAGTGTTATAAATGGCGTGTTGTGTTGCATGTTGTATTTGCAGTTTTTGTAGGCGCGCTAATAGTGTGAGGGGCATCTAACAAACAGATAAGATCAATGAAATTTCTTATCAGATTAATATGTGGCGGGCCTTCGGGCCAGCCCAGTCAGTCAGCTGGTAGAAAGTCACTATTATTTGTTAAGTAACACCGTTTGGGCAAGCGACTTTTTATGGTGACCAGTTGACAGCCATCCATGAACAAACTCTACTGGGGGTCCCTGTTCAAACTCCATGTCAAAAAATACAGCAAAAGCTGCGATCAAATTGGGTAGTTATCAAAAATGTACAGTTCCCAATAACAAATAAAAGCTAAAAAAAAAAAAAAATATGTGGCGGGTACTTGGTTGGATGCACGATACTCGTCGAGTTCGATTCACCGCGCTGTTTTACAATTTCCAGCGCTATCTGCAGGCGATTATTTAAACCATGAAACACTTACTGGCTAAATATAGTATTGTGCAATTAAAATGATTGTTTTATTTTAGTAGAAGTTTGTCTCACGTGAGGTTTATTCAACCAACAACGATCTATTAAAAATATTAACAACAAACAGAAACTTATAAAACTGAGATACTATAACTTATTACTATTACTATAACTTACTTACTACTATAACTTACTATATTATACTATAATTATTATAACTTACTAAATTATACTATATTATAACTTACTAAGTTACTATAACTTATAAAACAGAGATACTATAAAACTGTAGTAAAACTAACAGTTCCTGTAGTGAAACTCTCTTAAGGGAAGATTGCACGATGGTTTTAGCTGAAAGTTTCGATTTATGGTTTTTTTATGTTTTCCAATAGTTTAGGCCTAGTTCTACCAAAAAAATAACATAAAATTACGTCAAAAAAATAATTTTTATGACAAAATTTACTTTTTGTTAAGTTTACCCCAAAAAAAATTATCATGGTCCCAAAAACGAATATTTTTCATAATTTTATACCCTACTGCTCTTTTTTTGTGCAAAGGGAATTTTAGTTTTTTAAAGTATCTGTATATATCACTGTTTTTAATTTTTCTCAGCTTTCTAACCAACTGTTGTTGGGAAATGTCCTTGTTTGTGTAAATTTTGCTTATTGCTTTTTCCGGTAAATTTAGATTTTTAACATTTAGGTGCATTTTTCCAAAAACCATTAAACCTACCAGGCTGAAATTTTTACCAGTTATATTCACCTTGCATATCCACACAGACCGACATTTTTATCACTTCCTCAGGTGCTCCAAAAATTATTAGTACCTAATACGGAAGAAACGTAGAAAAAAAATTGTAAAAATTTTATGTTATTCATAATATTTTTTATAAATGTTGATCCAAAAAATTAAATTGAAAAATTGTCACTAGCTAGAGAAACCCGTCAACTATAAGAGTGCAAAGTTTTATTTGTTTATCTTTTACCAATCCTATGAAAAATGTACCTAAAAAGAACAAATTGAACATTGGCGGGATACAAAGCACAGTCTGCTCTTAAAATGAAAATAGAAAGGGACGTAAGAACGGAAAGAAAAATTATTTTGAGAATTTTGTTAAGGTCAACAGCCTAGAAAGGCTGGTTTGAACCTCTAGAGGTTTTAATAAGTAAAACAAGGAGTGAGGTGGTTTACAATTGCCTACCTCACTGAGTACAAAAGTAGCCTATGCTTATAAACATACTTTGATGAAGATAGTAATGTAGTCTTTAAAGACCAATTCTTAGAAGAAGTTACTCAAGAACGATTGACCATTGCCAACAAAACGGATTCGGGAGATCCCATAGTCAAAATTTTGGAAAAATTAGTTAAATGTCGTTTTATAATGATATTTACAAATTAATTGCAATGACAATGGCAATGAAAAACACAATTGAAAATAATTTTATTATAATGATATTATAAGTAGATGTTTACCTTATTTAAATTGGAAGTATTAGATCTATTAAAAACACAATTGAGTTTCTCCTATTACATGAGAAACGACATTTAATGTTATTAATTATTGCAGTTGTTTCTTTAGTTGTTTCACTAATTACTTTTTATGCTTGTTTTATATTTAATTTTTATATAATCGTAATTTTCAAAATATCCCTCAGCTGTTTATTTGTTTACATTGTTGTGTATGTTGTTTATGCCAACGCGGTACAATTCACTATAAGAAAATTATATTTTTCTTTATATGCACAGATAAAGAGCATCAGAAAAACGGTATATATATATATATATAACGGTATTTGTATTATCTGATAACAAGCTTATAAAGATATAGTACGTTTGATTTAGGAAGAAGCTTGTAAGGGGTGGGCGAGTAGGTAGAGAAGGGATAGTTTCAAAGGGGCAAGTGTTGTCTTTTTCTCACTTAATGATCATTCCCTCTCTTTCTAACCGTATACTATGTTACAACTACGAGGTGCTTCCCCCACCACTAAACAGAACAGCTCAGCGGCACACAGCGTTGGAGGGAAAGCTTCTAGCTAGAACAAATGACCTGTACTGACCTAATAACAGATGTGATAAGAATAAAGAGAGTTTCATACTACGGTCATTTAGGCTACTAACAACACCAAAAACACAAATTTTAAGACAAACCCGTATTGGATATCAAGCCCCTAGATTGCATAAACCATTAATAGGACTGCTGCACATTATATAGCCTCAATCACATACCTTAATTTACCAGAGGCTATCCGAAATACTACTGATGTAACTCCTCAAATATACAAAAGAAAAGTAACCAACCAACTGGCTGATTAATTTAGGGAGAGGGCAGTCTGAGGATTTAATCACTTCTATCTATTCAAACGAATTGCTTTTCTTCTTGTGTCAGCTAAAAAATTTTTTTTTTTGTTATAATTGTCATCGAAAGTCTGCTTCATCCTTTGCCATTACATGACATTTTATTTTTATTTTATTTTTTGTACTATTATCCTGTTTTTTGTATATTTACGTTAGGAAATTTTGTTGTAAGTTTTTTTTTTTTGTAAATTTTTGTTTCTTTTCTTTTATGTAAATTTAGTGTAGATATAAAAAGCTATTATTATAACAGAATAAATAAAATAAACCAACTGATACCCGCGCACAGGCTAGACCTATGCGGGTAGGCTATTAGCAAATAACATAGGATAAGATTCATTGTACTTGTTTTTAGCCATAATAAATAAAATAAATAAATAAAAATAATTGAAAAGCCTGCCCATAACAGACAGGTGGAGATTCAAATTTTTTACTCTTAATCTGTTCGTTGCAGTGCTAAAATAAATAGTTCTGTTTCTTATCACATGGTCAGCCAATTAAATGACTAAATCATTTAAGAACAGAAGTGGTAGAGGTGTACTGTGACACTAATCAGAGTTATCTCCTCTGAATGTAATGAATTTCATTATACAGTTGGACCCTGTGGTGAATGAAGTGAAGGTGTCATTTGCAGAGTGGAAAATATGTGCTTTTCAGAGGGCCCGACATGCTGATAAGCGTACTTTTCTATTCAGAGCGGAAGGCAATAGTAAACCACCTGACTCCTCGTTTTACTTAGTAAAACCTCTACAGGTTCAAACCAGCCTTTTGGCTGATAACCTAAACAACAATTGACTAGCAAAGCTCACTAGGAACCGTACTGAGTTGGATAAAATAAATAAAAGAAGATATGCAGCAATTAGAAATAACAGACGAACATCTCATAAACAAAAACCCTTAACGATAAAAATACAAGATTTAAATCTGAAGAGGAAAGACGAGGACGGAAGGTTAATATACTGGGCAAAGAGAAAAACAACACCAAAGATTAATTTTAAGCAGAGACTGTACTTTGTATTATTCCAATGTTAAATTTGCTATTTTTAGGTACATTTTTCATAGGATTGGTGAAAAATATATATAAATAAATCTTTACACACGTTTAGTTGTCGGGTCTCTCCACCTATTCAAAGTTTTCCTATTACATCTGTGAACAGATAAAATTAGAAACAAATTAACGAACTTTATATTCCTAATGTGTGTACGTTGCAATCTGTTCAATTGAGAACAATAAGCAACCCAATGACCCAATGAGATGAGGATGATGTGTATGACGTGTAAATGAGACTGTGTAGTCTTCTACAGACACACTCACTGAGTGTGGTTAATTAAACCCCAACCATCAAAGTACACCGGTAACCACTGTCTAGTATTTAAATCCGTATAAAAGTAACTACCTTTACTAGGATTTCAACCAGGAACCTTCGTCTCCGAAAATCAGCTGTTAGACAGCTGACTAGCGGTAACGACGTTACCCCTAGACCAACCCACCGGGTTGGTCGAAATTAACGAATAACATAAAATATTTAAAAATTTCTTTATATGTTTTTCCAAATTAGTAATTGTTGGAGCATCTGAGCAAGTTATTAAAATGTCAATATTTATGCATGTATAACATGAATAACTCTTAAAACATTCACCCAGCTAGGTTTAATGGGTTCCGAGAAAAATGTAGCCTACCTACATTTTAAAATCTAAATTTACGGAAACAGCCAAAAAACAAAAAGGAACAAATCAAAAAGAAAATTTACACAAACAAGTAAATTTCCTATCAACAGTTGGTTAGAAAGCTGCATTAACAGCTGAGAATATCAAAAACAGTAACGCAGATATGGAAAAATAAAACTAAAATTACTGACTTTTAATAACTACGATAGCAAGAACGTAACAATTTATATATAAGCCAAATATTCGCTTTTTGTTTGATTAAATGTACAAGATTGAAGCTGCATAAACTGTACAATAATTGTGGCTATAAAATGCTTATTATCGATTTTAAGAAAGTTTTAGTAGAATGACACTCCAGCTGCAGAACTATTATTACTGAAAAAGCGTCTGCGTGCGTGACCGTGCTTCACTTGAAACGGAAGACATTCGATATTCTATGTTAAAAATCTGGTGTGAAACACTCACACAACTTTCTCTTGCCAATGCAAATAATTAACAATAAACCTAACATTATTAATAAAATATTAGAAATAAACAAAAAACTAACCTCAAAAACATAACCTTATTTTAATCATGAGTGAATGATGCAAAATGAAAATCAACCTCAGTTAGGCTTAGAAATACGGAAAATCACTCTTTCTCTCTAAACTAGGCTTTGTAGAGAAAAATGCTCTAAATAAAAGTTGTAGATCTTTTAATTTTCTATAAATTAAATTATATACACTTTTGTCGTAAAATGCATACTAAGGCCGAAATCTTAAAAAAATCAATTTTTCACACATTTTCGTGAGAAAAAAAACAGAAAATCGCAAATTACCGCTAAACTAAGCGTTATACAAAAAATTGTTGGAAATAAAAGTTGTAGAATTTTCAATTCTCTACAACTTTTATTATATAACGTTTTGCGCTAAAATGCATATTAAAGCTGTAATCTTAAAAAAAACGTTTTTACGTGAAAACAGCCTCACCCAGAATTTCAGCAAACATGACGCCTACCCTATCTTGTAGAGAATAAAAAATTGAGTAAACCAGGTGATTTTTAAAAAAAATCGTAGGACCAGTTTTTGAGAAAATCGCAAAAAAGTGAAAAATTACACGAATAAACTACCACTTCCGGTTGACCGATTTTGATGAAAATGTTCGTGTCGAGTCCGGTAGTGGTACGTAACTTAAGTTTCAAGTTTCAAGTTCGTACGATGTTCCGTTCTTGAGATATTCTGTTCACACACACACGCGCGCGCGCGCGCGCGCACACACACACACACACACACACACGCACACACACAGACCAATCGCTAAAAACATGTGATGTGTGGGTTCAGGGGGTCTGAAAACGTATAGATCCGGTGAAAACTCGATTTCGAAAAATCGACATGAAAACAATACTTTCCTTCCTATATATTCATATAGGCAAGAGAAAGTAAAAAATTATGCGAAAAGTTTTCTTTGTATTTTTTAATGTTTCTCAAATACATAATTGTTGTTGTTGTTGGTTAGGTGATCAGCCTGGTTGGCTGGTTTAAACCTCTAGAGGTTTTACTAAGTAAAACGAGGAGTGAGGTGGTTTACCATTGCCACAACTCACTGAATGGAAAAGTACACTTATCAGCATGCCGGGTCCTCTGAAAAGCACATATTTTCCACTCTGCAAATGACACCTTCACTTCATTCACCACAGGGTCTGGCTGTATAATGAAATTCATTACTTTCAGAGGAGATAACTCTGATTAGTGTCACAGTACACCTCTACCTCTTCTGTTCTTAAATGGTTCAGTCATTTAATTGGCTGACCATGTGATAAGAAACAGAACTATTTATTTTAGCCCTGCAACTAACAGATTGAGTGTAAATAATTTGACACTCCACCTTTCTGTTATGGGCAGACATAATTGTATGTAACTTTTTTTTACAAAACATAGTTTTTTATTAAAATAAAATAAAATAATGCTTATTTAAGGATTTGTTTTGCTTAGTACCCATATTATCCGGATTGTCTTTGATCCCAGTCAGTCCGGATAAACGAGGTTGTACTGTAGCTATTTTTTAAAAAGTAGATGACTCAATTAGAGATACAGACAAAACGAGATGAAAGATTTAATGAGAAGATAAGGTTAACAAGCTTGTCAGGTGTGCCACACGACAACACTTTTCACCGTGAAGTGTTAAGTGTGAAGTGTGAAATGTAAGGTGTAATTGGAGAATTGGTTCAGCCGAATTATTAGCATAAAATGATGGTTTGACTAGTGTCCCTTATCGATTTGTTCTAGCTCCCACGCCAACTAGACTACTCTTGCTCACTAGAACAGTTGTTGACCCAACTAGTTGCTCCACAGCTACAGCTTCAGCTACTGTAGGCTACTCTACCACTCAAATGACATCCTCACTTCACTCCACTCCCTCCCTTCCCGCACTTCATACTTCTTAATCACTGAAACGTTTTTATTTACACGCCTTTAATCATTGTCTACCTTCGTGCCAATTTTATATTTACTTTTCATACTTCGTTTTTTACGTTCCCACAGTGACGTTGTTATATCGTATAGTATTCATCTATAATAATTTTTTTTTTTTAATTCCTAATATGTGTACGTTTTAATCTGTTCAATTCAGAGCAATAAGCAACCCGATGACCCAATGAGATGAGGATGATATGTATGAAGTGTAAATGAGGTGAAGTCTTGTACAGACTCAGGCCGACCATTCCTAAGAGAGTATGGTTAATTGAACCCCAACCATCAAAGTATACCGGTAACCACTGTCTAGCATTAAAATCCGTATAAAAGTAACTACCTTTACTAGGATTCGAACCAGGAACCTTCGTCTCCGAAAATCAGCTGTTAAACAGCTGATTTTGGCGACGACTTTACCTCTTGACCAACCCGGTGGGTTCATCTCTAATAAATAAAGTGTTTGCCGGCCGCATCGGCGCAGTTGGTAACGTGCTCACCTCTTATCATGCGGTCCTGGGTTCGAATTCCACTCAAGCACGGCATATTTTCATACGTTACAAAAAATCATTTTTATCCTCCATTGTACTAACTAGATGTTCTCTGGTAAGTAGGCTATCCACATATTGAAAGCGAACTTTTTGCTTTGTGAGTTACACGAATGTGGTAAGGATTCATACCAGCGTACGCTACCATGTTTTTTTGTTGTTACTTTTTTACAGTGTTTAAAAAATTCCAGTTTTTTACGGAAAAGCAAGCATTCATGCTAATATAAAGTTAAGATACGTTATTCCAAACATTTTTCTGTTATATAGGGCTACAAGTTGTTTAAATAAGCATTCTTACCACTAAATATTATGTGATTCCCATTTCAATAAACATACCTTGGTAAAGTATACTTACCAGGGCTTGACATAAAAAAAAGAAATATCTTACTGTTTTGGCACTAAAATTTAACATTTTACATGTAGGCTATATTTTTCCCCGTAGTACTGCCCTATAAAGGGTTAAGTAGTACAATATGTAATTTTACATTTTTTTCAGTTATGATGTGTTATTAAGTTGTAATGTTGAATTGCATTTGTAAATGGTAAATGTTGATGATGACATTTAAGAAGCGAGGATATTTGGATGTAATCCAAAAAGAGTTAGTTATTCGCTTGTCATGGAGGTTTTTCAAAAGAAACGAACGATGATATGGCATGAGTGTCTGGTCTCTGGTCTGAGGTCTCAGCTGAAGGGTTGCAATTAGTCGCGGGCGGGCGGGCAACGGGTGGTTGCTCTTTAGACAAATTGGATCGTATATTTATTAATATCCGGCGATTTCACGGAGCACCTGACAACGGCAGCGCGGCGAGGCGGGTTCAGCTACAGCCGCCGCCGCCACGCACTTGGCAACGTTCGCTCGTTTCCATTCGCCACGCCTTCAAATCTGGCTCACTCATTTCTTTATTGCTATTCAAATTAGATACCTACTCCTTCCTGCATCGGATCACACATTACTTATTTCATCGCCCATAATAATTGTTGTTGTTTAGGTCATCAGCCGAAAGGCTGGTTTGAACCTCTAGAGGTTTTACTAAGTAAAACAAGGAGTGAGGTGTTTTACCATTGCCAACACTCACTGAGTGAAAAATTATGCTTTTCAGCATGCCAGGCCCTCTGAAAAGCACAGATTTTCCACTCTGCAAATGACACCTTCACTTCATTCACCACAGGGTCTGACTGTATAATGAAATTCATTACTTTCAGAGGAGACAACTCTGATTAGTGTCTTTTGCACCTCTACCTCTTCTATTGTTAAATGATTCAGTCATTTAATTGGCTGACCATGTGATAAGAAACAGAACTATTAATTTTAGCCTTGCAACGAACAGATTGAGTGTAAATAAATTGACACTCCACCTGTCTGTTAAGGGCAGCATAATCTACTCCAAACTACAAAGACCTGGGCTCCGTTCCCGGATCGGTTCTCAAACAGTTAAACAATCCTTTTATTCGATTTCATTCGTTTTACCTCATAACAGACAGGTTTTGTTTAATCCATAATGTGTGTACGTTGCAATCTGTTCAATTGAAAACAAAAAGCAACCCCATGACCCAATGAGATGAGGACGATGTGGGACGTGTAAATGAAGTGTAGTCTTATACAGAGTGAGAGACTTAAGTTTTTTTTTGACTTTAAACTTTATTTTTATTCACAACTGTACAGAACTTAACAACTAGTGAATGAGATGAAAAGTTTATGGTAGTAACTTGTGTGTGACATGAAGTGAAGCCCAATGGCCAATTTCGACATGAATGAAAAATACAAAATAAAAATGAAATGACATGAAATAGTACAATTTATATAATGTTGGAGGTATGATACGAGTAAATACAGTAGACTACGAGTATGATGTAGTAATGAGATGTGAATGACAACGATTAACCGATGAATGATGTACGTGAGAGTGTTTACGGATGAGTTTTTACTTTCTCTTGCCTATATGAATATATAGGAAGGAAGAAAGTATTGTTTTCATGTCGATTTTTCAAAATCGAGTTTTCACCGGATCTACACGTTTTCAGACCTCCTGAACCCAAAAAACATGTTTTTAGCGATTGGTCTCTGTGTGTGTGTGTGTGTGTGTGTGTGTGTGTGTGTGTGTGTATGTGTGTGTGTGTGTGTGTGTGTGTGTGTGTGTGTGTGTGTGGGTGTGTGTGTGTGTGTACAAAATATCTCAAGGACGGAACATCGTACGAACTTGAAACTTGAAACTTAAGTTATATACCACTACCGGACCCGACACGAACATTTTCATCAAAATCGGTCATCCGGAAATAGTTTAGTCGTGTAGTTTTTCACTTTTTTGCGATTTTCTCAAAAACTGGTCCGACTATTTTTTTCAAAATCGCCTCATTTTCTTAATTTTTTATGCTCTACAAGATGGATAGGCGCCATGTATGGTAAAATTTTTGGTGAGGCTGTTTCCACGTAAAAAAAATTGTATTTTTAAGATTGCGGCTTTATTAGCTATGCATTTTACCGCAAAAATGTAGTAACTTAATAGTTAAAGTTGTAGAGAATTTAAAATCCTACAACTTTTATTTCAAATACTTTTTTATAACGCTTAGTTTAGCGGTAATTAGCAATTTTCTTTTCTATTTTCTCACGAAAACGAGTGAAAAATCATTTTTAAGATTTCGATTTTAGTATGCATTTTACGATAAACGTGTAGGCCTATAATAAAATTTATAGGAAATTAAAAGATCTACAACTTTTATTTATAACATTTTGTTGTACAGTGCCTAGTTTAGCGTGAAAGAGCGATTTTCCGTATTTTTGAGCCAAACTGAAGTCGATTTTCATTTTGCGTCTTTCATATATGATTAAAATTAGGTTACGTTTATTGAGGTTAGTTTTTTTGTTTGTTTCTAATGTTTTATTACTAATTTTAGGTTTATTGTTAATTATTTGCACTGGCAAGATAAAATTGTGTGAGTGTTTCACACCAGATTTTTGTTTTATCTTATGGTGGTTGTAGTAGATGACGATTCTATTTTCTTTTCAGGCGCCTGGCAACAGGAAGGTATTTGATGAGATCAAACGAACGTTGCGTTGGGGTGTCCAATTGTTAAGTGTTAAGTTTATCACTTGAAATTTCGCAGAAGTTAGTCTGACGGATAACGAGTTATGGGCATAATATTAGGCCTATTCTACTAAAATTAAATTAATTACAACTAAATGTAATACAATATAGTCGATCTACTGTAAGAGCACTTAGCGCGAGGCAAGCGCCTCTATAGGTTGTAGGCTAAACGAAAGTTTTACACTAATTGCCGCGTATCTACCTCACCGCCGGACAATCAATTATCTTGCACTACGTTCCATCATTAAAATATCTACATTCACCTAAAATAAACATCCTTTAAGCGTTTTCAATTACACCGTTCAGATTACGTGTAATTATTGTAGTTTCATAAAAGACTCCGTAATTAATTATTTTAACCATTACATTTAACAAAACAATTTTCGTCTACTTTTTAATGTTTACCGCTTTTATGTTTCAAAAACTCAACACATTCACTATCATGCATGTTAACAAAACACAGCTTACAAAACTTTTCAACTTTAGTCTACGAAGAAAATCGAAAAGAACCGATACAATACCAAAAGATAGGCTTTACTGATGAAACTAAAAATGAGTTAAACACGGGCAAGTGAAAACAGTTGTAATGAACTAGTCACAGACATTAATTATTTTGAATCCTGAATCCTGAATCCTGGTTGAGAGGGCTAAGAAGCCCTATGATGGCGACATCGTGTTAAGGTACACCTGGTCGCTCGGGGAACAATATAACAGAATAATTGCAACCTCAAGAAATTTAGGGGGAATTTTATAGTTTAAATAGGAAATAGGATTCTGGTTCGTGGGACATTGGAACTGGGACTTGAAAGGAGGTAATTTATTATTAGAAGTTATTTGTGGAAAATTTAAATTAAGGGACAAGTGGGTTTAAGAGCGGCTCTTTTATTTTATTTTATATTTCAGTGGCCTTTTTTCAGTTTTGTGGGAGTCCTATTATCTTGGGGAGGGGAAGGCATGCATTTTACTGAACGTGGACTAAAGGTATAATTTAAGGTAGGGGTTAGTTTATGATTTCAGGGGAGACGGAAAGGGTAGAGTTTGGCATAATCACCGGCCTTTTTATGTTCTGAGTGTTTATCAATTTAAAATGGCGGCTCTTTTCACCGTAGTGGAGTGATTATGCATAGGAACATGGGACAACTACCAACTGGGGGGAGTGAGTCATACAAGTAGAAGGGGCATGGGCAAATAAGAGGAATACAGGGCAGAATAAAAATGTGGCAACTCTAAATTTTGTTAAGTGGGTCATACTGGAATTTAGATAAAGTCGTGGAATGGTAATGGCATAGAGACTTCAGGTGGGTGTGGACGTCGGTACAAGTCCTGAATGTATGAAATAAACAATCTGAAATGATAAACAACGGAATTGTTTACTCTCCTGTTATAATTGAAGCGCATTAGTCTTGTATTAGCCTACTTGTGACCAAAAATAAAACTAAGCCTATAATAAAAACCCACTAATCATAAATAATAATGTAAAAATGGTAAATAATGTAACGAAAAATAACAATGTAAGAGTAACAATAGTAAAATTTTTTAGATATTAAGCTTAGACCAGCGGTTCCCAAACTTCTATCTTTTACGCCCCCTTTTGCCAAAAAGAAAACTTTTCACGCCCCCTTACACAATTTTATTGGGCAATAGAAAATCACATATTACATTGAATAACCATAGGCCTACATTTTTTTTATATTTTTTGTAGCATTAGAAGTTGCAATTTAATTTTAACAAGAGACAAAATAAATCAGTGGATGGATGACCTTGTTTTTTTTTTTTTTTAAAAAAAGGTTGATTATTAGAAAATGCACAACGTAAATCATTGATAAAACCAACATTGCACCGATGCTTTGTTTTTATTGTAACAAGTGCTGAAAACACTTTTTCGCACAGATAGGTCTAGGTGCTTCATAAAGATAATTACAATTACTGCCGCTTGCTGTTATATACTGGGGTAAACTTGGTAATACTTAACCCAAAGTGATGTTTTGTCAATTTTATCGAAATCGTTTTGCGCAGCAGAAACATTTTTTATTTCTAAAACTTGTTTTTTAAGTAATTCGGGCAGGAAGTCTATGTTGACACTGAAAGGATCCGTTATGGAGGGTAAAGCTATCTCGAAGTCCCACGCCCCCCTTGACGTGTCTTCACGCCTCCCTTGGGGGGCGCGCCCCCCACTCTGGGAACCGTTGACTTAACCCAAAGTGATGTTTTGTCAATTTTATCGAAATCGTTTATCGCAGCAGAAACATTTTTTATTTCTAAAACTTGTTTTTTAAGTAATTCGGGCAGGAAGTCTATGTTGACACTGAAAGGATCCGTTATGGAGGGTAAAGCTATCTCGAAGTCCCACGCCCCCCTTGACGTGTCTTCACGCCTCCCTTGGGGGGCGCGCCCCCCACTCTGGGAACCGTTGGCTTAGAGCGAATAATTTATTAGTGTTGTATGGAATTTTGTTTTTGATCATGCTGTGGGTATTTTAAATTAATGCGCATGCTCACTGTATTGCTGGTTGCCTACGTCGGAGTACTCTTAGTGGCGTAGACAGACTTTACAATAATTGCCTGTATGATAGTAGTCTATACTATAATATAGGGTGATTCAAAAAGAGCGCCGGTTTTGATATATCAAATTAAGAGATTTATTTTATTGAAAAACTGAAAATAAATACATCAACAAGTTCATCTTACCTTCCGATTTCATGTATGAAAAATGATGTCATGCATGTGTCCTCCTCTACTGCGCTGGCACGCATCAACTCTGTCCATGAAATTGGATATTACTGCACGACAAGTTTCGACTTCCATTTGCCCGATAACCCGTCGAATTTCCTCCTTCAAGTCATTGATGTTTCGGGGTTTATTGGCATACACCAATGACTTCAGATGACCCCAAACATGAAAGTCACAAGGCGTCAAGTCACACGACCTTGGTGGCCATTGATGGTCGGAATTACGAGAAATGATGCGATCCTGGAACCGTTCACGGAGCAACAACATTGTTTCTCGTGCAGCAACTGAATTTTATACGGGTGATATTGGAGATCGTACCGAAGAATTCTCCGTACAGAAGAACATCGTAAACCCAATTGTTGAGAACGGCGACGTATTGATTTTGCTGGGCTAACAGCCACACTGTCACGAACCAACGCAACGTTCTGCTCAGTTCGGCCAGAACGACGACGTCCAGAACTTTTAAGGTCGACAGTTGAACCCGTCTCAAAAAAACTTTTTCATGAGCCTGCGAACTGTTGATTCATTCGGTGCTTCATTACGGACTAGAGTACCGCGAAGTCGCCTGACAGTAGCCGCATAACTCTCTCCACTCTGGTAAAATGTTTTGACGATTAACACTCGTTGTGCAATAGTAAACTTCTCCATGGTTAGACACAGACTGCGAGAGTACTACACTGCGAACAAGAGAAACTACAACTGAATCGTTAATCGGAATGTTCTCCGAAATAGAAATGAGGTCTAACAAAGTTGCCAACCGATAAACAAAAATTTACCAGCCGTTTAAAAACCGGCGCTCTTTTTGAATCACCCGTTATTTATGTAGAATGTACTAGACTGAAATTGTTAGTGTTTTGTCAGATGAAAAACTGGAAGCAAAAACAACAGCGCATGTAATCATAATGGTGGATAGGCATAGTGGCCGTTGCCAAGCCTACTCAGGCTGCTCACTCAGCCGTCACCGAACCAAATAGGCTATACGCCTACTGGTATCCCTTTCACATGGATGCGACTTGCATCACTAACCAAAACTCTCCTTTAGACTACCTTTTTTTTTATTTTTTTATTTATGCGTCCTGGAGACTCCATGAGGAGTATAGGACATGTCAGTTATAACACCTGAAATACATAATAAGAATCACACAATGTATCACTACTATCAAGAAAGAAATTCTTGTATGCTATAAAAAGTTTCACCGATCAAGGAATTTTTCTAATTTTTTTTAAAGGAATTCAAATTATAACAAAATTTTAAAAATTGGGGTAATTTATTCATGAATTTTCTTCCTGCATAAGTAGGTTTTTGTTCAAACAATTTTGTGGAGTGATTAACCACATACTGTATCTATCTATAAGGCATAGGCCTACCTATCTATAAGGCAGCAAGTTAAAAGTAGGCCTACTTACTAACTCATTAACAATGTAGTAAATACTTTCACTTTCTCTTCCCTACATGAATATACTGGGAGGAAAGTATTGTTTATATGTCGATTTTAAGAAATCCAGTTTTCACCGTATATAGGCTAGGCCTACACGTTTTCAGACCCCCTGAACCCAAAACCATGTTTTTAGCGATTGGCCTGTGTGTGTGTGTGTGTGTGTGTGTGTGTGTGTGTGTGTGTGTGTGTGTGTATACAAAATATCTCAAAAACGAAGTTAAAACTTTAACAAAATAATTAATTCCGATATTAGGCCTATAGAAGTTAAAACTTTACCAAAATATCGTACGAAGTTGAAACTTGAAATTTAGGCCTAAGTTAGGTACTACTTAATTAGGGCTGATTAGAAGATTGTTTTGCTTTTACGGCTTCATTGGACCACTTGAAATCCAAATTGAAATCAAATTTAGAAATACTTCTTGGTTTGATTTTAGGATTCTTACTTTTTCTCATTAAAATTTTTATACTTTGGGATCTGATCTGTTTGATTTTATCTGTACAAATCATTGACGACGGAGCTCGAGTTTTTTCAACTAATCTTGTGTCTTTTATTTTTAAGTAACTTACGCTGTTCAGATTTTTCTAAAAGATCTTCGGCCAACCACCTTGGAGGATTTTTCCACCATTTTTTTTATTTTTTTTTTTTACGTTCGACGGTTTTGCAATTACTGCTAATGCAGATGGTGAAGGATGAAATGATTTTTGTAACGTATTAAAATAAGCCGTGCCTGAATGGGATTCGAACCCAAGACCGTATGATGAGAGACGAGCACGTTACCAACTGCGCCAATGCAGTTAACTGTAGAAATGATTTGTTTCTATACTCGGTTGTCTGGTATTTTAAGTAAAGGTCCGAAAAAATAAATTCGATTCTTCCACATGATGTCAGTGATTGGTTCGATTTCATGGTAGAGTTCAGAATCTAATACCTGGGTGTCTTAAGATATGCCCCACTAGCCTATCCCTTCTTCTGGTAAGATGCTTCCATAGGCTATATAAAAATATATAGGCTACTTCTTTTTTCATCCACTTGCCTAAGAACCTCTAAATTACTTATTTTTTCCATCCACCTAATCTTTAACATTTTCCTATAACACCACATTTCAAAAGCTTCTATCCTCTTCTTTTCTACAGCCCCAATCACCCACGTTTCACTCCCGTATAACGCTACACTCCAAACATAATGTTTTAAGAAAGTTTTCCTAATCTGTAAATCAATGTTTGTAGTCAGTAATCCTTCAAATGACACTTTCACTTAATTCACCACAGGGTCTGGCTGTAGGTATAATGAAATTCATTACTCTCAGAGGAGATAACTCTGACAAGTGTCTTTTACTTACCTACCTCTTCTGTTGTTTAATGATTGAGTCATATATTTGGGTGACCATGTGATAAGAGAGAGAATTATATTTTGTTGCTCTGGAACTAGCAGATCGAGTGCAAATTATTTACACACTCCTCCTGCCTTTTATGGGCAAAAGCACAACGATATATAATTAGTCTATGTTGGTAATGAAGTGAATTTATCAAAATAAACATCCGAAATAAATTGCTGGATTTGAATGACAAGAATAAGACGCGATTTGTGATAATGTTTAATTTATTCGACACGGAGTAAATATGATTGGATCCAGGTTGGATACACACGCTTTCAAAACTATCCCAACTTATTCTACCTAGTAAGCATATAGGCTACTATATAGGCCTACTATACATCTAGGCTTCTCATATGTTAAGCAATTTACTTTCATTTCACACCGATCCACAGGCCTTTTCGTTAAATGAGTCTGCATAGAAATTTCTTTTTCTCATAGGCTAAGTTCTGATTGGTTTTCACTTTTTCAAGAAAATATCAGTAGGCTATTTAAGGGGAAATGTCACGATGGTTTTAACTCAAAATTTCAATTTTTTTGGTTTTTTTATGTTTTTCAATAGTTAGGCCTAAAACTACCAGAAAAAATATGAAATTACGCCAAAAAAATATTTTTTTATGAAAAAATTAAGTTTTCATCGAGTTTACACAGAAAAATTATCAATTTACCATGAACGAATATTTTTCACAATTTTATACTGCTCGGTTTAGTGCAAAGAGAATTTTATTTTTTAAAATATCTGCATCACTGTTTTTTGTATTCTCAGCTGTTGGTTCAGTCTTCTAAACAACTGTTGATGGGAAATTACTTTTGTTTCTGTAGGGCCTACATTTCGTTTTTGATTTGTGCCTTCTTATTTCTTGCGTTTTTCCATAAATTTAAATTTTTAACACTAGATACATTTTTCTCAGAAACCAATAAACCTACCAGGCTATAATTTTTACCAGTTAATTATCTTGTATATCCACATAGTATAGCGACATTTTTATGACTTTCTCAGGTGTTCCAAAAATTAGTAGTAGGCCTACGCAAAAAACGTAGAAAACAATTTATAAAAATTTTATGTTATTCGTAATATTTTTAAAAAATGGTAATATTGTCTAAAGATTAAATTTAAAAAATGTGAGTAGCTCGAGAAGAAACCCGACGCCTATGGTGTGTAAAGTTTAATTTTCCTTTCTTTTACCAATCCTATGAAAAATGTACTTAAAAATAGCAAATTTAACATTATTGGCAGGATAAAAAGTACAGTCTTCTCTTAAATAAATTGTGTAAATATTTTTTGTATGCCTGAGGAGTAGCCTACGTCTAGTATCTAATGTTATTCAGATAGGCCTAACATTAGATGTTATTATATAACATTGATGTTATTGATGTTATTATGATGTTAGATGTTATTAGATAACATGTAGATTAATAACATGTTATTTATTTATTGGCAAGTTTTAAAATTGCAATTTATCATTTTACTTTGTCCGTCCGTCCTTCCGCCACATAAGATAGCAGGAAAAGGTTTACGGATTCGTAATTCAGATAAAAATTTAGAAGGCATGGATTGGAATTAAATTTCCGGTTTTGACCGGAAGTCATGAAACCATAGTCTATTTAAATTTTTAAACAAAAATCTGGTGTGAAACACTCACACAACTTTCTCTTGCCAATGCAAATAATTATCAATAGACTAAACGTAACATTAGTAAAAAACATTAGAAATAAACAAAAAAACTAACCTCAATAAACATAACCTAATTTTAATCATGAGTGAAAGACGCAAAGTGAAAATCAATCTCAAATTGGCTTAAAAATACGGAAAATCACTCTTTCACGCTAAACTAGGCTCTGTAGAGAAAAAAGCTCTAAATAAAATTTGCAGATCTTTTAATTTCCTTTAAATTTAATTATATAGGCTAGGTACACTTATGTCGTAAAATGCATACTAAGGTTGAAATCTTAAAAAAAATCGTTATTGCTCCTCAGATCCCGACTGAATGGCAATAGCTGTTTGAAATTAATACGGCGGCAATTACGAACAAGAGCAAAGTTAGAAAAAGGGGTTTTTATCTACAAACAGAGCTTGCATATGAAGTTCCAACATTATAATTTTATTAAATTAAAATTTGGCCTACATTTGCTTTGTTTTTAAACAGAAAAATACAATAAAATTAGTTCTATAAGAGATAGAGAAGTCGAATGTGTGCTGAAATACTACTAATTTTAAGAATTATTGGCTATGTATCTTTTTGGCAAATGTATAGTGCTAAAGACAAAACCCAATAATGTGAAAAGTAGCGGTGTCCTTAAACTTTTGACAAACACTGTATTTTTTTAATTATCATACTCAGTGAGGAAGGCAAAGGTAAACCACCTCACTTCTCGTTTTAATTAGAAAAGCGTGTAGAGGTTGAAACCAGCCGTACAACCATTGAAAGACCATTGTTTGGCTTAAAGCTGTGTGATGGCTCAATAGAAATTCCACCATCAAAAGATTTAGGGAAATGTTAGCATGGTCTGTTGGTTACATGTAGGCATGTTTTGCAGCGTTGGATTTACACAGGGGCAACATGGGCAAGTGCCCAGGGCGGTAAATTTTTGGGGGCGGCAAATTTTTGGAGAAAAAACTTAAAAAATTAGTTTTGATATTTTAATTCTGATTATTTGATCGATAAACTTTACTCACGATTTCGAATTGTTAATCAACTCATTTTCATTCGTAAATTTAAATTTGGTAGTACGACATTAAAATTTGACTTAGCTGTAATGAATATTGAGGCTGATATCCTTTTACAATTAGATTGCGAAGAAATTATTACTGATTTTGCGACAAAAAAAGTGAGACGAAAAAATGTTTAAAGTTAGATTTTGATATGACCTGGAATATACGTTGTAATTTGAAAAATGATAATTAATTTGTGAATATCAAAGTTTCAAATAAAGTTTAATATGTTAATGTAATAACAAACTTGCTTGTTTAATTTTTATGCACTATAATTTAAAAACGCTGATCTTTCAAAAAATTTTAAAAGGGGCGGCATTTCTGCCTTGCCCAAGGGCGACTTTCATAGTAAATCCGGCCCTGATGTTTTGTGCGTTGGGATAAAAGTGTAGGCCTAAGAGTAAGAAGTAGGGTGTGCGTCACTATAGCCTACCATATAAATAAGTTAGATGTATCGAGTGAAGGAAGTTACTGCGGTAGCCTGTAGAGTGTAGAGCGTAGAGCGAGGGGACGCTCTCTTATTATGGTGGATGATTACATAAATGAGTGGAAGATTGTTGTCGGTGAAGTATGGAGCATGGAGTATGGAGTATGGAGTATGGATTGAATACAGTATGACAAGATGGCGGTGGGTACCTCGTTATTGGTAGGTGTGGGCTCCACCCCCCACCCCCACACACCGAAGCACTGCGCAACAAAGTGCACTGGACTGTAACATGATACAGTATCCGAAGTGCAGTCTGCTTCACTCAATCAACTCTCTCTCTCACTTGTGAGCGCTTGCGTCATTGTACTGCTGTTCCTCGTCTACACTATCCAAATTACATCTTTATTCCTTATTCCTTTTCCTTAATCCTTCTGTCAATTTTTTTTTTTTTTTTTAGCTTTTATTTGTTATCGGGAACTGTACGTTATTGACAACTACCCAATTTTATCGCTGCTTTACTGCATTATTTGACGTGAATTAGCCATGAGGTTGAACAGGGGCCAGTAGAGTTTGTTCATGGATGGCTGTCAGCTGGTCACCATACAAAATCACTTACCCAACCGGTTTTACTTAACAAATAATAGCGACTTTCTACCAGCTGACTGACTGGGCTGGCTCGGAGGCCCCTTTGAAATTTAAAATAATTTTTATTTCATTTTACGCCTAAATATTAAGCACGTATCCAGAAACTTTTTTCGGGGGGGGGAAATAAAATATTAAGTACTACAATAGCAGAACCCACCGGGTTGGTCTAGGGGTAACGTCGTCGTCGCTAGTCAGCTGTTTAACAGCTGATTTTCGGAGACGAAGGATCTTGGTTCAAATCCTAGTAAAGGTAGTTACTTTTATACGGATTTGAATACTAGACAGTTGTTACCGGTGTACTTTGATGGTTGGATTTCAATTAACCATACTCTCTCAGGAATAGTCGGCCTGGGTCTGTAGAAGACTACACAGTCTCATTAACACGTCATACACATCATCCTTATCTCATTGGGTCATTGGGTTGCTTATTGGTTTCAATTCAACAGTTTGCAACGTACACACATTAGGAATAGGCCTAGGCCTATAAAAAAACAACAGCAGACACGCACACACACACACACACACACACACACACACACACACACACACACACACACACACACACACACACATATATATATATAGGCCTATATATAAAGGCTATATATACATTATTATTATTATTATTATTATTATTATTATTACACACGTTGTAGACCCTTATGGATCACGTGAAGCTTCTACGGTTCTTCCTGCGGGTTCTCCATGACATCCACATCTTCTCACTCATGGCTCTCTTCCTCTCCTCTGTCCACGTATTGCCGGTCTTCTTGGATCTGATCTCTGGCTGCACTTCCCACTCGTCTATTCTTTTTCTATACGTATGTATCGCGGTCTGTCGCGTCTTCAGAAGTGAGTTGAGCGTTGTCAAGGTCTCTTCTTACTTGTTCGGCCCATGTCATGCCTTTAAGATTTTCTGTAGCAATAAGAATCTGGTGGGTAAGTCTGTGTTAAGGAAGTCGTTGTATATTTTATGTGTCCATAGAATTTAAGTCGTCTTTTTCTTATGTCTGCTGAAACGCACGCACGCACGCCCGCACGCATATACAGAGTGTTTCAAGAGGACGGATATTCTTCAGGAATTGACTATAGCTTGGCCTACAACTAAAAAAACGAAAAACAGTTCGTAATATTTTTATAAACATTGGTTGGAATCACTTTCTTATCGAGTTACGCCTGGCAAAAGATTCAGTTGCCCCTGTGAAATGAACTCACACCAAATAAACCTTAATTAATCCCTACAAATTTCTGTGTGAGTATTTTACAGGGGGAGTAGAATTCCAGGAAAACTCTTTCGCTAGCCGTAAACTCAATAAGGATGCGATTCCGAACCAATGTTTAGGCCTATAAATATTGTGTTGTTTAGGTCATTAGCCGAAAGGCTGGTTTGAGACTGTAGAGGTTTTACTAAGTAAATTGAGAAGTGATTTTGTTTTGTTTTTTTTTTTTGGTTTAACGTCTGACTGTTCTGCAATTACTGCTAATGCAGACGGTGAAGGATGAAATGATTTTTGTAACGTATGAAAATATGCCGTGCCTGAATGGGATTCGAACCCAAGACCGCATGATGAGAGGCGAGCACGTTACCAACTACGCCAATAGGGTCGGCGTAGTGAGGAGTAAGGTGGATTACAATTGCCTTCCTCACTGAGTAGAAAAGTACGCTTATCAGCATGCCGGGCCCTCTGAAAAGCACATATTTTCGACTCTGCAAATGACACCTTCACTTTATTTACCACAGGGTCTGGCTGTATAATAAAATTCATTACTTTTAGAGGAGATAACTCTGATTAGTGTCTTTTACACCTCTACCACTTCTGTTCTTAAATGATTCAGTCATTTAATTGGCTGACCATGTGATAAGAAACAGGACTATTTATTTTAGCCTTGCAACGAACAGAGTGAGTGTAAATAATTTAACACTCCACCTGTCCGTTATGGGCAGCTATAAATATTACCAACTGTTTTTTACTTTCTCTTGCCTATATGAATATATAGGAAGGAAAGTATTGTTTTCATGTCGATTTTTCGAAATCGAGTTTTCACCGGATCTATACGTTTTCAGACCCCCTGAACCCAAAAAACATGTTTTTAGCGATTGGTCTGTGTGTGTGTCTGTGTGTCTGTGTGTCTGTGTGTGTGTGTGTGTGAACAGAATATCTCAAGAACGGAACATCGTACGAACTTGAAACTTGAAACTTAAGTTACATACCACTACCGGACGCGACACGAACATTTTCATCAAAATCGGTCAACCGGAAGTAGTAGTTTATTCGTATAATTTTTCAGTTTTTTGCGATTTTCTCAAAAACTGGTCCTACGATTTTTTTTAAAATCGCCTATTTTACTCAATTTTTTATTCTCTACAAGATAGGGTAGGCGCCATGTTTGCTGAAATTCTCGGTGAGGCTGTTTTCACGTAAAAACGTTGTTTTTTTAAGATTACGGCTTTAATATAAATTTTAGCGCAAAAACTTATATAATAAAAGTTGTAGAGAATTTAAAAACCTACAACTTCTGTTTCAAACATTTTTTTGTATAACGCTTAGTTCAGCGGTAATTTGCGATTTTCTGTTTTTTTTCTCACGAAAACGTGAGAAAAATCGATTTTTTTAACATTTCGGTCTTAGTATGCATTTTACGACAAAAGTGTATATAATAAAAGTTATAGAAAATTAAAAGATCTACAACTTTTATTTAAAGCATTTTTCTCTACAGAGCCTAGTTTAGAGAGAAAGAGTGATTTTCCGTATTTCTAAGCCAAACTGAGGTTGATTTTCATTTTGCGTCATTCACTCATGATTAAAATAAGGTTATGTTTTTGAGGTTAGTTTTTGTTCATTTCTAATGTTTTAATACTAATGTTAGGTTTATTGTTAATTATTTGCACTGGCAAGAGAAAGTTGTGTGAGTGTTTCACACCAGATTTTTTTATTTTTAGTTGTAGCTATAGTTTCTGAAGTAATTTGTTTTCCTGAAATAGTCTACCACGTAAAGGTCTTAATATTATGGGTGTAACGATTGAAAACATTTCCCTTCGCACTTTATCCAGACTTATTAGAAGTGTAAATGAGTAATCCGTGTTTAAAAATATTTTCGATTTTCATTTAACTTATTTGTGTTTTTTAGTGTTGTTTTACGTTTTTATCATCCACTTATTTTAACTAAATCATTACATTAATCAAACTATTTAAATCACCAATCTACAACTTTTACTTTCTCTTGCCTATAGCTATGAATATATAGACAAGAATATTATGGTCTATATGAAGGAAAGTATTGTTTTTATGTAGATTTTTTGAAATCGAGTTTTCACCGGACATAGACTACACGTTTTCAGATCCCCTGAGCCCAAAAAACATGTTTTAAGAGGTTGTTCTGTTTGTGTGTAAACAAAATATCTCAAGAACGAAACATCGTAAGAAGTTGAAACTTAAAATTTAAGTTAGGCAGAATGTTCGCCAATTACGATGGCATGTAGGGAGGGCAGCGAGACAGAGAGAGAGAGAGAGAATGTGATGCGTTCGCCGTTCCCCTCAACTCATTTCAATCAGTACAACGGTGTTCAAGCAGAATTGTGACAATAAGCGATCGGTGGGGCACTCTGCCAGTTTCGTTCATTACACTCTAACAAGCTCAATTTTCATCAAAAAATTCTGAAAAAATTACTTTCGCTTCCTAATGAATCTTACTTTATTACACTATAAATGTTATTATTATACTCTGATATTCAGATAAGATACGCTCGTACAAAGTTAGATGTTTAAATCTCATCACATTTTTTTGCGTATCATGTAATATAACTCTTTCTGGAACGACATAATATGCGTTTTATTATTTTGTTATAAAATATAAAATTTGATTTAAATGTTGAGTGGAAACAAAAATGATAAACGAGCTTGAAAAAATCACTCTTTGAAGGGAAGTTAATGATAGATTGTCGTTTATGTTCTCTCCTTCCTGTTAGTATTCCAAGAAGCTGAATAATTTTTTATAGTTATGAACTTTATATCAAACATATGTCAAATTTTAGAAATCAACTACATACGCACAATATCAGTTGTATGAAATTTTAACAAAAAGTACCGCAAAGTAAATAGGGAAGAGAAAGAGGTTATGGCGTCCCTCTCTTTCGGGCCGGTCAAAACGTATGATACATCATTTAGGGGAAAAACTTATTAGCTATTACCCCAAATTGAATCGCAGAAATTTTTCCCCGAATTTTTTACGCTCGTAACTAATCTGCTTTAGACAGCGACACAAATGTCAAAACGATACAGTACGATCACAACACGAGTAGTGAGAACTGCTTTAGAGGCAGCCTGTATCAGGCTACGACGCCGTTTTTTTTTTTTTTTTTTTTTTTTTTTTTTTTTTTTTTTTTTTTTTTTTTGGTTTAACGTCCGACTGTTCTGCAATTACTGCTAATGCAGACGGTGAAGGATGAAATGATTTTTGTAACGTATGAAAATATGCCGTGCCTGAATGGGATTCGAACCCAAGACCGCATGATGAGAGGCGAGCACGTTACCAACTGCGCCAATGCGGCCGCCAATACGACGCCGTGGTGGGGGATCTACATACTGCGCATGAGCGGCCCGCACGCCACCGTAGTTGGTTACCATTATACTAGGCCTACTAGAGGACTCGACGACAACATTTTCATCAAAATCGGTAAATCGGAGGTAGCCTACCTAAGTGTATTCGTGTAATTTTTCAATTTTTGTCAAAATTTCAATTTCACAATTTTTTTCAGATTTTCTGCAAAACGGCTCCTACGATTTTTTTAAAAATTGCCTTATTCATTACATTTTTATGCTCTAGATGATATGGTAGGCGCCATGCCCGCTGAAATTCTTGGGGAGGCTGTGCTCTCGTAGAAACAAAATTTTTTTTAAGATTGCGGCTTTGATATGCAATTTAGAAAATAATCAAAGTTGTACTATAAAATTTAAAAATTTGCAACTTTTAATTCTAACCTGAAACATTTTTTTGTAAATTGCTTAGTTTAGCAGCAATTAGTGATTTTTTCTGTTTTGTTTTTCATAAAAATCTGTACAAAATGGGATATTTTAATATTGTGGAATTAGTAGGCCTATTTTTTTTCTCTTTATTTCTTTATTTACAACTGTAAAATTTAACAACAAGCAAATGTGATGATTATGATAATAATGTAAATAACATGATAGGCATGAGAGGGGTAGGGCCCCCATTGGTGCTTCGCCAAGAATGAAATTTGTGTATAAAGTTAGTATACATGTGTGTATCAAATGTATGCATTTTAAGACAACAATGTGGCTTCTATAATCAAAGTTAGATTATAGGAAACTAAAAACCTACAACTTTTATATTAGTATTTTTCTCTACAGAACCTAGTTTAGCGTCAAAGTGTGATATTTTTTTTAATTTTAAGCCGAATTGAGATTGATTTTATTTTGTAGTAGGCTATCATTCATTCATGATTAAAATTAGATTATATATTTTCTTTTATTTATTTATTTATACGATGGGTTAACGGGGTGAGGGTTTGGGCACGTAATAATTCCCAGACCCTAGCCGGGAGTCGAACCCTGGACATCCGCTTAGTAGGCTAGCGTGTATCAGTGTTTCACACCAGATCTTTTCTAATCCAAACGGCCGCGGATTTTATTAGTTGGATAATGCAAAGCCTCCTGCAACACTTTGCAACGCTTCAGAAGCTAAATGTCGCGAGGGGAGAAGTGCGGTTTACCACACGTTAATTAATTGGCGGGTTTGAAAGAGTACCATATGGTTGGTTCGGTCAACGATCAGAAAGTGGATTTTGACAAACGCGTTTAAAAGTAACGGGAAAGAGAATCAATTAGTTAGCATGCCGGATGCTTCCGGCAAGCCGTACGCTTATGATATATTTTATTATTGAACACAATTTCCGCCACCCACCTGGTCTATCAGTAGGCCTATTATGCCTACGTAACTTATACGTAATAGGCAGTGTCTAGTTGGCCATAAGGACTGTGTGGTTTTTTTGATCGTTTCACACCCCCACACAAACATAATCCCCAATTTGGTAGGCCTAATTTATTACCGTAATATCGTAGACTATAGGATGCTAATGTCTTTTAGCCCTACATCCATACAGTCTATCTATAACTAAACACCCAAAGACAGAGCGTTCAATTTCACGCCGCTTCTGTTCGTTTTATGAACCATTTGTTCTGATTTTTAATCATATGAAAACATTTTTACTTTCTCTTGCATATGAATAGGCCTTATAGGCTATAGGAAGAAAAGTTTTGTTTTTATGTCGATTTTAAGAAATCTAGTTTTCACTGGACCTACACGTTTTCAGACCCCCTGAACCCAACAAAACATGTTTTTTTAGCTGGCCGCATTGGCGCAGTTGGTAACGTGCTCGCCTCTCAACATGCGGTCGTGGGTTCGAATCCCACTCAGGCATGGCATATTTTCATACGTTACAAAAAATCATTTCATCCTCCATTGTGCGATAGTTACACCCCAACGTCGTCGCTAATGACCCCGTTGTATTAATGCGACGTTAAATAAATGAATATAGTATAAAATAAACGTGTTTTTAGCGATTGGACTGTGTGTGTGTCTGCGTGAGTGTGTGAACAGAATATCACAAGACGGAACATCGTACGAACTTGAAACTTGAAACTTACACTACTTACACTACCGGACCCGACACGAACATTTTCATCAAAATCGGTCAACCGAAAGCAGTAGTTTATTCGTGTCATTTTTCACTTTTTTGCGATTTTCTCAAAAACTGGTCCTACGATTTTTTTTCAGAAACGCCTAGTTTACTAAATTTTTTATGCTCTACATGATAATGTAGGCGCCATGTTTGCTAAAACTCTTGGTGAGGCTGTTTCACGTAAAAAAATTGCTTTTTTAAGATTGCGGCTTTAATACATTATATGCATTTTAGCACATAAATTTTATATAGGCTATAGGTAGGCCTACTTAATAAAATTTGTAGAGAATTTAAAATCCGACAACTTTTATTTCAATTAATTTTTTCTATAACGCTTAGTTTAGCGGTAATTAGCGATTTCCTGTTTTTTTTCTCACGAAAATGTGTGAAAAATCGAGTTTTTTTTTTAGATTTCGGCCTTAGTATGCATTTTACGACAAAAGTGTAAAATTAAATTTATAGGAAATTAAAAGATCTTCAACTTTTATTTAAAGCATTTTTCTCTACAGAGCCTAGTTTAGCGTGAAATAGTGATTTTCCGTATTTTTAAGTCAAACTGAGGTTGATTTTCATTTTGCGTCTTTCGCACCTGATTAAAATTAGGTTATGTTTTGTTGAGGTTAGTTTTTTGTTTATTGCTAATGATTTATTACTGATGTTGGGTTTATAGTTATTTATTTGCATTGGCAAGAGAAAGTTGTGTGAGTGTTTCACACCAGATTTTTTAAATTGTTATTACAATTTTCCTTCGTCCGTCCGTCCGTCGCGACCAGATGAAAGAGACTTCAAGAGATAGCAACAAACCGTTTTCGGATTTGTAATCTACACAAATAGTTAGTGGGCTTGAATTGGGTTTGAAGTTCCGGTTTTTACCGGAAGTGGCCCAAAACCGGAAATCAAGAAATCAAAGTCAAAAATCTGGTGTGAAACACTCACACAACTTTCTCTTGCCAATGCAAATAATTAATAATAAACCTAACATTATTAATAAAATAATAGAAATAAACAAAACACTAACCTCAAAAACATAACCTTATTTTAATCATGAGTGAATGATGCAAAATGAAAATCAACCTCAGTTTGGCTTAGAAATACGGAAAATCACTCTTTCTCTCTAAACTAGGCTCTGTAGAGAAAAATGCTCTAAATAAAAGTTGTAGATCTTTTAATTTTCTATAAATTAAATTATATACACTTTTGTCGTAAAATGCATACTAAGGCCGAAATCTTAAAAAAATCAATTTTTCACACATTTTCGTGAGAAAAAAACAGAAAATCGCTAATTACCGCTAAACTAAGCGTTATACAAAAACTTATTTGAAATAAAAGTTGTAGAATTTTCAATTCTCTACAACTTTTATTTTATAAAGTTTTGCGTTAAAATGCATATTAAAGCTGTAATCTTAAAAAAACAACGTTTTTACGTAAAAACAGCCTCACCCAGAATTTCAGCAAACATGACGCCTACCCTATCTTGTAGAGAATAAAAAATTGAGTAAACCAGGTGATTTTAAAAAAAATCGTAGAACCAGTTTTTGAGAAAATCGCAAAAAAGTGAAAAATTACACGAATAAACTACCACTTCCGGTTGACCGATTTTGATGAAAATGTTCGTGTCGAGTCCGGTAGTGGTACGTAACTTAAGTTTCAAGTTTCAAGTTCGTACGATGTTCCGTTCTTGAGATATTCTGTTCACACACAGACACACACACACACACACACACACACACACAGACACACACACAGACCAATCGCTAAAAACATGTTTTTTGGGTTCAGGGGGTCTGAAAACGTATAGATCCGGTGAAAACTCGATTTCGAAAAATCGACATGAAAACAATACGTCCGTGCAATTACAAAGGGGCGTATCTCGATTTTGTTGATTTTTCAGGAAAGCCATTTAAAGTTTGAAGTGAACCCTTCATGTAACTTAACACTGCATTGTTCACTCATTATTGTTCATACTTTCTTTATTTGTATAGATTATAATAAACAAATGTACAGGTTTTGGATAAAACAATTAAAAAAAGATTTTTATCATTACAAAATAAAGAAATGATGACTCAAAAACCCTTCTTACTGAGATACGCCAGTTTGTCATTGCTTTCGTAATTTTATTAATGCACGAATTCCAGTTACGCCCTTGAGAATACCAGTATGTTAAATAAATAATAACAAATAAAATAGAAGTAATTTGTTTTATTTAAAATATTTAAGCTAAGATAAAAACACGGGATCTTAAACACTAATCATTATAAATTTCTGATTAGCATAATGACATTTACTTGACGTTAAAAGACTATCTGTTAATGATAATAACCATTAGGTTTCTTTTGCAGTTTTATTGACTTTCCTAATTTGCTTTAGAAATGTGTATGATTTATCACAAATTAATTTGATCATTGAGTATATTAATGAGAACATTATTGAACTACAATATTTAAAAAATTACAGTATTATAAACACTTCCAAATACAATTCCACAAGGTGATACAAATATAAGTTATAAAACTAAACACCTACCAACTAAGTCTAATAGAAACCATGTTGTAGTCAACATTTTTTTTAGTGTCAACGATAATTAGGCCTACTTCCTGTTATAAAAGAAATAGTCGCATAAATACTATTATTTTGACAGCGGTAATAAAAGTAATATGTACTGGACACATACTAAATACACTCAATGCGCTCCTGGACTGAGAAGTAACATGAAAATGATTTATAAAACTAAACACTTACTAACTACACCTAAGATAATTGATTTAAGAAAAAAAATTACTTAAACAAGTTAAACAACACAAGTAATAAGACAAAATTTCTTATGAGGTAAATTTGTGTAAAATGTCGCAAATCCTGGATTTTTTATTACAAGAGTATCTCTTAAGCATAATTTCACCAAGTCATTATATTTTGCAGTGGCTATCAGTGGAGATTTCCCATTAAGTTTTTCTGGATAGCTAAATTCAGATTTTCGAAAAGTGAAATGCTATTGTACACGTTAGAACAATGGGTTGTTTTAAAATAATCTTTCTAGGCTGATATTTTATTACCATTAATCCTCTGAAGGTTGTCTAGTCAATCTTATCATTAGCATCATCCTTCCTAACCCTAACCCTGAGAATTCTAATACCTATTGAAAGTTTTTTGAAGTTAAGAAAATCATCAAAATTTAAAGAATAAGTAATGTAGAATTATTTGCTCGTGCTAAACAATAAATTGGTGTTAAATGTTTTGGTAAAATATTTCTCCAGACAACTTTAAAGTTGTTTGAATAGTTGAATGAGCAGATTTTTGCAGAAAAAATCTGCAGATACGCCTATTTGGTGCTTTAATTCAAAAACATACACAACCACAAACAGGCGTATCTAAGATATAGCTGTATGTGACTGTTTTTCCACGTGAAAATATTAACTTACGCCCTTCATTTTTTTTTAGTAACCAAGAAACTAACATGAATTGAGATACGCCAGTTTGTCACTTCACAGAACAGCACCAGATAAGTATGGAATCGGCCTTAACTCAAAACAGGCAAAAATCGAGATACGCCCCTTTGTGATTGCACAGACGAATACTTTCCTTCCTATATATTTATATAGGCAAGAGAAAGTAAAAATAGAGTCATCTGATTTTTGTTAGAGTAAATACAGAAATCACTAGTCTATTGGTTCTTGCCATGAATCAAAGGTAAGCTCTAATATTTTAACTAATTTGTGCCCACTGTCGACATTTGTCGACTTTGCACTAATTTTTAGTTTTTACTTTCTCTTGCCTATATGAATATATAGGAAGGAAAGTATTGTTTTCATGTCGATTTTAAGAAATCGAGTTTTCACCGGATCTATACGTTTTCAGACCCCCTGAACCCAAAAAACATGTTTTTAGCGATTGGTCTGTGTGTGTATGTGTGTGTGTGTGTGTGTGTGTGTGTATGTGTGTGAGTGTGTGTGTGCGCGTGGGTGTGTGTGTGTGTGTGGGTGTGTGTGTGGGTGTGTGTGTGTGTGTGGGTGTGTGTGTGTGTACAAAATATCTCAAGAACGGAACGTCGTATTAACTTGAAACTTGAAACTTAAGTTACATACCCTCACCGAACCCGACACGAACATTTTCATCAAAATCGGTCAACCGGAAGTAGTAGTTTATTCGTGTAATTTTTCACTTTTTTGCGATTTTCTCAAAAACTGGTCCTACGATTTTTTTTAAAATCACCTGGTTTACTAAATTTTTTATTCTCTAGAAGATAGGGTAGGCGTCATGTGTGCTAAAATTCTTGGTGAGGGTGTTTTCTCGTAAAAACGTTGTTTTTTTAAGATTACAGCTTTAATATGCATTTTAGCGCAAAACTTTATATAATAAAAATTGTAGAGAGTTTAAAATCCTACAACTTTTATTTCAAAATATTTTTTGTATAACGCTTAGTTTAGCGGTAATGTGCGATTTTCTGTTTTTTTTCTCACGAAAATGTGTGAAAATTTATTTTTTTAAGATTTCGGTCTTAGTATACATTTTACGACAAAAGTGTATATAATTTAAATTTATAGAAAATTAAAAGATCTACAACTTTTATCTAGAGCATTTTTCTCTACAGAGCCTAGTTTAGAGAGAAAGAGTGATTTTCCATATTTCTAAGCCAAACTGAGGTTGATTTTCATTTTGCGTCTTTCACTCATGATTAAAATTATGTTATGTTTATTGAGGTTAGTTTTTTGTTTATTTCTTATGTTTTATTACTGATGTTAGGTTTATTGTTAATTATTTGCACTGGTAAGAGAAAGTTGTGTGAGTGTTTCACACCAGATTTTTTTTTATTAATGAGTGATGGAATTCGAGGCAAAATCGTTTTGTATTAAAGGTTGGTATCTACAACGTTGTAATCTTACACCGTTGTTCTTTTTCGCCCCATACCTTATTGGTGAACTATAACTTACTGGTTTGCCGGCCGCATTGGCGAAGTTGGTAACGTGCTCGCCTCTCATCATGCGATCTTGGGTTCGAATCCCATTCAGGCACGGCATATTTTCATACGTTACAAAAAATCATTTCATCATTCGCCGTCTGCATTAGCAGTAATTGCAGAACAGTCGGACGTTAAACCAAAAAAAAAAAAAAAATAAAAAAAATATAACTTACTGCAAAAATCACCTGCATAAATTCAATTATAACATTTATTTATAACTTTCATCGTCATCATATGTCATGTAGGCCTAATATTTGGTCGCTAATTACGTATTTTGAAATAAAGAAACTTGTAATAAATAAAGAGTTGATAGCATAAACAAGTATTTTATTCCTACCATTAAAAGAGAATTGTGTACCAACTCATTCCTACTGTCGACATTTGTCTACATAAGATGGCTAAACATTGTGTAGGCCTACTCACTCACGCTCACTGTCGACTTATGTCGACACACGGCAAACTTAGTGAAAATTGGAAAGTAACGTAAAAAAATCATCAAAAATGTGGCATATAACTTTAAATACAAATAACAAACAAAGTTATCAAGAACAATAATCTAAAAAAAATTTGGTCATCTGTCAATCGGTTTCTGACACAATTTTTTCGAAATTTCAGGGTGCTCACAGTTATAGGACGATCCAAACAGAGTAATTATCTTATGGGCATGAGCATTTCAAATTTGGAAAACTTGATTTTCATAGAAATTTGTAAAACTACTTTTGGGGCGTTAAGAAGCAACTGCTTCAACCCAATAGGCCTACACCTGCAAAGTAACTCAATTAATTAGTTCAGGCAGACATTTTGTTCTGGCATAATCCAAATTAAACGGCAAGGGAAAAACAATAAATTTTTGTTTTGGTCGACAAAGCTGAACAGTTTTCTCTCTTTGGAACCCGGTGAGGTAAATAATATTTTTTGGTAGGTTGTCAATGAGGACTCAAGTCACAGGCCGGATTACTTCGGTCAGGGGCCGGATCTGGCCCGCGGGCTGAACTTCGCTTATCATTGCTCTCAGAGCTTTATTAAGTAAAATGAGGAGTGAGGTGGTTTATCGTGCTTTCCTCACTATGTGTAAAAGTATGCGCTAATCAGCCCTCTGAAAAGCATCTCGGCTTACCTTCCACCCTGCAAATGACACCTTCACTTCATTCACCACAAGGTCCTATCTGGGGCCTATTATGATAAGACTGTGACTATAGTAGCCTATTTACGTAAAATGAAAGATGAAGCCTGTGGTTTGGAACCGCGTATCTCGCCAAGTAAGAAACATAAAAATTTCAGGTATGGCTCAAAAGCTTTAGATCAGCCAAACAGCTGATATAAATTCTAAAATCAAACAGCTGATCAAAATTTAAAAATCCAACAATGTGTTACTAGGCAACGAAAATAAACATAAAAAAATCATTATTCATTTATTACTAAGTACGAACTCAATATATTAACATCAACTTCATCAATACCCACCGGGTTGGTCTAGAGGTAAAGTCGTCGCCAAAATCAGCTGTTTAAGCTAACAGCTGATTTTCAGAGACAAAGGTTCCTGGTTCAAATCCTAGTAAAGGTAGTTATTGTTATACGGATTTGAATGCTAGACAGTGGTTACCGGTGTACTTTGATGGTTGGGGTTCAATTAACCATACTCTCTCAGGAATCGTCGACCTGAGTCTGTACAAGACTACACCTCATTTACACGTCATACATATCATCCTATCTCATTGGGTCATGGGGTTGCTAATTGTTCTGAATTGAACAGATTGCAACGTAGGGTACACATATTAGGAATTTAAAAAAAAAAAAAAACTTCATCAAAACCAATTTATAAATATTCAATTGTATCGTTTCATCTATAGGCCTATTCATTGTTTGAATCATTATCTATAGCCTATTATATTATTTTTGAACATTCATCATATAAATAACGCAGCAAGTTTTGGTTTTTCTTAAAATTGAAGAACAAATTTATTTATTACAAAACCAATGAAAACATGAGACGAATATGATAAACATAAAATAAATCTCTTAGAAAACAAAAAAAAACAAAAATCAAATGTTTTTATTTCTCTTCAATTAAACGCAATGCCACATAAGCTATTTTTTGGTATGCTGTATGGTTTGGTTTTGCTGTATGGCTTTTAAAGCTTTGTTTTTTTGTTATTTTATTCGAACAAATTACAAAACAGGACCGTGTAATAGGCATTTTCTAGCGATTTGGAAACAAATTAATATGTAGGTAGGCCTACCTGTTTTTTAGAGCATTTTTCACTTAATCCATGTTTCAGAAAATGTAGGTAGCTCGATCAATTTCAAGAGGGAAAATATGGCGTTTTAGATAAGTGTTTCTGCATGTTTTCTAATTAATTTTAGATGAAATTCAGCCTTTTAGTACAAAGGAATTAGAGCGTTCTTTCAAAATAAATATTATTTTCGTTCCCGATGGAAGTAACGAGTTAGAACCAACGCTATATCACTTTATCAATGAGGGAATGCAATTACAGTGGAATCTCAGTAGTCCGGCCTGTTCGGGACCGAAAGGGTGCCGGATTAATGAAAATTCCGGATTACTGGATGTGTTGGAATTTTGGAAAATTGTAAATAACTATAATTTATAAACTAAAAATTATAAATTTAAACAAAAAATGAATAGCATTGATTTTTATGTGATTTTAAGTTAAATTAACTAATTAAAAATAAACCAGCCCAGTCAGTCAGCTTGGTAGTAAGTCGCTATTATCTGTTAAGTAACACCGGTTGGGCAAGCGACTTTGTATGGTGACCAGCTGACAGCCATCCATGAACAAACTCTACTGGGGGTCCCTGTTCAAACTCATGTCTAATTCACGTCAAATAATGCAGCAAAGCAGCGATCAAATTGGGTAGTTGTCAATAACGTACAGTTCCCGATAACAAATAAAAGCTAAAAAAAAAATTAAAAAAAGGTTTGCTGAGTACTTGTGTAGTAATTGTACTAAACATAATTATCGGCTATTGATATCGCCTAGTGCGGTGTGGGGGTGCTCGTGTTCTGAGAATTACGTTGGATAAAACGCCAAAAATTATTCCATTTAACAATAATTAAGGTCTGCTTATAAATTTCTTTAATCAAATCCTAAACATACATGTAGTATAAATATATATTAAATCCGCCGTAATTAGGTCGAGTTGATTTCTCTAATTCAATTTAAATCTTTTACCAAAATCTGTCTTGGGTGAAGGTTTCATACGTTTAGGTAGGCCTAATATTTTAAGGGCCGGATTACTGGAGGCCAAACTACCGAGATTCTACTGTACACTAGTATTTTACACGTGTATCTGTTCTGTTGTTAAATAGAGCATATAATTGGGTGACCATGTGATAAGAGAAGCAACTATTTTTTTATACCCCTGCAACTAGCAGATAAGAGTACAAAATTAATTTTACACACCACCTGCCTTCTAATTTCTTGACATGTCCTGTACTCCCTCGGGAGTCTCCTGGACGCAATAAAAAAAGTTTTGTTTATTATTGAGTGAAAATGACATGTCGACACCCGGTACTGTTGAAAATGAAGGTTATTCGAATAATAAACAGTGAACTGACAACCCAACTTATTTTGAACAGTTAACCTATACAAAGAACAATTATTGTAAGGGAATCTGTTAAACAAGAGGAATGTAATAAAGAGAAGTCGAACTAGAAAAACATTTTCAGAAACAAAACAACCCACGAAACTATCCCAAGGGCTACTACATACATCTTACTCGAACCCCTCCTTTTGTTATTTTTTACAATTGAAGACATTTTTATTGCTTTTTAAAAAGGAAAATAAAGTAAATGTTACAAATCAGAGTGGAAAATGTCAATTCGTCTTTTCTTTTTTTTCTAACAACCAGAAGCAATGTTTTGGATCATTTTCACCTACTAGGGCTATTATATTGTCATTCAGTAGGCTTAGTATGTATTTCATTTTGAATAAATAAATTCGTTCTTTACCTGCTCACAAATCGACTCTTATGACGACTATTATTATAGTTATGTAAACATGTTACTAAGTAAACATCATAAGTGGTAAAATAAGTTAATTTATTTAAGTTGGCCTCCGGGCCAGCCCAGTTAGTCAGCTGGTAAAAAGTCGCTATTATTTGTTAAGTAACACCGGTTGGGCAAACGACTATGTATGGTGACCAGTTGACACCCATCCATGAACAAACTCTACTGGGGGGTCCCTGTTTAAAACTCATGTCTAATCCACGTCAATAAAAAAAAACAGCAAAAGCAGCGATCAAATCGGGTTAGTTGTCAACAATGTACAGTTCTCGATAACAAAAAAAAAACTAAAAAAAAAAAAAAATTATTTAAGCAATGTAAACATTAAATTTTTTTTTATCCCTAGTTTGTGTACGTTGCAATCTGTATCAATTGAGAACAATAAGCAACCCCATGACCCAATGAGATGAGGATGATGTGTATGACGTGTAAAAGAGGTGTAAGTCTTGTACAGACCCCAGGCCGGCCATTCCTGAGAGAGTATGGTTAATTGAACCCCAACCTCATCAAAGTACAACCGGTAACCACTGTCTAGTATTCAAATCCGAATAAAAGTAACTACCTTTACTAGGATTTGAACCAGGAACCTTAGTCTCCGAAAATCAGCTGTTAAACAGCTGATTTTGGCGACGACTTTACCTCTAAACCAACCCGGTGGGTTACATTAATATTATTTATATGAACATTAATATTAATTAAATATTAATATGAATATTTATAAACATTAATATTAATATGAATATTTCCATTACAACTATTTCTAGTAGGCTACGTGAATTCAGAGAAAAATGTAGCCTACATTAACTAGCTTATAGAAATTTCCACTGTAACTTTCCTGTTTATTACTGATAATTAATTAGGTAATAGATCTAATTATTCAAAACTTTATTTTTCCAATCTGTTTTATTTATATAGAAGAGTTTTTGTAATACTCTCTCTCTCTCTCAGAAATATTTGTAATCTTGTCTTTTGCAGTGTGTGCTGCTGTCAATAAATTTTCACTTTGGAAGTGCTGAGTGTTTGATTCAATACACCTCTACCAGCGAAGATTGTCGGAAAGTGCGCTTGTTTTTCCATCAAGTTAACCGAAAAACTTAACTGACTGACTGACATTCAGTGTAAATAATCACCCTACCGAAAGAAGGTTTTTTGCTCTTACTTGTACTAAACGTACGCCAAAAGGCCTACTCTCAATTAGCCTATTCATATTACAGGCCTACAAGCCACTCTTTTAGTAGGCGTACTGTTCAATAGACATTCAATAAAATTCAGATTCACATTTGGTACAAAAAATGCTCGTTATTATACGTTAAAAAGTAGGCCTTTTGCAAAATTAACCCTTTATAGGTCTTTGGTAAGTAACCTATAGCCTACATACCACTGTCAATATGGTCGATTTTGATTTAAAATAACCTGTGCAGTTGAACCCTATTGGCGATTTTATGATTTTATAGATGTTCTTTGGTACGTAGGCTACCCAAATTTTGAAATAAATGCGCAGCGACCATTTTCTTCATGAATCACATGAATGTGGTAAGGATTCATACCAGCGTACGAAACCGTGTTGTTTTGTTATTACTTTTGTACAGTAGGCTACGTAGAAAATTTGAGTTTTTTATGGGCAAACAAGCATTCATGCAAATATAAAGTTAAGATAAGTTATTCTACACATTTTTTTTGTTATATAGGGCTACAAGCTGTTTAAATAAGCATTCTTACCACTAAATATTATGTGATTCCCATTTCAATATTCCTTGGTAAGTACACTTACCAGGGATTAACATCAAAATAAAGAAATATATTTCTGTTCTGGCACTAAAAACACATTATTTAAGTCTTTCTTCTTCTTCTTCTTCTTCTTCTTCTTCTTCTTCTTCTTCTTCTTCTTCTTCTTCTTCTTCTTCTTCTTGTTCTTCTTCTTCTTCTTCTTCTTCTTCTTCTTCTTCTTCTTCTTCTTCTTCTTCTTCTTTCAGGGTATAGGCGAAACGCCTGTTCCGATCTCAAAGGGTTTATTTGTTATTCCTGTCCGTATTTTTCCTTTGAGACTTGTAAGTAATTTAGTTTTCCCCTAAAAACGCTACTAACGTCTTGTAGAGTAAGACCAGTGGTAGGGCTGCTACCTTGGAGCCTCTGGACCTGCCCCAGGTTTCATTCGGAGACCCACCTCCTAGGTTCCTCCGTTCCTCACGCCGTTGGGAAATTTCCTCTTCCGCCGCTCAGACCGTTGACCATAGAAACCAGTGATATCTAAGGCTATCATTGGTTCCCCCAACACCAATCTGTTCATCGACCCAGTTTCCCGCTGGGATTGGTTACCCAACCTTCCGCTGGGTTACTCGACTTAGCAGGGGCACCTCTAGCAGGTTAAGTGTTGGAGTTGGAGTGAGAGAGGCTAAGAGAATTCACTTGGTTGAATTCTTATGTTATGTGATGCAGATTTTGAGCATCATGACGCATCTCACTCCCATTGCCAGAACCGAAGTTCCCCCAGGTTCAAGTCTTTAAACAGCAAAATTTAACATTTCACAACATGTATATTTTTCCCCGTAGTACTGCCCTATAAAGGGTTAAAAAGTTACTATTTGGTTTACCCTGATGCAAGTAGGGGTTGCATCAGGGTATACAGTTATACGTAGGCCTACTTTTAAACCTATTTTAACAAACAATATGGTTTTTACAATTAAGTATTAACTAAAACAAAACAAAAAAAATCTGGTGTGAAACACTCACACAACTTTCTCTTGCCAGTGCAAATAATTAACAATAAACCTAATATTAGTAATAAAACGTAAGAAATAAACAAAAAACTAACCTCAATAAAAATAACCTAATTTTAATCATGAGTGGAAGACGTAAAATGAAAATCAACCTCAGTTTGGCTTAGAAATACGGAAAATCACTCTTTCACACTAAACTAGGCTCTGTAGAGAAAAACTCTCTAAATAAAAGTTGTAGATCTTTTAATTTTCTATAAATTTAATTATATACACTTTTGTCGTAAAATGCATACTAAGGCCGAAATGTTAAAAAAATCAATTTTTCTCACGTTTTCGTGAGAAAAAAACAGAAAATCGCAAATTACCGCTAAACTAAGCGTTGTACAAAAAAATGTTTGAAATAAAAGTTGTAGGTTTTTAAATTTTCTACAACTTTTATTATATACATTTTTGCGCTAAAATGCATAATTAAGCCGTAATCTTAAAAAAACTTTGTTTTTACGTAAAAACAGCCTCACCAAGAATTTCAGCAAACATGCCGCCTACCCTATCTTGTAGAGAATACAAAATTGAGTAAATGAGGCGATTTTTAAAAAAATCGTAGGACCAGTTTTTGAGAAAATCGCAAAAAAGTGAAAAATTATACGAATAAACTACTACTTCCGGTTGACCGATTTTAATGAAAGTGTTCGTGTCGGGTCCGGTAGTGATATGTAACTTAAGTTTCAAGTTTCAAGTTCGTACGATGTTCCGTTCTTGAGATATTCTGTTCACACACACACACACAGACACACACACAGACACAGACACACACACAGACCAATCGCTAAAAACATGTTTTTTGGGTTCAGGGGGTCTGAAAACGTATAGATCCGGTGAAAACTCGATTTCGAAAAATCGACATGAAAACAATACTTTCCTTCCTATATATTCATATAGGCAAGAGAAAGTAATAACTGATTCATTAAATTACTACTTAGACTAATAATTGTACATTGGAATTCTGTTATTTATTTACACAACCTAACAATGTTTCGTAATTCTAAAATCTACACACGTTACATTCAAAGAGTATTCATTGTAAGATCATTTAACAACTCCTCATCACAATAAAATGCATGTTTTGTTAAAAAACATTTTACTTCCCGATCAAAGTTTTCTAAATTAAGGAGTCTTATTTCAGATAGTAATCTGTTAAAAAACCGAACGGAATTGTAGTGAATTCTTTCCGAGAACTTTTAAATTCTATATTTTTCAATTCTGAGTCATAATTGTGTCGAGTTTCATAATTATTATTGCAGGCAAACTTATTTTTTGTAAATAACACAGTGTTAATTTTTGCGAATTTTAAGGGGAGCAGACCATTTCGTTATCCCTATACCTGAAATACTAATTTAGGTAGATTTTGTGTAGGGACCGTTAAAGCTACAAGGCTGAGCTTTGGCACACCTATTTTACAGTACCTTTATACAGGTTTGTACCAGAGCTTTTTCATTTATCTTTATCCAATCTAAAAATTTATTTATTTTCAAAAAATGTTCAATTGTAGCCCATTTTTTTTTTGAAAAAGACACCTATAAAATAAAAACTCCAAAATTTTTGAAACACTTCTGGAGTAAATACACACCTTAATACTAAAATGTCGTTTGTGAAGTTTCACACTCTTAGGTGGGATGGTTCCTGAAATAAGTGTAGGCTAAAGTTAAGAAATACAATAGGCCTATGTGGAAAATACGGATATTAAAAGCATAATACCGTAACAGAAACACCTATTACCAATTTGAATTAACTTCCAAACAAAAACACACCAATATTTATCTAGCTTTACAGCTGATTCGTATGCGTTCTAGAAATTATTGTTTTTATGAGAACGCAATCTCCGTAATGTTAGAGCAGTAACATGATAATCTCAATTTACAAGAATGTTGTTGTTTAGGTCATCAGCCTGTAGGCTGGTTTGAACCTGTAGAGGTTTTACTAAGTAAATCGAGGAGTGAGGTGGTTTACAATTGCCTTCCTCACTGAGTGGAAAAGTACACTTATCAGCATACCGGGCCCTCTGAAAAGCATATATTTTCCACTCTGCAAATGGCACTTTCACTTCATTCACGACAGGGTCTGGCTGTATAATGAAATCCATTACTTCCAGACGAGATAACTCTGATTAGTGTCACAGTACACCTCTACCTCTTCTGTTCTTAAATTATTGAGTCATTTAATTACCTGACCATGTGATAAGAAACAGAACTATTTATTTTAGAACTGCAACTAACAGATTGTTGCAGTGTAAATAATTTGACACTCCACCTGTCTTTTATGGGCAAATTACAAGAATGAAAAACGTGGAAAAATATCTAAACAAACACCGTACCCCATCAACGTAAAAACATAGTTTTTCTCAACAGAAAAAGCAATGAATGTCGTGTTATATCAATTTAAATAGGGGAAAACGATCTATCAATATACTATGGTAAAATTGAAAAATCAATATTTTTTTATTAAAATAAGTCTGCTCCCCTTAAAATTTCATGTATTCTATAGGCCTATATACCTACTAGGGCAAGAGAAAGTGAGAAAGTAAAAACAAAAGATCATCGAATCAATTCAATTAGCATTTGTCGTAGCCTATTGTAGATGATATCTTTTACTTTTCTACTTTTAGAACGAATAAAATGGATTCAGGAAGAAAATGAAAATTGTGATCGATTGATATACGAAATGAGTAGTATTATGCAAGATCCATTTAAAGGAATCACCGGCGTGGCGTAAGAAGATTTTAGAGCAATTTATTTTATTTAGAAAAGGAAAATAGACGACGCGCCGCGAGACCAGATTGATGAGGTGATTGGAGAGCAGAAGAGATTCATTTCGTATAAGAAAAGTAGGGCAACAATTTCCTTTTTTAAAGAAAATCAACTGTTACGAAATAAGAGGGAGTGGTTGCTCAATGATTGCGGCGAACCGAATCTGAAAACATTGGTTATGTAACAATCCAACAGTCTACATCTACACCTTTCCAAACAATCTGACAGCGTACCGAGTTATCAATTGGCCAAAATACTTCTTGTACAAAAATTTTGTCACCTTTCCTGGTCTGCAATTTCTTTATCATAAAGATTCCAGTGCAAATACGGCTAACGCCTGTGTAACGGTAAACCTCACTACTACCCAATTTTTACTTTCTCTTGCCTACATTAATATATTATAGGAAAGAAAGTATTGTTTTCATGTCGATTTTAATAATATACCATTAATATTTGAATTTTGACTGTATGAATTAATAATGTTTTTTCAGGGTAAACAAACGCCATTCTCATTGTTTTTACAAAATAATGAGAGTTGTTTATTGTGGCTTACTTAGCTGATATAATTTCGCATTTAAATGACTTGAATGTGAATTTACAAGGCGTGATAAAAACATTTTATTAAGGACAGACAAAGTTCATGCGTTCATTAAGAAGCTCGATATCTGGATTATTCATCTTCAAAGCAAAAATTTTGATTCGTTCTCACTCACTTCGCATTATATTGAAAAAATTGAATGAACTAAAAACTTTTTAGACGCTAGGGGAAGTTGGGGTAATGCCGGACGGTTTTTTATTTTTTTGTAACGTACCATTCTGTTAAAAGTAAATTCATCATGTTTCAAATAGCTACATTCTTTGATTCATTCTGAAGTCATTTAAAGCTATAAGAAGCAGAAAATTTTATATTTTAGAAAATTGTGAGCGTTTTAAAAAATCGTTACGTGTCCGGTCTTCCCCAAGTTTTTGGGGTAAAGGCGGACAGCTGTGGGGGCATTGCCGGACAAGGCTTAATCGCTAAGTTTCACACTTCTATGAACTGGAAAGTTGAATAATCATTAAAATTTAAGTTATTTAAACATATTCGGGCAGGGAAACTGTTGGAGAGGAAATAGGTTGAACTGTCGAAGCAGTGAAGGTTTCTTTTCCATTTTCATTTCCATTGTTTACTTCTTCCGTTTATGCGTTGCATAGCTGTAAAGCTGACTCCCATTCATTCTCAAACTTCTGAGCATTGAAGGGCCACACACCAGCAGCCTTGAATCCATTTACAGCGTTTTGTACGTTAGTTGTTCTTTCCCGTGCTACACAGAAGATTGCAGCAACGTCAAACACAGATATTGCTCTTTGATGTGTCTTCAGGAAGTTGTCACACTGTTCATAGTAGGCTTTTTTCATTGGTCCAAATACAGTTAAATCTAACGGTTGCATCCTGTGCGAACAATGAGGTGGTAATGAAACCATGATAATACCATTTTCTCTGCAAAAATTCCAGGCTGCGAGACTGCAATGACTTGTGTGGTTATCAAGAATCAGGAGTTTTGTTGTCAGACGTTGCTCCTGAATTTAATTTAAAATGTTTCAACCATTTAACAAATAGTTCTTCATTAGTCCATCCAGATTCGGAAACTGCATACCCTGATCCACCTAGTGCTCCATTTATTAAAACATCATTTCTTATTTTTCTACCGTATATGAAAAATGGAGGAATGTAGTGTCCAGTGGCACTCACACATGCCACTAGGGTTGTCGTTGTTCCACGCTCTGCACTCACCACTTTCCCAAGTCGCTTTGTACCTTTTTGCGCTATCACTTTTAAGAGGTTTGGAACAGTTGGCAGAGCCGTCTCATCCATGTTGTAGATTTTTGATGGAACTATGTCATTGCATTCATAAAATGATCCAAGATTTTCAAAAAAATTATCAACTTCTATTTTATTGAAACCCTTAAGTCTGTTTAGACTTGTAGCCTCTGGTTTCCTTAGTTTCAAATCAGGGTATCTGTTTAAAAAAGAATAAAACCAATCCCATCCAGCTGTTTGTTTTCCCCTGTTAAATGGATGGTCTAGCTGCAAATATTCTGCGTACTCATATGCGATTCACCGCAGTTCTTTTGTCGTGAGTCCATGAAAAGTATAGCTCAATTTTAAAATGTGATCCCTAAGTGCCATTTCCATTTCTTTGTTAAAGGTGGTTTTTTTACCTGACGAAGGTTCCTTGAAACTGTGCGATTTCAACCGATCGTGAAGGGTGCTTTAGGAATAGAAAACTCCATGGAAGCTTGTCTGATCGTCATTTCATTTTTTCTAATAGCATCAAGCGCTCGATTCAAGTTCGATGTCTCCCATGTGTTTCTGTTAGTTTTAGGAACGTAGTTCCGGACCATAGTTCTGAAAATAACTATTCATAATTAGATTGGGGCATTCCCGGACAAAAGTACGCATGTCCGATATTACCCCAACACAGTTCTTATCGGCTGTCCGCCAATACCCCAAGGGACGCCATTTTGATTTTTTTTAAATTGCGATGTTATCTGAGGAAAGATATTTTAGAGTCTATAATAATATTAAAGCTAGTAAACGAGCGATTTTAACCATAATTTTGTTATAAATAATAAACCATAAACTTACCTAGCATACAAGTCGGAAAACTAAGTAAAATTCTAGAAAAAATTGTAAAATGTAGTTTTCACTAAACTAATGAACACAAAACATGTTTCACTCTACTCACAAACAAAACAGCACCGGAAGGGAACTGTAACAGCATTTCAGAGATGTCAACCTTACAAGTCGAAAAATACCGCCTGTCCGGGAATACCCCATGTCCGGCTATGCCCCAACTTCCCCTATTATTCAGCACAATTTGGGTTGCATGACGATGCATTTGCGTGAGCTAAAAACTTAGTTGACAGAGTATTTTCCGGATGATAAAAATGATTACTCAAAGAGATGGGTACTAAATCCTTTTAGTGAAAACGTTGTTGCTGCAGCTAAGCTACCAGTTGAGATTCACGACCGGCAAAAAATCGAATTGTCTGCCGACAAAAAGCTACAACTGTAATTTGCATCTGAAGATTTAAATACGTTCCTTCCTGTCTGACAGATTCTTTAGAATTCGTTTAGGATCGTCCTACTCAAATTTCTTTCTTGCCTTAGCTGGCGTGCCTCAGGGCTCAATTTTAGCCCCACTTCTCTATTCTGTATATCCTTCAGACCTACCGACCCTACCACAGACCCTCACTGCTACCTACGGTGACGACAAAGCGATACTAGCCCGAGACCAAAACTCTATACACGGTTCACTAACACTCCAACATCATCTCAACCTTTTACACGAATGGTGTAAAACATGGAAAATAAACCTTAATGCGGGAAAATCCCTTCACGTAACTTTCACACCCGTCATGGTGATTGCCCACCAGTATACATAAACAATGAACCTCTCACAAAAACAGATACGGTCAAGTATCTCGGTCTGTCTTTTGATAAACGACTAACTTGGAGCACACATATCAAACGGACGGAAACGTTCATTACTGAATTCGCGACTTAAACTTCTATATTCCCTACTTCACTAACGATCAAAATTACCAATGGCACGAAAATTACGCATATATTGTTCTCTTTTGAAACCTATGTGGACCTACGGGTCCTAAATTTATGGTTCAACCAAACCCTCTAACTTGCAACGAATGGAAGCATTCCAGTCAAAAACATTACGCCTTATAGCAAATGCACCTCTTTACGTTAGCAACAAAACCTTACATACAGATTTGAAAACACCGCTTGTACAAAATTCCATTGAATACCTATACAAACGCTTTCACGACAAGTCACACGAACACGAGAACCCCCTAATGCGTTCACTTTCCACCGTCCATTTACCTGATAATCCCCCTAGACGCCTTAAAAGACGCTGGAGTAGAGACCTGCTAATTTTATATACAAATTTCATTCTTGGAGAGGCACCAATGGGGGCCCTACCCCTCTCATGCCTATCATGGCATTTAAATTATTATCATAATCATCACATTTGCTTGTTGTAAAATTTTAAAGTTGTAAATAAAGTATTAAAGAGGAAAAAAAATTTATGGCTTGCACGACGACATAAATATCGAAATTTAGTCACAGAAGCATTGAAAATGCTTCCACGTGTTATCTCTGTGAAAAGGGGTTTTCTCTAGTCTATGGTTGCTCTAGAAACTAAACTTAGGAATCGTATGTCATCACTCGAGAACAATTTACTTTTATATGTTTCCAACGAAGATTCACGTATGAAGAAAATTTTAAATGAAAAACAAACGCAACCATCACATTAATATAATTAATTAACGATTAATTTCTTTTCTTTACAAGTACTGGTGACGCAATATAAGTTGACGACCGTCAGCGAGAGTGGACTATGCGGGGGAAGGAAGTGCTACTAGGCCTATTTATGTGCTTTTCTAAATACATCATAACACAGCTCTAACCATGACATTATGTTGTAGTTTTACTCTTGCATTGATTTATTATGTTTACAATTATGTCGTTTTATAAACATCCCATTGTATTATTTTTATTGATTCTTAATAATTATCCTAAATAATAAACATTAATTCTAAATAAGCCATAATACTAGACCTAAGCTATATTTAGTATCCTTTTTGGTCATCAGCAGTAAACTGAATTACTGCACTCTGGCATTTGTAGTGATAGAATAGTTTTAGTCCGTGAGTTCCATCGATGCGAGCTTATTATCGTAAATAATACTAGTTTTACTGTGGTAATTTCAAAATGTTATTGTATTTTTAGGGTTTTCATATTTCATTATTTTCAGAACAGATATGTTAAATGGCAGTTGAATTTTAAACAATTCACTTTCTTTAAATAATTGCATTACTCCTTACTTATTTAGTGTTAGGGGTCATTAACTGAATTTTATTACTTAAGTGTTTGTAGTGGTTACATTTTGAGTTACACGCTTGATACATGTCTTGTGCTTTCGTGTTGGCCGATGTAAGTAGGATAGATAGTATACTGTCCTCCGCATGATAGGCGCAATCGTCAACTTATAGCGCGTTACCAGTAAGTGTAGCCTACTTATTGCGTGTAAAATTTTTATAAGTAAGTTTTAAATAAATGTCTGTTGTGATAAAATGATTAAATGATTTCATTATTGTTTCGCGACCCCCAGAGGTTGAGGATCGCTGACAGCTCTAGACGTTGAAACCAGCTTTCCGGCTGATCACCTAAACAACAACGAAGAGTACGTACCGGTTTTCACATTTCAAAGAAATTCGTTAAATAATGAGTGGGATGATATTTTTAATGAATTAAAAAAAACGACAGTCTATTTAGCGTGTGTTACGGAATACGAACACTTCCGCGGAGAAAGTTTATTTTACGTAATGGAAATTGTACGGATGGCTGACCGACGCACTGTAGTTTAGGTGTACAGGATGGAAAGACGAGTGACGTGAAGGGAGGAGGGAGGGTGGTGACAGAACTGACAAATGGTCGTACAGTAAACGTCAACACTTATCTATTATAAAATGAAAAAGGAAAAAAGGTGTGTTTCCATTGTTTAGATCGGATGGCTACTGCCGTTACGGGTATCTATCCTCCTCCTTTTATTTAACCCAGTAGGTAGGCTCTTTCTTTCTTTCTTACAGTATCTATTCAATTGTTGTTATTGACATTAGCTTTGTGTAACGTGAGAACTAACCTCCTCCCCCTCCCTTTCTCTTCTTCTAATTTACAATCCACTCACTCCTGTTTTACTTTTTCAACTCATTTTATTTCTCACTGCAACTCTTATATCTTTCTCTCTTACTCATAAATTTTTATGACGACATGATCTTTTATTTTAGCTTATAGTTATCAGACGAACTAATGTCCCATAGCCGAGCGAGTGAGAGGGAGATATGTGGCATAACTACGCATGCGCTCAAAGGTATTTACCGTTATAATCCAAATCTGAAAAACATACTACAGTCGTTACGAGGGTCGTTTGAAAAGTCCGTGCAAAAATAAAAACTACTTAATTGTTTGAGGTAAACCTTTTTTATTTTTCGACATAGTCTCCTTTTAGGCTTATACACTTCGTCCAACGCTGCTCTAGTTTGTTGATCCCTTCCGAATAATAGGATTTGTCCAAGTCTGAAAAATAGCCATTCGTTCCTGCAACCACCTCATCGTTTGAATATAATCTTTTTCCCGCTAGCCATTTCTTCAAATTGGAAAACAAATAGTAGTCCGAGGGAGCCAAGTCTGGAGAATAGGGGCATGTGAAACTAGTTTGAACCCTATTTCCATTAATTTTGCGACCACAAATGCTGAGACGTGAGCTGGTACGTTGTCGTGATGGAAAAGGACTTTTTTGTGGGGCAATCGTGGGCGTTATTTTTTGCAGCTCGGTTTTCAAACGGTCCAATAACGATGAATAATATGCACCTGTAGTAGTTTTACCCTTTTCCAGATAATCGATGAAGATTATTCCTTGTGAATCTCAAAAGACAGTCGCCATAATCTTTCCGGCCGAAGAAACTGTCTTCGCCTTTTCTGGCGCAAATTCCCCCTTCATAACCCATTGTTTAGATTGTTCTTTGGTCTCAGGAGTGTAGTGATGTATCCATGTTTCATCCACAGTGACGAAACTACGCTTAAAGTCCTGCGAATTCTTCTGGAACAGCTGCAAACCGTCCTTGCAACACTTCACACGAAATTCTTTTTCATCCATTTTTTGAAAATCAGTCGACTTCCTCGATTAAAACTAATTTCAAACACAAAGAAATAGACCGATCTGGGTGAAACTACACATGTGTTTTTCCAACAGATGCTACTAACTAAACATGTGCTCGATATGCGCCAGTAGTGCCATCTATCTGACTTTGCACGAACTTTTCAAACGACCCTCGTATTTTGCTTGTTGTTTACTCACAACAATGAGTAAAATTATACAACAATGTTATTGGAACGGCGCGTATGTGTATGGGTTGTGCGAGTGAGAGCGTTATGCATTCTCTCACTCCCACGGCTAGGGGACTGCAGTTCATCTGAATACTGTACATTGTACGCTTTCTCTAAATAACTTCAAACATTTCTCAACTGACGGGGTTGATCTAGCGGTTGAGTCGTCGTCTTACTAAATAAAAATAAAAACAACGATATGTATTGTGGAGGGGAGGGGGTTAGAGGTGGTTGCTTCGGGGTACAGAATAGAACTTAGTTGTATTACTTTTATGAATCCACTAACATCCCCCGTCGCGGCTTAGCACGCAAAAAATGGTGTACCTAATCACTTTTTTTCTAAATATCTACGTTTCACCAATACGTTTCAGCAGTTCTTGGTTTTTGAAGTTTTTTTGCTTCTAAAAATTTTCTTCCTAGTGAAGGTTTTTTTGATGGCATTATTGAAAATGGAAAAAAACATAACAACCACAAAAAAAGTAATTCTCAAAACCAAAAACTTAAATAAAATAAAAGTCAAAATAAAATATCAAAGCAATTGATCACTCACCAATTAAAAGAAAATTAAAATAAATTAAAGAAACACGGAACTTTACTTTTATAAAATACTCAAAATAAAAAATAATTTCTGCAAATATAAAGATAGATTTTCTAGTTGGTGTTACTGCCCATAACAGACAGGTGGAGTGTCAATTTATTTACACTCAATCTGTTAGTTGCAGGGCTAAAATAAATAGTTCTGTTTCTTGTCACATGGTCAGCCAATTAAATGACTGAATCATTTAAGAACAGAAGAGGTAAAGGTGTAAAAGACACTAATCAGAGTTATCTCCTCTGAAAGTAATGAATTTCATTATACAGCCGGACCCTGTGGTGAATGAAGTGAAGGTGTCATTTGCAGAGTGGAAAATATGTGCTTTTCAGAGGGCCCGCATGCTGATAAGTGTACTTTTCCATTCATTGAGGAAGGCAATGGTAAACCACCTCACTCCTTGTTTTTACTTAGTAAAACCTCTACAAGTTCAAACCAGCCTTTCAGCTGATGACCTTAACAACAACAGTTGGTGTTAAGTGAGAGAGAGAGAGAGAGAGAGAGAGAGAGAGAGAGAGAGAGAGTGGGAGGGAGTGAGTGAGAGAGCGAGTGAGACTAAATTACAGTTTATTTGTTTCATTAGTAAATAAAAATGAAAATACTGAGAATTCCTGTACAAGGGTTTGTAGGTGATTCTTTGAGCAGGCCCACTACGGATGGATGTATTTACTGTCGGCAAAACAATTGGATGGATAGATGCCCCGGGTAGCTGTAAATTATTGTCCGCACAATGGACGCTTTTCGTGGGAACATCCTCGGCCCCCTTCTGCGCTTATTGCTTTGCTACTCACTCTTACATGTCAGCCAGGCCTACCACCAACAACCAGGCACCGATTCTGATCTCTCTCTCATTCACAACGCCTTTTTAACAACAAACTGTTGGAAAAAACTGACAATAATGCAACTATCATTAACATCAGCGCATCACAACATAAATTGTGTTATAAATAATCGTTCATTTAAAAAAATGTCCCAATGTCATTTAAAAAAATCAACCACCCGGGTTGCCGGCCGCGTTGGCGATGTTGGTAACGTGCTCGCCTCTCATCACGCGGTCTTGGGTTCGAATCCCACTCGGGCATGGCATTTTTTCATACGTTACAAAAAATTCATTTCATCCTTCACCGTCTGCATTAGCAGCAATTTGCAAAACAGTCGGACGTTAAACCAAAAAAAAAAAAAAAAAAAAACCACCCGGGTTGGTCTAGAGGTAAAGTCGTCGCCAAAATCATCAGCTGTTTAACAGCTGATTTTCAGGGACGAAGGTTCCTGGTTCAAATCCTAGTAAAGGTACAGTATTCAGATGAAGTAAAGTCCCCTAGCCGTGGGAGTGAGAGAATGCATAACGCTCTCACTCGCACAACCCATACGCGCCGTTCCAATAACATTGTCGTGTAATTTCACTCATTGTTGTGAGCAAGCGTTTAAGCACACAGTAAACTAACAAGCAAGATAACGACTGTAGTATGTTTTCAGATTTGGATTATAACGGTAAAGAACTTTGAGCGCATGCGTAGTTATGCCACATATCTCCCTCTCACTCGCTCGGCTATGGGACATTAATTTGTCTGATACCTATAGTTACTTTTATTTGGATTTGAATGCTAGACAGTGGTTGCCGGTGTACTTTGATGGTTGGGGTTCAATTAACCATACTCTCTCAGGAGTGGTCGATCTGGGTCTGTACAAGACTACACAGTCTCATTTACACGTCATACAAATCATTCTCATTTCATTGGGTCATGGGGTTGCTTATTGTTCTCAATTGAACACATTGCAACGTACACATATTAGGAATTAAAGAAAAAAAAACTTAAAAAATGTATTGTTTAACGTCTACAATAGACTACACGTGAAAACTTGCTATATTGCAACTCACCAGTAGCACGCCTCGGGTTCACATCTAACAAAAATCTGATGTGAAACACTCACGAACTTTCTCTTGCCAATACAAATAATTAACAATATAACCCGACAGTAGTAATAAAACATTAGAAATAAACTAAAAAACTAACCCCAAAAAACATAACCTAGTTTTAATCATGAGTGAAAAACGGAAAATGAAAATCAACTTCAGTTTCGCTTAAAAATACGAAAATTATTTCTTTTACGCTAAACTAGGCTCTGTAGAGAAAAGAGCTATAAATAAAAAATGTAGATCTTTTAATTCCTATAAATTTGATTATATATCTACACTTTTGTAGTAAAATGCATAGATCCTACTAAGGCCGAAATCTTAAAACAAATCGATTTATCACACGTTTCCGTGAGAAAAAAACAGACAATCGCTAATTACCGCTAAACTAAGCGTTATACAAAAAAATGTTTGAAATAAAAGTTGTAGGATTTTAAATTCTCTAAATATTTTTACAATATAAATTTTTGCACTAAATAACATATTAAAGCGCGCTCGGTTATAATAACTGCGCGCGGCACGGTTAATAGGAAATAATTGACGACCATAATAATTATGGTTTAATGTTTTATGTTTTATGTGTTTAGCGTGTGAATTTTTATCCTGATGATGTCTCCGAGAGAGACAAAAGATCTATAATAAATGTAATACTCTGAGGTGAGTGAGATATTTAATTTGTTTTATTTTTGGCTGTTCCTTATATATCATAAATATGTAGGAAAGAAAGTATATTGTTTTCATGTCGAATTTTCAAAATCGAGATTTTAGACCCCCTGATCACAAGAGAACGTTTTTAGCGATTGGTCTGTGTGTGTGAACAAAATATCTCAATAACGGATCATCGTACGAAGTTGAAACTCAAAACTTAAGTTAGGTACTAATAGAGAACTACTATCGGTTTCATAATCATAGACACCCGAGTTTGAACCGAAAGCATCTCCAGAACTATGAGTTGGATTTCAATATACTTTACATCAAAATTTAGCTTATTTTATTCTGCGTTTACCTATAATAGTCTTATATTTTTAATGTTGTTTAAAAATTGCCATATCACGGTTGGAAGACAAAAAGACCCGGTTTTTTTTGATATCGCAACAAATTTCATACGTTTAGAGGCGTGTAACTCGATAATTATTTCACCGAAAAATTTAAAATTTTAACACAAAATAGACAGTTATATTCTTACAGCGTGTACGAAATTTCAAAATCGTAAGTTATTTAAATTTTGATTTATTAACAATATTCTGAACCCTTGCTATCTCGGTAACCGCTCGATCGTTCGGCGCGGGCAAACTATCGTTTTATTCAGCGTAAAACACTTAATACAAATATGTTAATAACATAAAAATATTAATTGGCCAATGTTGTGGTAGAATTTTTAAAATTTGACAAAAAGACTGGGTAATGCGGGGGGTGGGCACTACTATCCATGTTGCCTGAATCTGACTGTATCTGAATTGACAATGCAGTCTGTCAATTTAGGTAGACAGTCCGACAGGATTTCACGTACACAATCTGGCAACATGGATAGTATCGCCCTTACCCGCATTACCCAGTTTTTTTTCAAAATTTTGATAATTCTACCACAACATTGGCCAACTAATAATTCATGTTATTAACATATTTGTACTAAGTATTTTAAGCTGAATAAAACGATAGTTTGCCCGTGCAGAACGATTGAGCGGTTACGGAGATAGCTAGGGTTCAGAATATTGTTAATAAATCAAAATTTAAATAACTTACAAATTTTAAATTTCGTACACGCTGTAGGAATATAATTGTCTTTGCTGTGTGAAAATTTCAAACTTATCTGTCAAATAATTATCGAGATACACGCCTCTAAACGCAAGAAATTTGTTGCGGTAGCAAAAAAACCTTATCTTTTTGTCTCCCAACCTCGATATGGCAATTTTTGAACATCATTAAAATACAGGACTATTATAGGTCAACGTAGAATAAAATGAGCTAAGTTTTGATGCACACATCAAACACACATATCAAACGGAAACGTTTATTACTGAATTTTGACTCCTATATTCCCTACTTCACAAACGATCAAAATTACCAATGGCACAAAAATTATATTGTTCTCTTTTGAAACCTATGTGGAACTACGGGTCCCAAATTTATGGTTCAACCAAACCCTCTAACTTGCAACGAATTCAAGCATTCCAGTCAAATACATTCCGCCTTATAGCAAATGCACCTCTTTACGTTAGCAAAAAAACCTTACATACAGATTTGAAAACACCACTTGTACAAAATTCCATTGAATACCTATACAAACGCTTTCACGACAAGTCACACGAACACGAGAACCCACTGGTGCGTTCACTTTCCACCTTCCATTTACCTGATAATCCCCCTAGACGCCTTGAAAGACGCTGGAGTAGAGACCTGCTAATTTTATATACAAATTTCATTCCTGGGGAGGCACCAATGGGGGCCCTACCCCTCTCATGCCTATCATGTCATTTAAATTATTATCATAATCTTATTTATTTATTTTATTTAGTAAAATATAGCTGTATTAAAATTACAATTCATGACTATACTAAACTATGTACAATACCATTTTAAACTAAATATAGTTATACGCAAAAACTCTTCTTCACAAAGAGTTCTGTCCGCGCATAGGAGGAGTATACAGAACAAAAACATTAATTCACTTAAATACTTATAACTACTATAAAATTACTAAGTTAAATCACTACTGATGATAGCTATATTATAATAGCGATATTATAATTTTTATTTTATAACTATAACTACTTTACAATAATATATTTTAACTAACACAACGTAAATATTTTAACTTTATACGAAATTAATTCAATAAATGAGCATAAAGAGACAGTTAAACTGTCGCAAAGAGAAAATTAAAAACTAATAAAACAGTTATTTTAAGACCTGGAAACGTTTCTCAAGTTCTTGCTCACAGATCGATATTATATGATATTTTAGTTTAGTTTATGTTTTAATAGAAGATGTGGGGGTGACATAATACTATGTACATGGGGTGGAAGTAGGCCTACGTTAACGAATCGAATCGCCTCTCAAGATAGAGAAATGACTTCTGAAAAAATGTACTATTTGGTTTTCTAGCCTTAATTTTTCCAGCGTTCCTAGTACCATAATTGGTTTATCATTAATTGGTTAATCATCACATTTTTGTCTGCCCATAGCTGCCCATAACAGACAGGTGGAGTGTCAAATTATTTACACTCAATCTGTTCGTTGCAGGGCTAAAATAAATAGTTCTGTTTCTTATCACATGGTCAGCCAATTAAATGACTGAATCATTTAAGAACAGAAGAGGTAGAGGTGTAAAAGACACCAATCAGAGTTATCTTCTCCGAAAGTAATGAATTTCATTGTACAGCCAGATCCTGTGGTGAATGAAGTGAAGGTGTCTTTTACAGAGTGGAAAATATGTGCTTTTCAGAGGGCCCGGCATGCTGATAAGTGTACTTTTCTATTCAGTGAGGAAGGCAATGGTAAACCACCTCACTCCTCATTTTACTTAGTAAACCTCTAGAGGTTCAAACCAGCCTTTCGGCTGTTGACCCAAACAACATCACATTTGCTTGTTGTAAAATTTTACAGTTGTAAATAAAGAATTAAAGAGAAAAAAAAGTTTTGATATAAAATATGTTGAAATCCGACTCATGGTTTTGGAGATGCAAGGATTCAAATTCGGGTGTCTATGATTAAGTTATGAAAACGATAGCAGTGTCTTTTACACGTGTAGGCTACCTCTTCTGTTGTTAAATGTTTCAGTCATATAATTGGGGTGACCATGTGATAAGAGAAACATCTAGCAGATCGAGTGCAAATAATTTAACACTCCACGTACCTTAGATAGGAAACACTACCAGTAGGCCTATTAATAGAACATTCGAGAGTAATTTATTTACCTGTATGTAAACTAATTAAAGATAATAATGTAAGTAGATAATAGGCCTATAATAAGTCTTAAAATGAAAAATAGGCTCCAGCCTAAAGCTTATCTTTTACAGGCAATGAAAATTAATTACATTCGCTTTTTACGCCTATTTTTAATAAATTTTAACGGTTAAAATTTTAATTTCATTTTTACGACCGACAAATCTTTTGTTGGATAATTTTTTATGTTTTAAAATCAAATGATTTGCATTTCTAGATATGATAAGTTGCCCATTAATAGGCCTATATCCCTTTTAATTGATCATAAAAATCTCTTTTAGATCTGCAATCTATTTCAGAATGAATTAATCGCTCCCACTTTTATTACATGTTCGCTTTTACTTTACTCTCCCATTTCACTTGGCCGGCTCTTTGTTTTCTTTTTACTTTCTCTTGCCCTGCATAAATACTCGTATTAGGGAAATAAAGTATTGTTTTCATGTTGATTTTTCCAAATCAAGTTTTCGTCGCATATCGGCTACACAATAGCATACGACGGTGAAACTTGCAACTTAAGTTAGGTACAGACCCACCGGGTTGGTCTACAGGTAAATTCGTCGCCAAAATCAGCTGTTTAACAGCTGATTTTTAGAAACGAAGGTTCCTGGTTCAAATCCTAGTAAAGGTAGTTACTTTTATACGGATTTGAATGCTAGACAGTGGTTACCGGTGTACTTTGATGGTTGGGGTTCAATTAACCGTACTCTCTCAGTCTGTAGAAGACTACACCTCATTTACACGTCATACACATCATCCTCATCTCATTGGGTCATGAGGTTGCTTATTGTTCTGAATTGAACTGATTGCAACGTACACAAATTAGGAATAAAAAAAAAGTTAGGCACAATTAGACGACAAAGCAACAACATTTTCATCAAAATCGGTCAATCTGAAGTAGTTGTTATTCGTGTCATTTTTCACTTTTTTGCCATTATCTCAAAAAATGGCTTGCGATTTTTTTAATATTTATTTTTTTATGCTGTACAAAATACAATAAGCGCCATATCTGCTGAAATGGTTGCGGAGGCTGTGCTCTTTTTACTTTCTCTTGCCTATATGAATATATAGGAGAGAAAGTATTGTTTTCATGTCGATTTTAACAAATCCACTCTTCACCTGATCTACACGTTTTCAGGCCCCCTAAACCCACACAAACATGTTTTTACTGATACCTGTTCCCTAAAGTGAAATCTGCATTAAAAGGGACAAGATTTGAGTCTGTAGAAGCTGTAAAGAGAAAGCGGCACGTGTCCTGAAGGAGGCTGACAGAAGATAGCTTCCAGCACTGTGTCAAATAATAGAAAATTCGCATGGAGCGTTGTAGGGATATAGAAGGAGTGTATATTAAAGGTGACATTAAGTGATTTACACTCAATCTGTTTGTTGCAGGGCTAAAATAAATAGTTTCTTATCATATGGTCAATCAATTAAATGACTGAATCATTTAACAACAGAAGAGGTACAGGTGTAAAAGACACTAATCAGAGTTATCTTCTCTGAAAGTAATGGATTTCATTGTACAGCCAGACCCTGTGGTGAATGAAGTGAAGTTGTCATTTGCAGAGTGGAAAATATGTGCTTTACAGAGGGCTCGGCATGCTGATAAGCGTACTTTTCCACTCAGTGAGTTGTGGCAATGGTAAACCACCTCACTCCTCGTTTTACTTAGTAAAACCTCTAGAGGTTCAAACCAGCCTCTACAGGCTGTTGACCTAAACAACAATAAGTGATTATGTATAAAATAAAAATAACATTTTTACAACGTCAGTCTCGTTATTTAATAGCCCCACCTCGTATAATGAAATTAATTACTCTCATAGGAGATAACTGCTTACTGACTACAAAACAGAAAGAAAAACAGCTTACTGACTACAAACATTGATTTACAGATTAGGAAAAATTTCTTAAAACATTATGTTTGGAGTGTAGCATTATACGGAAGTGAAATGTGGGTGATAGGGGCTGTAGAACGGAAGAGGATAGAAGCTTTTGAAATGTGGTGTTATAGGAAAATGTTAAAGATTAGGTGGGTGGACAAAATAAGTAATTTAGAGGTTCTTAGGCGAGTGGATGAAAAAAGAGGTATATGGAAGCATCTTACCAAAAGAAGGGATAGGCTAGTGGGGCATATCCTAAGATATCCAGGTATTGGGCTATCAATAATGGAGGGTAACATTGAGGGAGTAAATTGTAGAGGGAGGCAAAGATTAGAATATATAAAGCAAATTATAGAAGATGTAGGGTGTTACAGGTATGTAGATATGAAACGACTTGCGCAAGATAGAACAGGTTGGAGAACTGCATCAAACCAGTCGAGAGACTGATGACAAAAAAAAAAGGAGATAACTCTGATTAGTGTCACAATACACCTCTACCTCATCTATTCTTAAATGCTTTAATCATATAAATTGGCTAAATATGTGATAAAAAACAGTATACTATTTTTGTCGTTTTTGAACTGGCGAATCGAGTGAAAATAATTTAACACTCCACATGCTTGTTATGGGCACTGAAGTTAATTACAAAAAAAAATCTGGTGTGAAACACTCACACAACTTTCTCTTGCCAATGCAAATAATTAACAATAAACCTAACATTAGTATTAAAACATTAGAAATGAACAAAAACTAACCTCAAAAACATAACCTTATTTTAATCATGAGTGAATGACGCAAAATGACAATCGAACTCAATTTGGCTTAAAAAAACGGAAAATCACACTTTCACGCTAAACTAGGCTCTGTAGAGAAAAATTCTCTAAACAAAAGTTGTAGATCTTTTAGTTTTCTATAAATTTAATTATATACACTTTTGTCGTAAAATGCATACTAAGACCGAAATGTTAAAAAAATCGATTTTTCTCACGTTTTCGTGAGAAAAAAAACAGAAAATCGCTAATTACCGCTAAACTAAGCGTTATACAAAAAAATGTTTGAAACAGAAGTTGTAGGTTTTTAAATTCTCTACAACTTTTATTATATAAGTTTTTGCGCTGAAATTTATATTAAAGCCGTAATCTTAAAAAAACAACGTTTTTACGTGAAAACAGCCTCACCGAGAATTTCAGCAAACATGGCGCCTACCCTATCTTGTAGAGAATAAAAAATTGAGTAAAATAGGCGATTTTAAAAAAAATCGTAGGACCAGTTTTTGAGAAAATCGCAAAAAACTGAAAAATTATACGAATAAACTACTACTTCCGGTTGACCGATTTTGATGAAAATGTTTGTGTCGCGTCCGGTAGTGGTATGTAACTAAAGTTTCAAGTTTCAAGTTCGTACGATGTTCCGTTCTTGAGATATTCTGTTCAAACACAGACACAAAGACACACACAGACACACACACACACACACACACACACACACACACACACAGACACACACACAGACCAATCGCTAAAAACATGTTTTTTGGGTTCAGGGGGTCTGAAAACGTACAGATCCGGTGAAAACTCGATTTCGAAAAATCGACATGAAAACAATACTACTTTCCTTCCTATATATTCATATAGGCAAGAGAAAGTAAAAATGAATAAATAAAATAAAACTTTAAATAATTAATGTTGAGTACAAAGTGCCAGTACTGTAGTGTTGTACAAAGTGTCAGCACAAACATTTTTTCGAGCTTCATTTCAAACTTTATTTTCAAATTTCAAATGTTATACATAATCACTTATTGCCACCTTCAATATACACTCCTTCTCTATCCCTACAACCCTCCATGCAAATTTTCCATTATTTGACACAGTGCTGGAAGTCATCTTCTGTCAACTCCTTCAGGACACGTGCCTCTTTCTCTTTTACAGCTTCCACAGACTCCAATCTTGTCCCTTTTAATGCAGATTTCACCTTAGGGAACAGGTATCGGTAAAAACATGTTTGTGTGGGTTTAGGGGGCCTGAAAACGTGTAGATCCGGTGAAGAGTGGATTTGTTAAAATCGACATGAAAACAATACTTTCCTTCCTATATAAACATATAGGCAAGAGAAAGTAAAAATCATTCCTAAAGGAGGTTATTGGTAGCTATTTGCAGTTTTAAATGAAAGGTTATCGGTTAGTATACGCATTTAATGTTTGGACACAGCTGTAATGATATCAAAATATATTTTAATAGGTACGTTAGTCCGTTATCAATTCTGTAATTATACACTTTAATATTAAAAGGTAAAATTAGATAAAATAGTGACATTTTAACATACTAGTGGGCATTTAAAGCGTAAATATTAATTAAACAAAACGGCAGTTCATTTAGGCTATTTAAGAAAGTGAGGGTATGTCGGTGTATGATAGAAAAGGGCTTATAACTAATTCCACAGCGGTTTGCGCTGAAAAATAACTTCACATTTAAGTATTCAACACACAAAAAGTACCTACACGTTTCAAAAAAATTGTTACAAACGGTTAGGGGCCGTGTAACTTCATTATTAAATCCTACCAGGTTACTAATTAGGCTAAAAGTGTAACTTAGCCTATATTCTAACTTAGATAATTAAACAGAATCAGGGCCCGTCATCGATTGTAACGATTTTTTTATGAAATGGAAACTTTTTTGGGCGCTGAATCCGGATATGAAATTATTTTTCCCCACATATCACCATTTTTTTGATTTTCAATTTTTTTGAAATCACTTTTTCGATTTTGGGAGTGAGGTTATATCGGTTCATGATAGAAAAGGGCTTAGACCGATAACTAATTTCATGGTGATTTGCGGGGGAAAATAATTTCATATTTGGATTCAGCGCCCAAAGATGTATCGATTTTTAAAAAAAAAATTGTTACAATTAAATCGGTGAGTGGAAAAGGGGTAATATTCCAAAAAATGCGAAATTGAACAAAGATAGCAGTTTTGTTAAGTTTACTTCGGCGCACGTATTGGTTAGTAAAAGGGAAATATTGCTTGTATCTAAAAGCAGCTAAGCTACATTACAAATTTAGTAGAGTGGAAAAAGGATAATATTCCACAAATATTACCCTTCTTCCATTCAATAGCGAGCAGCAGTTGGACCACTGGTTTCTGTCTTATTGTTATCAAAATGTAACTGTAAATTATTTTAAAATTAAAATAAAGTTTTGTAGCATATTGGCACTTTATATTGTTTTTTCAACTTAATTTTTCCCATTCACTTGTACTAAATCTGGAAAAAGGTGAATAGTCAACATATTAATAATCAAAAATCAATCCCATGATTATTGTAAAACAAATTCTAAACTCACCATTAAAAAGCTTTAATATAATAGTTACTACAAATGACCAATTGAACATTTTACCATTAAACCAAAAACAAAGTCACAAAACATTTTTTTTTAATTTCTCGAAAAAAAGGATTTTGGAATATTAGCCTTTTTCCATTGACCGATTCTTGGTGACGGGCCCTGATTCTATATTTATAATTACCGTAACTTGTATTGAGACCGCAACAGAAACCCACTCGTTAGACGTAGGTGGTCTATACCTACTTCAGATAGACACAAGTCAACGGAAAAGTGGTGTTCTATGTTTCATAAACAATATTCCTAACAAAAGAAAAACAAATCAATTTTTTTTTGTTAACTTACCTGTGATGAAAGAAGTTACAGCAAAAATCGGTTATTCACTTTTCACCTTGGCATTCATTCACGAATTACTAGACAATTTTGTAAGTACATGAAAACAGTGGCGCACCTTAATTATCGCTTCCATCATTTCTAAAAACACTATTTTTGTTATTAAAGTAGGCCTGGCTAGTCAGCTGTTTACCTGACAAAAAACTATAATACTATTATAGTATTAAACAAAATGGTTGGGCTCCGGGCTAGCCCAGTCAGTCAGATGGTAGAAAGTCGCTATTATTTGTTAAGTAACACCGGTTGGGCAAGTGACTTTGTATGGTGACCAGTTGACAGCCATCCATGAACAAACTCTACTGGGGGTCCCTGTTCAAACTCATGTCTAATGTACGTCAAAAAAATACAGCAAAAAGCAGCGATCAAATTGGGTAGTTGTCAACAATGTACAGTTCCTGATAAAATAAAAGCTAAAAAAAAAGAAAATGTTTGTTTATTTTTTTTTAACGTCGCATCAACTACAACGGTCATTAGCGACGACATTGGGGTGGAACTATTGTAGGGTACAATGGAGGATGAGATGATTTTTTTGTAACGTATGAAAATATGCCGTGCCTGAGTGGGATTCGAGCCCTGGACCGCTGGGTTTCATAAAGAAAATATAATTTTGCTTATATGAGGCAATTTTAAAGCAAAACGTAGAAGCCATCAAAAAAATTGTAAAAAATTTAAAAAAAATTGCACGAAAAATTTATTACACCCGGTTAACTGAATTTGATGAAAATTTTCGTTTCGGTTCATTAATTTTGTACCTAACTTAAGTTCCAAGTTTTAATTTTCTACGATTTTCCGTTCTTGAGATATTTTGTTCACCCCCTCTCGCACCCGTTCACCCTCGCCACTCTCTCCCTATTCAACTCTCTTCCCTATTCTTTTTATTTTGCCGGCCGCATTGGCGTAATTGGTAACGTGCTTGCCTCTCATCATGCGGTCTTGGGTTCGAATCCCATTCAGGCATGGCATATTGTCATACGTTACAAAAAATCATTTCATTCTTCATTGTCAGCATTAGCAGTAATTGCAGAACAGTCGAACGTTAAAACAAAAAAAAAACAAAAGTCATCTCTCCCTTCCCCTTTACTACATCTCTCCTCTCATTCCCTCCCTCTCACTACAACCCCTCTCTCTTACTCACGCACGCGCGCAAGTACACATTGACACACACACACCCACACACCAATCGGCACAAACAAGTTTCTTTTGTGGTTCAGGGCTGCTAAAAACGTATTTTCGGTAAAAACTGGACTTGAAAATGTCGGGGAGGAAACAATAGCTTTTCGCTTTATTTGAGATAGGGGAGGAGAAAGTAAAAATAGTAAAATTATTATTTTATGGTCGATATGAAGTGAACCGCCGCCTCAAACAGTAATTTGATTGTGATTGTGGGGTTGGTTAATTACGAGTATTGTTTTCTTCTTAATAACTACAGGCATGTTTAATACCTCTGGGATATTTGCACCACCGTAAGCAATCGATATGCCCATAACAGGCAAGTGGTGGAGTGATAAATTTATTTGCTCTCGATCTGTTAGTTTCACGGCTACAAAAAAAGTTCTCTCTCTTATCAAATGGTCACCCAATTATATGAGTGAAGCATTTAACAACAGAACAAGTACAGGAATAAAACACACTAATCACAATTATATCCTCTGAGAGTGGTAGGGTCAGTGGCGGAGCGTATAGCAGCTTACTGTCGATAAATAAAAGTTTTATTCCACTCACCTTGGAAGTCCTGCGACTTACCAGCTGGTACCAGTGGCTTTCCGATGAGTGTTGATCTTGAATAAGTGGACTGTATTTAGCGTGGTCGGTTTCCTGGAGTGTCTCCAGCGCGTAAATACGTAGCGATGCGTGAATTTAATAGAGAAAATAAATTTAAGTAATATAAAGAAAACAAATTAGCGGTCGCGGATAATTCCCAATAATAGGGCGAAAGCGGAAAAGCATAAGACTGCACAGAGAGCGTTGTTTTGGGTTGCGAGTTAGCGGACGACTGTGTCCAGTTCAGTATGAAACTTTTTGTATGTGCAGGTAGAAATCAACCCTCATTGGTTGAGACCGATAAATGATATCTTAAATAGAACACAAAAATAAATTGATGAATTGAACCAAACATAAAATTTATATAGGTCTAGTCCCAAACAGAAAGTAATGAATTTCCATCATTATGGGTACACTCAGACCCTGTGGTGAATGAAACGAGCATGTAATTTGCAGAGTGGAGAGTAGATGCTTTTCAGAGGGCCTGGCATGCTGATAAGAATACTTTTCTACTTCAGTAAGGCAGTTGTAAACCACATCACTCCTCATTTCACTCAGTAAAGCCTGTAGAGATTGAAACCAGCCTTTCGGCTGAACACCTAAACAACAACAGGTAATTGGTATAGTCACTTGAGTCACGAGTTTGCCCTTGTTTGCAATGAGAGGGAAAGGGGGGAAAGCATCAGTGCGCATGCGCGACTGCTTTAATTTCACTACGACAAACATAACAACTTATACTATACTCAGAGCATAGCCTTTAGAGTATATCGCGGAACCTTTTGTTGGTTAACTGTACGAATATAACTGTTTGTTACCGTAAACACAAATTTCGGTTTCTCGAAAACGTGGTCGAACTATTCACAGTGTTGAACGCAATGTAATAAAATGTTGTGAAGTTGAAGCTACACAAAAATACCTATCCGTATAATTACCAAAGACCTGTAAAGGGTTAATCGAGGGGTACAAGAGGAGTGGGAAGACCGAGGAAGATATGGTCGCCGGAACAGCCTCAATTATAGCCTAATCTATGACGTCGATGACGACGAAATGATAGTTATTTAGTGATTGAATGATGAAATGTGGATAGGTGAAGAGGCTCTTCACCTATCCCACCTGAATAGCCGTCGCTGGTGAAATGAAAGTGAAGACTTTGATGAAATAAATAAAGAAGTGGTATACCTACAGTTGAGCCGTTCTTAGTTTGCTTTTTTTGTCAACAAACAAAAGCCACCTACTACAGGGTGCACGCTACACTCCACCACTTTACAGATCTCGTATTCCTAATAAGTTAACTATTTTTTAAATTATAAGTACTGAAAGTATACTAAAACCATCAGTCATGATATAATGTAGGCCTAAAAATTTCATTTATAAAAATACTTTTAAAAGTATTTAGTATTTAAATACTTTTGAAAGTATTTTGTTGATACTTTTGAATCAGCGTGTACTCATTTTTATATAATGCGGATGCTCAGTGACGTCATTATTTGTTTACATTAGGAGCAAACTAAGAGAGGCTGGACTTTACATCTTTTGTAGATGGTGTGTATATTAGGCGATCTTGTATGAAGAAGAGTGGCTACCGACACAAAGTGAACCGGAAAGAAAACAATGGCAGAACAAAACTTAATCGAGGGGTACAAGAGGAGTGGGGAGACCGAGGAAGATATGGTCGCCGGAACAGCCTCAATTATAGCCTACTCTATGACGAATGACGACGACGAAATGATAGTTATTTAGTGATTGAATGATGAAATGTGGAGAGGTGAAGAGGCTCTTCACCTATCCCACCTGAATAGCCGTCGCTGGTGAAATGAAAGTGAAGACTTCGTTGAAAAAATCTGGTGTGAAACAGTCACACAACTTTCTCTTGCCAGTGCAAATAATTAACAATAAACCTAATATTAGTAATAAAACGTTAGAAATAAACAAAAAACTAACCTCAATAGGCTAATCATAACCTAATAGCCTAATAATCATGTATGAAAGACGCAAAATGAAAATCGATCTCAGTTTGCCTTAAAAATACGGAAAATCACTCTTTCACACTAAACTAGGCTCTGTAGAGAAAAATTCTTTAAATGAAAGTTGTAGATCTCTTAATTTTCTATATATTTGATTTTATACACTTTTGTCATAAAATGCATACTAAGGCCTAAATCTTAAAAAAATCAATTTTTCACGTTTTCGTGAGAAAAACTCAAAATCGCTGATTACCGCTAAATTAAGCGTTATACAAAATAATGTTAGAAATAAAAGTTGTAGAATTTTAAATTCTCTAAATTTTTATATATAAATTTTTGCGCTATAATAGTCTACATATCAAAGCTGTAATCTTAAAAAAATCCTTTTTTTACATAAAAACAGCCTCACCAAGAATTTCAGCAAACATAGCGCCTACCCTATCTTGTAGAGCATAAAAAATGTAGTAAATCAGGCGATTTAAAAAAAATCGTAAGACCAGTTTTTGAGAAAATCGCAAAAAAGTGAAAAATTACACGAATAAACTACTACTTCCGGTTGACCGATTTTGATGAAAATGTTCGTGTCGGGTCCGGTAGACGTATGTAACTTAAATTTGAAGTTTTAAGTTCGTACAATCTTCCGTTCTTGAGATATTTTGTACACACACACACACACACACACACACACACACACACACACACACACACACACACACACACACACACATACACAGACCAATCGCTAAAAACATGTTTTGTTGGGTTCAGGGGGTCTGGTTACGTGTAGATCCGGTGAAAACACGATTTGTTAAAATCGAAATGAAACCAATACTTTTCTTCCTATATATTCATATAGGCAAGAGAAAGTAATAAAATGAAGTGGTATACTTTTGTAGATGGTGTGTATGATATATTAGGCGATCTTGTATGAAGAAGAGAGGCTAGAGACACAAAGTGAACCGGATGGTAACGACGCGTGAACCAAACCGATGCGATCATCTGAGAAAACAAAAACCGACATACGACTGACTGCGTTGCGTTCGTTATAAATTAGCAATATCTGGCGTGAGACGACCGACGCAACGAATCGCTCCCATTTGTAACGGTCTAACAAATGAGGCGCGGTTTCAACACTTTTTATTTATGTTCATAATCTTATATCAGAATTTACTTTAATTTGTGTGTTTCTGTTTCACATTTAGATATAAAAAAATCATATTAATTTATTTTTTTATTATTCTTACTCTCTTACTATACTGTTTTACACATCAAACATTATTCTTTTTATTATTTTTAGAATCTATTTTCATGTCAACCGACCAATTCAATGGTTAACTTTTGCTTATGACTTTTTTTTTGGTTTAACGTCCGACTGTTCTGCAATTACTGCTAATGTGCTTATGACGCGAGTTTCCGGGAAGACAAAGATATTATATAATATCTATGTAAAAAATCTATTTCACTCATGTGAATAAACCTATTTATGCAAGCCAAAATATTTCTATAAATTACCACATTTTTTTAAAAAAAGGTAAGCCTATTGTATTCGTTTAAAAAATATTTGAAAAGTTACGATTGATCAGACATTTTACAGTTTACAAGAATTCGTTTCTGTTTGGTTGCTGATATCGGATCAAATGGCCAGGCGGCGGGTTTTTGGTTGGTAAGGCGGTTTCGGTGAGCTTGGGACTGGACGAGGTCGCCTCATTTGAGTCCAACACAACTTCCCCTAATCGTGAATGAGTAAACATGAGTTTTTCTCGCCGCCTCGGATAGAAAAAAAGAATTCGTTTCTGAATAATATTTTATATAAAAATATCTGGGTGAAACACTCGCCCGGCTATATCTTGCCAATGTAAATAATAAAAAAAATTATATAATATTAATCATTAAATGAATAGCGCTAAATGAAAATCAACTTAAAACACAGAAAGCCACTGGTTAATATTTAATTAATGTTTTATTTATTTGTGAATGTGTTGGATTGCGAAAATGTGTGGGTTTTAATGGGCGCTGGCTACTGCCACGTGCGTAGCTAGTTCCAGTGAGTCGACCAGTGCGCAGGTGAGTGAGTGTGTGTGTGTGTGCTGAACATTGATACAGTCCGTTTGTGTTCGTGTAAGGTAAATAAAACAGTATTCAAATTTCCTACAATGACTCAATTATTTGTGAATTTATTCAACCATTCATTCAATCAATCAGTCACTAATTGATATTGTAGTTTAGATTGTATTGTACGGTAGAAAAATTTCTTAAACTAAAGTTGCCCTTCAGGGAATTCGGATTTGATAGTTTTCCACGTATTTGTTGTAAATCAAATTTGTTTTTTTTTTGCGCCCTGGAGACTCCAGGAGGAGTATAGAACATGTCAGATATAACACTTGAAATATATATAAGAATCTCACACAATGTATCACTACTATCAAGAAAGAAATTCTTGTACGCTATAAAAAGTTTCATCGATCAAGTAATTTTTCAGATTCCTTTTAAAGGAATTCAAATCCTCACAACATTTTAAAAATTGGAGTAATTTATTCATGAATTTTTTCCCTGCATAAGTAGGTTTTGTTCAAACAATTTTGTGGAGTGATTAGCTACATAATAATCATTTATGTTTCTCGTGTTATGATTGTGAACATTGAAATTCTGCATAAAATTATTTTGCCTAACATACATAATCACCTCAAAAATGTAGAGAGAGGGAACTGTAAGCAATTTAAGCTCGTTAAATAGTGGTGTGGATGAGGTTAGCTTCCATTATACACCTAATAGCTTTCCTTTGAATTTTAAAAATCCTATTTATATTACCCATGCTAGAATTACCCCATACTAAGATACCATAACGGATATGAGACAGAATGAGGCCATGATAAGCTGCCATTAGTAATTTTTTATCATTTAATCTGGCAATTTGTTTTAGTGCAAATACCCCAGATGATAATTGACCAGCCTAGATAGTTTTCATTTTGGTGCGGTCCTCTAACAAAAAAGTTAGCCCATCAGTTGTGTAGTCGGTTAGAGGTAGAGGAGTGGAATGAGAAAAGGGTCGATTATTGAGTGAACGCAAACGTGAATTTTATTGGGATGTAAAAATATAGCGGATGCGTACGCCTACGTTTATGAGAGTAAGAGAGGAAGGAGTTTAGTTGAGCGAACGGGGCACCCAAATGAAGGCATCCATTGGAACGTAAATTAGTGAAAATTACGACTGACAGCGTATTAACATTATTCGTGGTTCGTAAACCGAGATCAATGGATGCGACTAATCTTTTTACGATTCGGGTTCGCATACGCAACGTTGCACGGCCGTGCAGTTTACAGAGCGCAGCGGTAGACGGTACGCAGACGATATACTCCGGTGCTAATGTTCTATGCACTCCCATACCCCCCCTCCACCGCCCTTCACCACTGCCACCTAAAACCGTAACGCTCTTTTCTTCTTGTATGTTTCTCCGCAAAGATATACTTTGAACATATGTGTGTGACTAAACTAATTTTAATATCTCGAATAAATATTTCATTTTACATCTCATTTCAAATAATAGGCCTATTATTACATCAATTCCAATTCCTAACGACTGTTGTCATTTTTTTCGATCGCCTTCTCATCACCCTTAACTTTTAACCGACTACAAAAGAAATACAGTAGAACGACGGTAGTTCAAATTAATCGGGGACGGACCTCGTCCGGGTTATCGAATTATATTTTTATTATTATATTTTTGCTTTCCTCATTGCATTAGTTTTTTGTTTGTTTCTGTGCTCATTAATTGAATTAATTCTCATAAGTAAAAATATCCAGATGTATTTATTAAAATTATTGTAATTATTGTAAAATTTCTAAAATTATTGTAAAGTAGTTTTAGTTATTGAAAAAAAGAAGTTTTTTCTCTATTAATAAAACAATTGTACATAATGTGAGGTAATTTTTAAAAATTTTATTGTTATTAAAATTATTAAATATTGGTTGATCTAGAGGTAAAGTTGTCACCAAAATCAGCTGTTTAACAGCTGATTTTCCAGGAACCTTCGTCTCCGAAAAGCAACTGTTTAAACAGCTGATTTTCGGAGACGAAGCTGTTAAACAGCTGATTTTCGGAGACGAAGGTTCCTGGTTCAAATCCTAGTAAAGGTAGAGTTACTTTTATACGGATTTGATTACTATACAGTGGTTACCGGTGTGCTTTGATGATTGGGGTTCAATTAACCATACTCTCTCATGAATGGTCGGCCTGAGTCTGTACAAGACTACACCTCATTTAAACGTCATACACATCATCCTCATTTCATTGGGTCATGGGGTTGCTTATTATTCTAAATTGAACAGATTGAAACGTACAATTAGGGATTACAAAAAAAAATTATTTAATTCATTTAAATTCGTCTTGAGTGAACTATCCTCGCGTGGGTGGGTTCGGGCGTGTCTATTAACGTAATCTACTTCAATTTTGTCAAAAAAATTTAAAAAGAAAATATTTTTTTCATGTAAAACTTTATTTTAGTCCTCTACATATTAAAATTAATAAGTCGAGAACGTGTTCGGATTAACCGAATTTTTGGATTAGCGATGTTCGGATTAATAGCGTTAATGTGTATTACAGTATTTATGATATACTAGCATGCCTCGTCACGGCTTTGCACGCAAAAAATTGTACCTGCTAGATCGTAATCACTCTTCATTTTTGTGTAGGACAGATTCAAGCTGTCAAAATAAAATATCAAAGCAATTTATCACTCACCAATTAAAAGAAAATTAAAACAAATTAAAGAAACACGGAACTTTACTTTTATAAAATACTCAATAATACAAAATCGTATCTACGTAATAAAATAGTGTGATGTTGTCACCAGCCGATCCTTAGCACCACGTCACTATTTGCTAAATCATATGACTTTATTTATGACAAATCTTTATTTGAATCACATCAGCTGGTTGAAAAGGAGCAGTATCTAACATCATAAAAGCCTTAATGTAAGATATAAACATTATTTTCAACCCTTTAGGGCTAACTTTTTAAGGGTTTCTATAACCTAAAACCTGCACCGGCATCATAGTTACAACATAAAAAAAACTGCATGAAAATTGGTTCAGTCATTTAGGAGATAAAGGGGAACACACACACACACACACACACACATCCATCGAATTTTACATACCTATATATAAATAAATCGAGATTTATTGAAATATTTATTTTGGGTGTAAAATAACAAACTTTTTTCGCGCACGTTTGTCTCAAGAGTGGGGGGGGCACATTCAGCGGTTTAAAAATTAAATGATTTGGATAGGTCTGTTGACAGCAACAAGGTAGCACTTAGGCCAAGTGCGCTAAGTGTTGAAGAACTGAGCATAGAGTAGTTACTTTGTATTCATAATCCGTTGTAATTCATTAGAAACACTTGTTTCACACCAAGTTCCATTTACACACCCAACTCTAACTTCTCACTTAGAATCGCTGACATTAAAACTTTCCACGCCCCACCCTTTCGCTCAATTTACGCTCCATTTTTATTCACATCACCTTTTTGTTTTCATCCTTTCATCAACACTTAATAAGTGACAGTGAGTGTGTTTTCGCACGGATACCTCGCTACCACATCCGCCAAATGCTTTTCAGTACGCCTACTTACATTTCACTTTATTTTTACTCTCTCTTACCCTATACGGAAGGAAAGTATTTTTAATATGTCGATTTGTTGAAATCAACTTTTCACTGGATATACACATTATTCAGGCCACTTTAAAATGAAAAATCTGGTGTGAAACACTCACACAACTTTCTCTTGCCAATTGAAATAATTAACAATAAACCTAACATTAGTAATAAAGCATTAGAAATAAACAAAAAACTAACCTCAATAAACATAACCCAAATTTTAATCATGAGTGAAAGACGCAAAATGAAAATCGAACTTAGTTTGGCTTAAAAATATGGAAAATCACTCTTTCACGCTAAACTAGGCTCAGTAAAGAGAAATTTTTAAATAAAAGTTGTAGATTTTTTAATTTCCTGTAAATTTTATTATAGGCTATAGACTACACTTTTGTCATAAAATCGCAGTTGGTAACGTGCTCGCCTCTCATCATGCGGTCTTGGGTTCGAATCCCATTCAGGCACGGCAACTTTTCATACGTTACACACAATCATTTCATCTTTCACCGTCTGCATCAGCAGTAATTGCAGAACAGTCGGACGCTAACCAAAAAAAAAAAAAATTGTCATAGAATGCATACTAAGGCCAAAATGTTTAAAAAAAATTAGATTTTTCACACGTTTTCGTGAGAAAAAAACAGAAAATTGCTAATTATACCGCTATATAATGACGGTATGGATTATAGGCTACCGTCATTCGGCCGAATAACCGCGGGCGGCATGGAAATAATTGACGTGGTCTTTGACCATAATTGTTTTAATATTTTATGTTATATGTGTTTAGTGTGTAGTAGCCTATATAATTTTTGATGATGTCTCCGAGAGAGACGAAAGATCTTGAATAAATATACGTAATACTCTGAGGTGAGTTTTAGGCTTATATTTAATTTGTTTTGTTTTGGCTGTTCATTATCATACATGTAGTGGTGCAAACAAAAGAAAATAATGTTTAATAAAATAATTTCTTTTTTATGTTAAGCCGCGGTAAGTATACTTACCAAGGAACGTTTATTGAAATGGGAAAACAACTTGTACTACTATATAACAGAAAAATGTGTAGAATAACTTACCTCAACTTTATATTAGTATGAATGCTTGCTTTCTCGTAAAACCTCGAATTTTCTAAGCAATATACAAAAGTTATAACAAAACAAAACGGTTGCGTACGCTGGTATGAATCCTTACCACATTCGTGCAACTCACGAAGCAAGTGGTCGCTGCGCGCTAATTTCAAAATGTGGATGCCTACTTGCCAGAAAACATCTATAAAACCATAAAATGCCAATAGGGTTCAACTGCATAGCTTATTCTTTAACAGGTTGACTGCTATGAGATATATTTGTGTGTCTCAGTTCATATTGCCAGATACGCTTCGAGACTCTCTGTGTCTCATTTTTGTCGTTTTAATTTATTATTGTAGTGAAAATTATGCTGACATCAGCAATGTTCTTAGCTTTTTGCTTGGATGTTATTTCATTTTGTATTCAGTATTTATTTATGCACTTAAAAACAAAGAAAAATTGTGGCTGCCTCCAGATGTAGTGATCAGCGTTCTTGATTACTAACGGAAGGTCCCAGGTTTAACTCTCGAAGAGGGTCTGGAAATTACACGTTATATTTTAAAGTCTGCCCATAACGGACAGTTGGAGTGTCAAATTGTTTACACTCAATCTGTTCGTTGCAGGGCTAAAATAAATAGTTCTGTTTCTTATCACATGGTCAGCCAATTAAATGACTGAAACATTTAAGAACAGAAGAGGTAGAGGTGTAAAAGATACTAATTCAGAGTTATTTCCACTGAAAGTAATGAATTTCATTATACAGCCAGACCCTGTGGTGAATGAAGTGAAGGTGTCATTTGCAGAGTGGAAAATATGTGCTTTTCAGAGGGCCCGGCATGCTGATAAGCATACTTTTCCACTCAGTGAGGAAGGCAATTGTAAACCACCTCACTCCTCCTCGTTTTACTTAGTAAAACCTCTACAGGTTCAAACCAGCCTTTTGGCTGATGACCCAAACAACAACTACAACACATTGTAAAGTATAAAACAGTGGGTTTCGAAAATGTTTATGTGAATTAAAATAAAAAAATTTGTATTTTCATATGGAAGGGCACAATTTGCATGACAACAACAAACATTATTTTCCTAATTTATGCGATACAGAGAATTGTCTCAATTTTTTTGTATTAAAATTAAAAGTAAAATGTAAGAAAAATAATAGAATGAATTTATTTTTCTTATAAGTAATTGATTTTTATATACTAGGCCTATACAGCATAAAATTTAAAAAAATTGTAGCATTTCTGGTATGACCATTCATCACTCGATAGCCGTCACCTGCTAAAAAAAATATCGACCTTGTTACTAGCCTTAAGTGTCATTAATTATCAAGCCTTAAGTATCATTAATAATTATCAATACCTATTGTTAAGTACCTTAAGTATCAATAATAGTATTATCTAGCCTTAAGTATCATTAATCCACCGGGTTGGTCTAGAGGTAAAGTCGTCGCCAAAATCAGCTGTTTAACAGCTGAATTTTGGAGACGAAGGTTCCTGGTTCAAATCCTAGTAAAGGTAGTTACTTTTCTACGGATTTGAATACTAGACAGTGGTTACCGGTGTACTTTGATGGTTGGGGTTCAATTAACCATACTCTCTCAGGAATGGTCGACCTGGGTCTGTACAAGACTACACCTCATTTACACGTCACACACTTCATCCTTATTTCATTGGGTCATGGGGTTGCTTAGTGTTCTCAATTGAACAGATTGCAACGTACACATATTAAAAATTAAAAAAAAGTATCATTACCAAAGAACTTTAAAGGGTTAAGTAAAAAAATCTTGACATGTATACTCCCTTTTCGGAGTCTCCTATGAATGTACAACAGAAACAAAATGGGAGCTAAAAATGAAAGCAGTTGAAACAGATCATGTAACCATAGAGTAACTTATAAGTTAGCCGTAATTAGCTGATAGGTATAGTATGTAGGCCTACTATATACAAGGGTAGGCCTATATTATAGGAAATGGTGGTGGAGATTATCGGAGCGCAGCGGCAGATGGAAAACAATTTAAATAGACTTGGAGGTCGGCCGGAAACACGCACCGCGGCGTGCGCGGGCGGGTGGTCCATCAATCACCACTCGATCGAGAGCCACCGCCAATACCAATACTAATACTAATACTAATACCAATACTAATACTAATAGAAACAATAGCCTCTCCAATCACACCACAACACCCACACAACGGCACACCTCACTCAACAGACTCACTTAAACGAACGAATCAAGAAAAACCTGATACAGTAGCCTAACCTGTCTCTAGTCCGGCACGCCGCGGAACAAATATCACTACAGTAGGTCCTTTACTTTCGTACATAATGCGTTCCCGAAAACGTGTACGAAAGTTGAATTGTCCGAAAGTCTAACCGCTTGTAAAGTCTTTTTTTAAAAAGTGGAAAAAACGTAAAAAAGTTAAAAATTACGTGACTAAACTGTACTACCTCCGTTTTACCGATTTTTTTATGAAAATGTTCGTGAGGGCTCCTCTTGTAATACTTAACTTTAAGTTCAAAGATTCAAATTTGTACATTCCGATCTTGAAATATTTTGTTCTTAACACCCCCCCCCCCCCACACACACACACACTGACCAATCGCTAAAAACATGTTATTTTGTGTTCATGGGAGCCTTACTGCTCATAACAGACAGGTAGAGTGTCAAATTATTTACACTCAATCTGTTTGTTGCAGGGCTAAAATAAATAATTCTGTTTCTTATCACATGGTCAGCCAATTAAATGACTGAATCATTTAACAACAGAAGAAGTACAAGTGTAAAAGACACTAATCAGAGTCATCTCCTCTGAAAGTCATGAATTTCATTATCTACAGCCAGACCCTGTGGTGAAATGAAGTGAAGGTGTCATTTGCAGAGTGGAAAATATGTGCTTTTCAGAGGGCTCGGCATGCTGATAAGCGTACTTTTCCACTCAGTGAGAAAGGCAATGGTAAACCAACTCACTCCTCGTTTTACATAGTGACTTCTCTACAGGTTCAAACCAGCCTACAGGCTGATCACCTAAACAACAACACGGCAGCCTTACAACGTGTAGTATATCCGATTAAAACTCGATTTCTGAAAATCGATATGAAAACAATACTTCCTTCCTATGATAATTAAAATATTGTATTTTGCTTTTTATTTATATTGTAATTAGTTATGTATTCAACTGTAATCTTATGTTTAATTGAAATATTGTATTTTGTTTTTTATTTATATTGCAATTAGTTATGTATTCAACTGTAATCTTATGTTTAATTGAAATACTGTATTTTGTTTTTTTTATATTGCAATTAGATATGTATTCAACTGTAATCTTATGTTTAATTGAAATATTGTATTTTGTTTTTTATTTATATTGTAATTAGTTATGTATTCAACTGTAATCTTATGTTTAATTGAAATATTGTTTTATGTTTTTTATTTATATTGCAGTTAGTTATGTATTCAACTGTAATCTTATGTTTAATTGAAATATTGTATTTTGTTTTTTTATATTGCAATTAGATATGTATTCAACTGTAATCTTATGTTTAATTGAAATATTGTATTTTGTTTTTTATTTATATTGTAATTAGTTATGTATTCAACTGTAATCTTATGTTTAATTGAAATATTGTTTTATGTTTTTTATTTATATTGCAGTTAGTTATGTATTCAACTGTAATCTTATGTTTAATTTAAATATTGTATTTTGTTTTTTATTTATATTGCAATTAGTTATGTATTCAACTGTAATCTTATGTTTAATTGAAGTATTATATTTCGCTTTTATTTGTATTGTAATCGTATATGTATGTTAATGTAATCTTATATTTAATTGAGATATTGTATTTTACTTCTTATATTTATATTGTAAGTAGCCTACATGTATTGAAATGTAATATTATATTCAATTGAAATAATGTATTTTGTTTTTTATTTATATTGCAACTGTTTTGTATTCAAGTGTAGTATTATATTTAATTGAAAGAATGTGTTTTTTATTTATAGTGTAATTGAAATATTGTATATTGTACTTTGCTTGTATTTTGTTGTTATTTATATTGCAACTGTAATCTTATATTTAATTGAAAGATTGTTTTTTTTATTTATACTGTAATTGAAATATTGTATTTTGTTTTTGTATGTATATTGCAACTGTATTGTATTTAAGTGTATTCTTATATTGAATTGAAATATTGTGTTTTTATTTATATTGTTATTGAAAAATTGTATTTTTTAAATTTATATTGCAACGGTATTGTATTCATGTGTAACCTTATATTTAATTGAAAGAATATGTTTTTATTTATATTTTAATTGTAAATGAATTCTAAAATTTGTATTTTTTATGAGCCAACTCCGTGCTCTAAGTTTTATTCTTGTAGCAATAAAGTAATTATATTCTATTCTGTTCTACTTTCCTTCCTATGACCTATTCATATAGGACAAGACAAAGTTACAAGGAATCGAATCCAAACTCTTTAATTATGTAGTTTTATAAGCGTACCTATTTAAAGAACTAGGCAACCAAAGCGGAGCTCAAGGGGGTTTCTCTCGTTTATGCAAGTCGATCGTTGAAGATTAATGACAAATTGTATTCCGAGTTAATTAGGAGCAGTTGGTACATTTTGTAAGTATGTGTTGTGAAGAGAACACATTGTTAGTGAGTTTGTACAAACTGTCAAGCATCAGTTGTTGTGAACACCAAGAGTGCGGTGAGCGGCAAGGATTGAACGAATTGCGCGGCTGGTCACCAAGCCGGTCGCCCTAACACAAAATCTGCTAAAACATTAGTGCCGGAATCTTCTCTAAACTACACTAATAATGTTTTTCTTTCATCAATTATCCCAAACACTGAATCATTAAAATTTCTAAAGAAATGTTCATTTTAGAAATAGTTTGCTCTCTAAATGTAGCCTCGTAGTTAGGCAGACCACCCTAATCGTCTTCTGTTGCAGCCACCCAATTTTAAATTTTAAATTGCATTTCATCACGTAGAATAGCAGTCTATCATTCATAGTACCGTTGATCAAAGATTAAGATTAGAAGTCAATTGTTGGAGAATTTCAAATAAATAATTAAATAATCAAATGAACCCACCGGGTTGGTCTAGAGGTAAAGTCGTCGCCAAAATCAGTTGTTTAACATCTGATTTTCGGAGATGAAGGTTCCTGGTTCAAATCCTAGTAAAGGTAGTTACTTTTATACGGATTTGAATGCTAGACAGTGGTTACCGGTGTACTTTGATGGTTGGGGTTCAATTAAGCATACTCTCTCAGGAATGGTCGACCTGAGTCTGTACAGGACTGCACCTCATTTACACGTCATACACATCATCCTCATCTCATTGGGTCATGGGGTTGCTTATTGTTCTCAATTGAACAGATTGCAACGTACACAAATTAGGGATTACAAAAAGAAATTGCAATTCATCACGTAGAATAGCAGTCTATCATTCATAGTATCGTTGATCAAAGATTAAGATTAAAAGTCAATTGTTGGAGAATTTCAAATAAATAATTAAATAATCAAATAGTTAATCATCAGAATAAATAATTTCCAGTTATTATTTTATATTTTGAATCAAGAATTAAATATATGAAACTAAAATTTAACAAGAAAATATTAGAAGTAGCTATAAATAATAATTTCAGAAGTCAAATATTTAAACTTATTGGTTGTGAAGCCATAAAACAAATGAAAGTATAATTTTGAATAAATAACTTAAATTAACTCCGTCATGGTGATTGCCCACCAGTATACATAGACAATGAACCTCTCACTAAAACAGATACGGTCAAGTATCTCGGTCTGACTTTGATTAACGACTATTTTGGAGCACACATATCAAGCTGAAACTGGAAACGTTTATTACTGAATTCCTGACTTAAACTTCTATATTTCCTAATTCACAAACGATCAAAATTACCAATGGCACAAACATTATGCATATATTGTTCTCTTTTGAAACCTATGTAGACCTACGGGTCCCAAATTTACGGTTCGACCAAACCCTCTAACTTGCAACGAATTCAAGCATTCCATTCAAAAACATTACGCCTTTTAACAAATGCACCTCTTTACACTAGCAATAAAACCTTACATACAGATTTGAAAACACCACTTGTACAAAATTCCATCAAATACCTATAGGCCTACAAACGCTTTCACGACAAGTCACACGAACACGAGAACCCCCTGGTGCGTTCACTTTCCACCGTCCATTTACCTGAAAATCCCCCTAGACGCCTTAAAAGACGCTGGAGTATAGACCTGCTAATTTGATACAAATTTCATTGTTGGGGAGGCACCAATGGGGGCCCTACCCCTCTCATGCCTATCATGTCATTTACATTATTATCATAATCATCACATTTGCTTGTTGTAAAATTTTACAGTCGTATATAAAGAATTAAAGGGAGAAAAAAAAATTATTAAAAATAATAAAAAGGAAATTAGTACAACATCAAGATTTAAATGAATTATGAAACTGAATTCAACAACATAATGATTTTAAAACCAGCAGAAAATTTATAAGAAAATTAATTAGATAGTCTACTATAAAACCAGTGGTGTTGTATGGGTGTGAGACCTGGGCGCTTACTAGGCGACAACAGAGTAGTTTGAGAGCTGCGGAGATGAGATTTCTCAGGGCTACAAAGGGATGCACATTAGAGGATAGGTTGAGAAGTGAGGATATACGACAGGAGTTAGGTATATACAGCTTGGAAGATAAGATGAGAGCATACAGGAGTAATTGGTGCATTCATTTGGAGCGCATGGGGGATCAGCGGTTTCCTCGCTTGGCTAGGTACTACAGACCCAAGGGAAAAAGAAGTGTGGGACGTCCGAGAAGAAGATGGTTTCCGGAACGGGCAGACGTGCCTAATCCTTGAAGTGAAGAAGAAGAAGAAGAAGAAGAAGAAGAAGACTATAAAAGTGATTGCAACAATGGTCAACTCCCCTATTCGATCCAGGTGAATGGTGCAAGGCATACACATAGGCCTACACATAAGCAGAGACTACAACAACTTCAACTCGTAACTATTAAATAAATAAATTTATCATATTCAATATTCATATTTCAACTCAGTGAGGAAAGCAATTGTAAACCACCTCACTCCTCGTTTTTACTAAGTAAAACCTCTTGAGGTTGAAACTAGCCTTTGGCTGTTGACCTAAACAACAACAAGTAGGTCTATTATTCCTCTGCGAGGTGAAGAAGCGGATGAACGACTCAATTACATACGACTATTCTTTGGGCCTACAGTTCAGCCGCCCTAAGTTTGCTCCTACTGTGAACATATGATAGCCAGCTACTACAGGGTGCACGCTAGGGTCCACCACTTTATGGTTGTCGTATTTCTATTAAGTTAATTATATAGGGTGATTCAAAAAGAGCGCCGGTTTTGATATATCAAATTAAGAGATTTATTTTATTGAAAAACTGAAAATAAATACATCAACAAGTTCATCTTACCTTCCGATTTCATGTATGAAAAATGATGTCATGCATGTGTCCTCCTCTACTGCGCTGGCACGCATCAACTCTGTCCATGAAATTGGATATTACTGCACGACAAGTTTCGACTTCCATTTGCCCGATAACCCGTCGAATTTCCTCCTTCAAGTCATTGATGTTTCGGGGTTTATTGGCATACACCAATGACTTCAGATGACACCAAAGATGAAAGTCACAAGGCGTCAAGTCACACGACCTTGGTGGCCATTGATGGTCGGAATTACGAGAAATGATGCGATCCTGGAACCGTTCACGGAGCAACAACATTGTTTTTCGTGCAGCAACTGAATTTTATACGGGTGATATTGGAGATCGTACCGAAGAATTCTCCGTATAGAAGAACGTCGTAAACCCAATTGTTGAGAACGGCGACGTATTGATTTTGCTGGGCTAACAGCCACACTGTCACGAACCAACGCAACGTTCTGCTCAGTTCGGCTAGAACGACGACGTCCAGAACTTTTAAGGTCGACTGTTGAACCCGTCTCAAAAAACTTTTTCATGAGCCTGCGAACTGTTGATTCATTCGGTGCTTCATTACGTCCTAGAGTACCGCGTAGTCGCCTGACAGTAGCCGCATAACTCTCTCCACTCTGGTAAAATGTTTTGACGATTAACACTCGTTGTGCAATAGTAAACTTCTCCATGGTTAGACACAGACTGCGAGAGTACTACACTGCGAACAAGAGAAACTACAACTGAATTGTCAATCGGAATGTTCTCCGAAATAGAAATGAGGTCTAACAATGTTGCCAACCGATAAACAAAAATTTACCAGCCGTTTAAAAACCGGCGCTCTTTTTGAATCACCCGTTATTTTACAGTATAAGTACTTATTTTTACAAATTGTTTTCCACGTGTTTTGCGTATTACTAATTTTTGGAGCACCTGAGGAAGTCATAAAAATGTCGGTATATGTGGCTGAAATTTTTACCTACCAGTTAATTAATTAGCTTGTATAATTAATTAACTGGTAAAAATTTCAGCCTGGTAGGTTTGTTGGTTTCTGAGAAAAATGTGCCTTAGTGTTAAAAATCTAAATTTACAGGAAAAGGTAAGAAACAAGAAAGCACAAACCAAAAACAATATGTACACAAACAAGTAAATTTCCCATCAACAGTTGTTTAGAAATCTGAACCAACAGCTGAGAGTATTATCGTAAAAACCGTTTGAATAAAAAAAAAAAACAGTGATGCAGATATTTTAAAAACTGAAATTCTCTATGAACTGAAACGAGCAGTATAAAATTATGAAAAAATATTCGTTCTTGGTAACATTATAATTTTTCTGTATGAACCTGATGAAACTAAATTTTTTCATAAAAAAAATATTTTTTTGACGTAATTTAATGTTTTTCTGGTAGATCTAGGTAGATCTATTGAAAAACATCAAAAATAAAAAATCGAAATTTTGAGTTAAACTCATCGTGCAATCTCCCCTTTAACCTCTACCTCTTCTGTTCTTAAATGATTCAGTCATTTAATTGGCTGACCATGTGGTAAGAGACAAAACTATTTTTTTTAGCCTTGGAACTTACTTAACTAACTTAAGGTGAAATCTGCATTAAAAGGGACAAGATTTGAGTCTGTGGAAGCTGTAAAAGGGACCATTGATTGTTTTTTTTTATATCCATGAGATTGTTTACCTTTACTGGGTTCCTTTAGTGTTAAAAATCTAAATTTATGGAAAAAGGTAAGAAAGAAGAATGCACAAACCAAAAAAATATGTACACAAAAATGTACATTTCTCATCAATAGTTGTTTAGAAACCTGAACCAACAGCTGAGAGTATTAAAAACCGTGATGCAGGTATTGTAAAAACTGAAATTTGAAATTTTTTCATTGGTTAACCCTTTGTAGGGCAGTACTACAGGGAAAAAATATACATGATGTAAAATGTTAAATTTGGCTTTATAGGGACTTGAGTCGTGTATTTCTAGTGTCATAACAGTAAGATATTATTTTTTTGTTGATGTTAAGCCGTGGTAAGTATACTTACCACGGAAGTTTATTGAAATGGAAATCACATAATGTTTAGTGGTAAGAATGCTTATTAAAACAACTTGTAGCCCTAAATAACAGAAAAATGTGTCAAATAGGTTATCTTAACTTAAATATTAGCATGAGTGTTTGCTTTTCCGTAAAGAACTTGAATTTTCTAAGCACTGTACAAAAGTACTGAACAAAACAACATGGTAGTGTACGCTGGTATGAACCCTTACCACATTCGTCTAACTCACGAAGGAAATGGTTGCTGCGCGCTAATTTCAAAATGTGGATAGCCTACGTACCAGAGAACATCTATAAAACCATAAAATGGCAATAAGGTTCAACTGCATAGCTTATTCTTGATTAAAATCGACCTTATTGCCAGTGGTAAGTACCGTATTGTTCCGAATACAAGCCGCAGTTTCTTCCCAAAAAACGGTTCCATAATTTGACGTGCGGCTTGCATTCGCGCTTAAATAATAACGTGCGTTCGGAAAGTCGCTGTGCACTGGAATTGTGACTATGGATTTATGAAAATATGTATAAAGAAATGACTAAGCATTTTGGAAAAAAATTTATTCAATACCTTAATTACATTGTTAAACCGTGATTACATTGTTTATAGAAGGTGTTCGAAATGACCTCCATTGGCATCAATACAGCATTGCACTCGTTTCATTTTGTTTGCAAACACCTTTCGCAACTGAAGAACAGTGATTCCTTGAATGTATGCCGTTATTGCGGCTTTAAGTTCGTCAATCGTGTGTGGTCTGTTCCGATACACAGTTTGTTTCGCCGCACCCCATAAAAAGAAATCGGGGGGAGTCAGATCAGGAGATCTTGCAGGCCACAAATTCTTTGAAATTATTCGTTCACCAAACACGTTGCGCAGGAAAGCCATTGAGATGTTAGATGTATGTGCTGTTGCCCCGTCTTGTTGGAACCAACCATTATTCATTTCCACTTGTGTTATTTGATGCGTAAAGTTCTCTAAAATATCAGAACAATAACGTTCACTATTGATTGTGTTTGCAAAAAAATTGGTCCAACAATACGTGCTCTACTCACAGCAACCCAGACTCCAATTTTTGCTTCGTGTAAGGACTGTTCATGTAAAGCGCAAGGGTTAGTTGTCGACCATACTCGAGTATTTTGTGAACTTATATACCCTCCCAAGTGAAAACACGCTTCATCTGTATAAAACGTATAAATGGTTTCTTATTGAGCAGCGAGACACACCCACTTGTTGAGCAGCGAGACACGAGGCACACTTGTTACGCAGTGCGTCTACACTCATTTTTATCAGTTTGGTGTTACACTATAAAGTTTGGTAGTAGTTTTCTTATATTCCATTTTGGTTTTTTATCCGATCATTTGTTTTCTGTTGATTTTTTTTTTTGTATTTTATATAATATCGCCATGAGTAATAATATGTAGGTTAAGGGTACTTGGTCTGTAAAAATGCCCAAAATCTAGCGCAGGACTTACGATACTAATTTCAAATTAATCGTAATTAACTACGCGGAAAAGACATCCATCAAAGAAGCCGTAAGAAAATACCTATAGTGTAGATGAACTTGTGTTTGGCATTGAACAAAAAATAAACAAAAACGTCTAAATGCTAAAAAATTAAGTAGCAAGTGTATTTATTAGTACCGTAATATTTTTCTTATAAAATAAAATATTTTTAAAAACATACAGGTAGCCTACTGTACTTTACATTTTTTCCTAGTTTTGATCGTAATTTTTCCAATGCGGCTTAAATTCGGGTGCGGCTTGTTTTCGGAATAATACGGTAGCCTACACTTACCACAGACCTGTTGTTGTTTGTTGTTTAGGTCATCAGCCAAAAAGCTGGTTTGAACCTGTAGAGGTTTCACTAAGTAAATCGAGGAGTGAGGTGGTTTACCATTGCCAACACTCAATGAATGGAAAAGTACACTTATCAGCATGCCAGGCCCTCTGAAAAGCATATATTTTCCACTCTGCAAATGACACTTTCACTTCATTCACCACAGGGTCTGGCTGTATAATGAAATCCATTACTCTCAGACGAGATAACTCTGATTAGTATCTTTTACACCTCTACCTCTTCTGTTCTTAAATGATTCAGTCATTTAATTGGCTGACCATGTGATAAGAAACAGAACTATTTATTTTAGCCCTGCAACTAACAGATTGAGTGTAAATAATTTGACACTCCACCTGTCCGTTATGGGCAGACCACAGACCTATAAAGGGTTAAAACTGATTGAGTTCAAAAAATGTAACATCAACCTGCCTGTTTAGGCATAAGTTGGCCTACCTATAGGATCTACAGAAAATGATTGAGATTGGTTTTAGTAGACGTGTAATGGATTTTTAGTGAGATGGTAGACAGTGTTGAGTGTGAGATGGCTACTGGATCGGATGAGAAAATATGTGTAGTAGTCATATAGAAGGCAGTGGCGTGGGGGGGAGGGAGAAGTATGAGTTTGTACAATAATAGGATAGTGAATGATCGGAGAATCGCTTCTGAATCGATCATCGAGATCTTATTGTTATAGAATAGAGTAGAGGACAGCAGGAGGTAGAATTCCGATGGCAACAGACAAAGAAAGACGACCAGATATGAATGCGTGCAACAGAGAAAGATGGAGAAGTAATTACATGGAGGAATCGACTGCTGACTACTGTTCGCTCTTCATTCTTATTCTCATTCTCATTCTCATGGCACTTTTAAAAAAGAAACTTAATAACTAATCAAACTTGTATCCATCATCCATTGTGTCCGATACCACAATATCATTAAACTTCCACCCGAAGAAAAAAGGATCATAGGCACTTGGCATTTTTTTTTTATCACCGATATGTGTTTTTACGGCGTTTCTTTACAACGAGAAACAAGAGATTGGTAATTAAGTGGGTACTTGTGAAGAAGGTTCCGAGTCAATTTGTCACCGGAAATGAATTTTCTTACATCGCACTTCTATCTGTAGGGCCTATTATAAAACAGGATGGTTGCCTATTATAACAACGGACTTCAGTTTTTATTTTTTGATTAATTTTACTTCAGTTAATGATTCTTCCTAGCCTATTACTTATTATTATTATTATTATTATTATTACTATTATTTAACACTTGACATAAAAAAAATGGTTAAATAGCTAAAATAATTAATAAATATATAGGTAATTAATAGTTAATAAATAGCTTTTTTTCTTTTTTTTTTTGATCCAGGAGACTCTATCCTCTTCTTTTCTACAGCTCCTATAACCCACGTTTGACTCCCGTGTAATGCTACACTCCAAACATAATGTTTAAAGAAATTTTCCCTAATCTGTAAATGAATGTTTGTAGTCAGTAAGCTGTTTTTCATTTCATAGGCTTTTCTAGCTTGAGGAATTCTACTCTTGATGTCACATCTTGTGTTTCTTCCATCCTTTGTTATTATAAAGAAAAACATATAACCTAATTTTAATTAGTAGTCAATGCTTGCTTGCGGACCAGTGGTTGTTATCTTTTTAAATGATTTCAGCCGTCAATATTTATTAATGACTAGCATGCCTCGTCGCGACTTTGCACGCAAAAAATGGTGTAATCACTTTTTTTTTAAATAATTGTCAAAACCAAAAACTTAAATCTACTTTGAATAAAACAAAAATCAAAATAAAATATCAAAGCAATTGATCACTCACCAATTAAAAGAAAATTAAAACAAATTAAAGAAACACGGAACTTTACTTTTATAAAATACTCAACAATACAAAATCGTATCTACGTAATAAAATTATCATGTGATGTTGTCACCAGGTGATCCTTAGCACCACGTCGCTATTTGATAAATCATATCACTTTATTTATGACAAATCACATCAGCTGGTTTAAAAGCACCAGATTATCCTAACCTCATAAAAGCCTTAATGTAGGACATAAACATTATTTTCAACCCTTTAGGGCTAACTTTTTTAAGGGTTTCAATAGCCTAAAACCTGCACCGGCATCATAGTTACAACATAAAAAAACTGCATGAAAATTGGTTCAGTAATTTAAGAGATAAAGGGGAACATATACACATACACACACACACATATACATCGAATTTTATACATACAGATGAACAAATGTAAACCTACTATAAATTCAATTTTGTGGACTAAAATTTTTGAAAAAGGAATGCCACCCTGACAGACGACCATGGGAGCCATGCCATATGAATTTTGATTTTCAGGCAAGAGACAGTATTTGTACAGGTCAGCCGTTGTTAGTTTGCTCCAACTGTCAACAAACAAAAGCCACCTACTACAGGGTGCACGCTAGAGTCTTCGACTTTACGGATGCCGTATTCCTATTAAGTTAACTATTTTTTTAAATTATAAGTACTTAAAGTACTAAAAACATCAGTCATGATATGATGTAGGCCTAACAATTTCATTTAGAAAAATACTTTTAAAAGTATTTTCTATTTAAGTACTTTTGAAAGTATTTTGTTGTTAGTTTTTAATCAGCTTGTACACATTTTGATAAATAATGCGCATGCTTAGTGACGTCATTATTTGTTTACATTAGGAGCAAACTAAGAGAGGCTGGACTATAATTATTTTAATCATAGTTATTTGTATGTAAACATTTTTGTTTTATTGTAGCACATATGCTAAGGGTTGTTCAACCCTTTCAGTGGCGAAACAGTAATTAAAAGTTTGATCTAAGTGTCATTTAATTTGAATAAGGGTGTACAAAAAGTGCCAACCCTTATTTCGAAAACTTGCAGGCGTAAGCGTACCATTGCCGACTAAAATTTCAACGTTACAGAAAAATAAAATTTCCAGTAAAAAATTAATTTTTATTATGTTCATAAAACCAGAAATCGTTCTAACACTAAAAATATTCAAAATATTTTTTTAAGTTTATTTGAAGTCGCTTTGACAGCTTGGTCATTAGCAACTACTGATGGGTTTCGGTACCTTAACGGTGGTTTTAATGAGTTAAAATGTTCAGACCCTGGCGGGGAATTGAACCCGGGTCCTTTCGCTTTGCAGGGTAGAGCGCTAGTCACTACGCCACGGAGGCGGTTTCAAAATACATTATTCCATTATTTTTTTGTTAAAACGTTTTTCGAAAATGTTCAGTTATCCGAACGTTGGCACTTTATATCTAACTTACGGGTGTCCGGTAAACAGGATATTATAACTACATAAAATATAAAGACGTCCTGTTTTACGGACGTTGGTACTGAAAGGGTTAAATCTTTTAAGACCGAAACAAACACAAACTATTACAGTTATCAGGTCAAAGATGGTAGCCCGTAGCACACAGGTGATTCAGAACTATAAGGCAACCTCTCAGTTGTTGTTTAGGTCATCAGCCGAAAGGCTGGTTTGAACCTGTAAAGGTTTTACTAAGTAAAACGAAGAGTGAGGTGGTTTACCAATGCCTTCCTCACTGAGTGGAAAAGTACGCTTACCAGCATGCCGGGCCCTCTGAAAAGCACATTTTCCACTCTGCTAATGACACCTTCACTTCATTCACCACAGGGTCTGGCTGCATAATGAAATTCATTACTTTCAGAGGAGATATCTCTGATTAGTATCTTTTACACCTCTACCTCTTCTGTTCTTAAATGATTTAGTCATTTAATTGGCTGACCATGTGATAAGAAACAGAACTATTTATTTTAGTCCTGCAACGAACAGATTGAATGTTAATAATTTAACACTCCACCTGTCTGTTATCTCTCAGTAGCTCATTCTAAAGCTAAAAATAAGAAAAAAGTTCACTAAAACAGAGGCCCGAAAACGCTTCGTTAGCGAGTTATGTAAGGTCAAAGATTTCGTCGGAAATTCAGAAATGAGATCATATAGACAATATTAAGGCTGAATAAAGAGACAATTCTGATGGTTTCTTATGTATTTTTATCTGATAAATTGAATAAAATTGGTCCCAGTATTGTACCTTCATCAGTTTTAAAGATATCTTACGTAAAATACTACAATTGGAGGGAAAAAAACACATTTTAATCTTTAACGTGACATTACTTTGGGAAGTGGTATTTTGTTTTTAAATCCCTAATGTGTGTACGTTGCAATCTGTTCAATTCAGAACAATAAGCAACCCCATGACCCAATGAGATGAGGATGATATGTATGACGAGTAAATGAGGTGTAGTCTTATGCAGACTCAGGTTGACCATTCCTGAGAGAGTATGGTTAATTGAAACCCAACCATCAAAATACACCGGTAACCTCTGTTTAGCACTCAGATGCGTATAAAAGTAACTACCTTTACTAGGATTTGAACCAGGAACCTTCATCTCCAAAAATCAGCTGTTAAACAGGCGAGAGAGTATGGTTAATTGAACCCAACCATCAAAGTACACCGGTAACCACTGTCTAGCACTCAGATGCGTATAAAAGTAACTACCTTTACTAGGATTTGAACCAGGAACCTTCGTCTCCGAAAATCAGCTATTGAACAGCTGATTTTGGCGACGACTTTACCTCTAGACCAACCCGGTAGGTTAATTGCCAATAACAAATAAAAGCTAATTAGTTATTACCCACCGGGTTGGTCTAGAGGTAAAGTCGTCGCCAAAATCAGCTGTTTAACAGCTGATTTTCGGAGATGAAGGTTCCTGGTTCAAATCCTAGTAAAGGTAGTTACTTTTATACGGATTTGAATAATAGACAGTGGTCGCCGGTGTACTTTGATGGTTGGGGTTTAATTAACCATACTCTCTCAGGAATGGTCGGCCTGGATCTGTACAATACTACATCTCATTTACACGTCATACATATATCATCCTCATCTCGTTGGGTGATGGGGTTGCTTATTGTTCTGAATTGAACAGATTGCAACGTACACACATTAGGGATTTAAAAAAAAAGAAGTTATTACGAGTAGAAGGCCTAAGAGAATACTGTAAGTAAGTGTAGGTATAAATGACGTAAGGTCACACACACACACACGCACACACATACACACACACACACATACACACGCGCGCACACACACACACACAGAGGGAGGGGGAGAGAGAGAGAGAGAGAGATAGAGAGAGAGAGAGACAGACTAATCGCTAAAACATGTTTTTTTGGGTTCAGGGGGTCTGAAAACGTATAGATCCGGTGAAAACTCGATTTCAAAAAATCGACATGAAAACAATACTTTCCTTCCTATATATTCATATAGGCAAGAGAAAGTAAAAAGAAGTTATTACGAGTAGAAGGCCTAAAAGAATACTGTAAGTAAGTGTAGGTATAAAATATGACGTAAGGGAAAGGGGCCACGGCGTGATTGCACAGGTTAATGGGCGATTGGTCGCGTCTCTGTTCACTCACGTCCTTCTCTGTAGTACAAATAAATTGAATTTGCATTTTTTGACTATTCAGCTTGAACGGATTCGATTTGAACGGACTTTAGATGGTCGATCAAACGCATTTTAAACCGGATAATTGATACGAGCAAACGAAGCCGATTGATGCGCATTGCTCCTCGCTGCTAGTCGTTAATTGTTTTTCAAGCCGTTGCAATATCGGATCGGATCGGTTCAATTGCCTCTCTCCAAACTAAACACCGTTCCGTCGTTCGTTGTACAACCACTCGTGGGAATGATCACATGTACCCTCCCGCCCTCTCTACTATTCTTCCTCCATGAATCGTCTCGTTTTATTGCTGAACCGTTATTTATATACTCGTAGAAAACCACAATAACGTCCGCTTAATAACACATCGCTCACCAAACACATTTCACTAACAAAATTATTCAAGCGATTAACTTAGTTTAGTCTTCATCGATTTTATAATCAATCCTCTCATTGTAGGTGGCAATTTTTAAAATTGTCATAGTATATGATTTTGTTTTGTCCGTCCGTCACTGGTGGACACCAGGAAGGTTCCTGGTACTAAAAGGTTTAAATCTAACTAGACTAAAAATATGAACAGAATTTTTCTAAGTTTCTTTTTAAATTTATTTAACTTATTGGAAATTTGTGCTTAGTAGATAAATTGTTTGAAGCAAAATAAATCTGGGTAGTTTTACCCGAATAAATTAAATGAAGTAGAATAAGTTAAGCTAGGTAATTAGATATTATGTTAGTTTAATCGTGTTTTAGTTACAATTTTTTTTAAGTAGGCTATTTTAAATTTGAATTTTCTTTCATGTGTAGACAGATTCGTAGACAACAATTTGAATTTTATACCAACTAAGTTTAAAGAGCGTAATTATTGCCTATTATATGATGTTAAAATTGTTATTCCACGTTATACAAGTTAATTTTCAATAAAAATATTGTGAAATAAACGGTTTTTATTTTTATGATTTATTCCTACAAAATATGGTATGCATACTTTTGCCTCACGGGGTGCGAACTTTTACCCTGTAAGTAAAAAGTAGGCTACGCATTTGTGGTGGGAGTGAAAAATATATTTTCTCTAGGAAATGGATAAGCTGATATTTGTTTTAATACATTCTATTGAATCCTAATAAAGTAACATTACTTCTTTCCAGTTTCACCGCTGGAGACACCGCTGCACGCCCCGCTCTCTCACTCTACTCACGCCACAGCTTTTTGTATTTTTAACAGGTTGACTCCCATTACCCACTTATACATCTCTCACCAGATCTGTAAAATTTACGTTTGAGAGACTGATCTGTCTTTCACATAATAGTGTTTTTAATAGAATCGTGAGACGGATTGGATACTTATTTGCATTGAATCATATATAGAGCTGTAAGAAATGCGTTCAAAATATCAAAATACATTTCCCCAGTTCGTGATTTACTTGATGTGATCGAGTCAAAAATGAGTCGGTGAAACTTGACAGCTTATTATTAATATTGAATAATATTGGACCCACCGGGTTGGTCTAGAGGTAAAGTTGTCGCCAAAATCAGCTGTTTAACAGCTGATTTTCGGATACAAAGGTTCCTGGTTCAAATCCTAGTAAAGGTAATTACTTTTATACGGATTTGAGTGCTAGACAGTGGTTACCAATGTACTTTGATGGTTGGGGTTCAATTAATCATACTCTCTCAGGAATGGTTGACCTTAGTCTGTACAAGACTACACCTCATTTACACGTCATGCATATCATTCTCATCTGATTGCGTCATGCTTATTGTTCAGAATTGAACAGATTGCAACGTACACATGATAGGAATTAAAAATAAATAAATAAAATAATATTGACTATTATTGCAGTTTTTATTATTGCATTATTAACCAGGTTTTAATATCATATAATGAAAAATAATTTTATCATTTAATATTTTATAGTTTTCATAATACAATTTTTTACTTTCTCTTGCCTATATGAATATATAGGAAGGAAAGTATTGTTTTCATGTCGATCACAACAAATCGAGTTTTCACCGGATCTATACGTTTTCAGACCCCCTGAACCCAAAAAACATGTTTTTAGCGATTGGTCTGTGTGCGTGCGTGTGCGTGCGTGTGTGTGTGTGTGTGTGTGTGTGTGTGTGTGTGTGTGTGCAAAATATCTCAAGAACGGAACATCGTACGAACTTCAAACTTGAAACTTAAGTTACATACCACTACCGGACCCGACACGAACATTTCCATCAAAATCGGTTAACCGGAAGTAGTAGTTTATTCGTGTAATTTTTCACTTTTTTGTGATTTTCTCAAAAACTGGTCCTACGATTTTTTTAAAAATCGCCTGGTTTACTAAACTTTTTATTCTTTACAAGATAGGGTAGGCGTCATGTGTGCTGAAATTCTCGGTGAGGCTGTTTTCACGTAAAAACATAGTTTTTTAAGATTACGGCTTTTATATGCAATTTAGAGCAAACATTTATATAATAAAAGTTGTAGAAAATTTAAAATTCTACAACTTTTATTACGAACATTTTTTTTGTATAACGCTTAGTTTAGCAGTAATTAGCGATTTTTTGTTTTTTTCTCACAAAAACGTGTGAAAAATCGATTTTTTTAAGATTTCGGCTTTAGTACGCATTTTACGACAAAAATGTATATAATAAAATTTATAGAAAATTAAAAGATCTACAACTTTTATTTAAAGCATTTTTCTCTACAGTTTAGTTTAGCGTGAAAGAGTGATTTTCCGTATTTTTAAGCCAAACTGAGTTCGATTTTCATTTTGCGTTTTTCACTCATGATTAAAATAAGGTTATGTTTTTGAGGTTAGTTTTTTTTAATTTCTAATGTTTTATTACTAATGTTAGGTTTATTGTTAATTATTTGCATTGGCAAGAGAAAGTTGTGTGAGTGTTTCACACCAGATTTTTAGCTTTGTAAAAGTTTACTCTGGTCGGTGCTTCTTTGTAGATAACTGGTACTCAAGTTTACCACTCGCTGAACAATTGCTTGTTAGAGAGACGCATCGTTATTTATGTAGTTTTATTGAAAAATAGCCCAAAGTAAATTATTTTTAAAAAATACACTTAATATTTTATAGGATACAAGTAAAATTTCAATGAGACACATATCAGTCTTTTTCTGTAAATTTAATTTTTTTATTCTTGAGTACCTGTTCAGTCTCTCACCTAAATAACAACGCCAACAAATTTAAGCCTTACAATACTCTAGACTTGTAAGAAAACTAATTAAAAAAATCTGGTGTGAAACACTCACACAACCTTCTCTTGCCGATGCAAATAATTAACAATATAACCTAACATTAGTAATAAAACATTAGAAATAAACAAAAAACTAACCTCAATAAACATAACCTAATTTTAATCATATATGAAAGACAGAAAATGAAAATCGAACTCAGTTCGGCTTAAAAATACGGAAAATCATACTTTCACGCTAAACTAGGCTCTGTAGAGAAAAATTCTCTAAATAACAGTTGTAGATCTCTTAATTTTCTATAAATTTTATTATATACACTTTTGTCGTAAAATGCGTACTAAAGCCGAAATATTTAAAAAATCGATTTTTCACACGTTTTCGTGGGAAAAAACAGAAAATTGCTAATTACCGCTAAACTAAGCGTTATACAAAAAATGTTTGCAATAAAAGTTGTAGGATTTGAAATTGTCTACAACTTTTATTATATAGGGCTACATTTTTGCGCTGAAATGCATATTAAAGCAGAAATCTTAAAAAAACCAAGTTTTTACGTGAAAACATCCTTACCCAGAATTTCAGCCAAGATGGCGCCTACCCTATATTCTAGAGCATAAAAAAATGAGTAAACCAGGCGATTTAAAAAAAATCGTAGGACCAGTTTTTGAGAAAATTGCAAAAAAGTGAAAAATTATACGAATAAACTACTACTTCCGGTTGACCGGTTTTGATGAAAATGTTCTTGTCGGGTCCGGTAGTGGTAGGCTATGTAGGCTAACTTAAGTTTTAAGTTTCAAGTTCGTACGATGTTCCGTTCTTCAGATATTTTGTTGACACACATACAGACCAATCGCTAAAAACATTTTTTTTGGGTTAAGGGGGTCTGAAAACGTGTAGATCCGGTGAAAACTCGATTTCGAAAAATCGACATGAAAACAATACTTTCCTTCTCATATTATATTCATATATGCAAGAGAAAGTAAAAAGCAAAGGAACCATAATATAAGTATAGGTTTTTAAGCAAAATTGCCAAAATTCCCTTTGGAGTCAAACTGTTAAAAACTGCCACTAGCCGTGAGACGCCAATCGGGTCGTCTCATGAAACGGATGTTTTTGACTATAGATATTAATAGCAAAATACAGGGTGATTATAAATGAAATAGACAGTTTCGATAGCTTATAGAAAAATTATTTTTGAATAGTTAAGGTACGCAATTACTTACTACATGATTATAAATAAAAGAATTCATTAAGTTTTTATTAAAAATATTTAGAGATGTGCCAAATGTATGCACCATTATTTTGTAACATGACAGATATCAACAAGGTAGTTGAATTCTTCCCACAGACGATTAACCATATGACGGTCAACTGTGGCAACAGCATTTGCGATACGTTGTTTTAGATCATCGATACCTATAGGAAGCGGTGGTACAAAAAACTTTGTCTTTTACATAACCCCATAAGAAAAAGTCGCAGGGCGTTAAGTCTGGACTACGAGATGGCCACGGCGTAAAAATAATGTATTCCTCACTTGCATGGCCGATCCATCGTCTAGAAAGACGTTCATCAAGATAATTCCTGACCTGTAAGTGCCAGTGGGGCGGAGCTCCATTTTGTACAAAAATGAAGTTATTACTATCTTCCTGGAGTTGAGGCATTAACCATTCGTTTATCATGTCCAGATATATTACTCCAGTTACTGACACTTGGTGAAAGAAGAACGGCCCGTAAACCTTTTTACGAGATTATGCGCAAAAGACGTTTACTTTAGGGGAATCGCGTGTATGCTGTAAAGTATTTTTTGGGGTTTCTGTGCCCCATATTCTAACAGTATGCCTATTAACTTTTCTACTAATGTGAAAATTACATTCATCACTGAAAATTAGGCGATTAAAGAATGTGTCGTCATTTTCAACACAATGTTGCATCTCCAGACAAAAATTTTTACCTACGCCTTTATCACTGGTGTTTTAAACTTTGAACTAACTGCAATTTATAAGGTGTAATTTTCAATCGTTTCCACAGAATTTTCCACATAGTCGGTTGAGGAATTAGCAATTCTAAACTTGCTGATCAAGTTGATTTTCCTGGACATGGTACATAAACATCACGAACACTATCAATTTGTTCTTCTGTAACAGAAGGTCTTCCTTTTAGCCTACACAGACATCCACTGTTTTCAAAATGTTTATACCAGTCATAGATTGATTGCCTTGTTGGTGGTGGTTTACCGTATCATGTTCTGAAATGACGTTGCAGAACCGTAACCGAGTTTGTTTTGGCTAATTCAAGAACACAGTAAGCTTTCTCCACTTGAGTAGCGGCCATTTTGCTTAACTGATCGTTGTAACAGCAGCCAACAACAAAATTTCAGCAACAGTTGTACCAACATAAACTTTAAAAAAATCCCTACAAACCTATAATATTTACTATATTCAAATTGCCCAAAACAGACAGGTGGAGTGTCAAATTATTTACACTCAATCTGTTCGTTGCAGGGCTAAAAAAATAGTTCTGTTACTTATTACATAATCACCCAATTAAATGACTGGACCATTTAAGAACAGAAGAGGTAGAGGTGCACTGTGACACTAATCAGAGTTATCTCCTCTGAAAGTAATGAATTTCATTATACAGTCAGACCCTGTGGTGAATGAAGTGAAGGTGTCATTTGCAGAAAGGAAAATATGTCCTTTTCAGAGGGCCCGGCATGCTGATAAGCATACTTTTCCACTCAGTGAGTTGTGGCAATGGTAAACCACCTCACTCCTCGTTTTACTTAGTAAAACCTCTACACAGGTTCAAACCAGTTTTTTGGCTGATGACCTAAACAACAACATATTCAAATACACCAGTTTGATGTTTAAGAAGCTGTCGAAAGTGTCTTTTTCATTTATAATCACCCTGTACTATAAGTTCAGTTTTAAGAATTTTTGTTTTAAATCAAATGTGGCTGTTTTAAATTTTTATGCAGGCCTAAACTACGGTGAAGTATTGAATCTGTATTGTATTCAGCATCCAAGGAAACGCCATGTACTCTTGTACATAAGTTAAGCTTTCGACGAAGTTAAGTTTAATTCAGAAGTTAAGCTTCACCAGGAAGTTCAAGAAGTTAAGCTTCAAGAACTTAAGTTTAGAGTTAAGCTACATTCTTTCAGAAGTTAAGTTTTATTATCTATTGATAATGTCGATTATTGCAAGATTATTGCGTCCCTGTATACACAAAATATGGTATGTCGTGCCCTTTAGGGTTTTCAACGAAAACGATGAGAAGAATTTTTGACAAAAAATCCCTTGAAGTCAGACAAAATATGATGCGTATGCAATTTTTGTGTAAAATATGAAATAATAAGGTTGACCAAGAGGATACTGTTAAAAACATTTTTACTTTCTCTTGCCTATATGAATATATAGAAGGAAAGTAGGCCTATTGTTTTCATGTCGATTTTTCGAAATCGAGTTTTCACCGGATCTACACGTTTTCAGACCCCTTGAACCCAAAAAACATTTTTTTAGCTATTGGTCTGTGTGTGTGTGTGTGTGTGTGTGTGTCTGCGTGTCTGTGTGTACGTGAACAGAATATCTCAAGAACGGAACATTGTACGAACTTGAACCTTGAATATACCACTACCGAACCCAACAGTTACATACCACTACCGAACCCAACACGAACATTTTCATCAAAATCGGTCAACCGGAAGTGGTAGTTTATTCGTGTAATTTTTCACTTTTTTGCGATTTTCTCAAAAACAAGTCACACGATTTTTTTTTTAAACGCCTGGTTTACTAAATTTTTTATGCTCTACAAAATAGGGTAGACGCCATGTTTGCTGAAATTCTTGGTGAGGGTGTTTTCACGTAAAAAAATTTGCATTTTTAAGACTGCGGCTTCAATATGTATATTAGCGCAAAAATTTATATAATAGAAGTTGTAGAAAATTTATAATTCGACCTTTATTTCAAACATTTTTTTGTATAACGCTTAGTTGAGCGGTAATTAGCGATTTTGTGTTTTTTTCTCACGAAAACTTGTGAAAAATCGATTATTATTAAGATTTCGGCATTAGGTGGCATTTTACGACAAAAGTGTATAATTAAATTTATAGGAAATTAAAAATTGTACAACTTTTAATTAAAGTGTTTTCTCTACAGAGCCTAGTTTAGCGTGAAAGAGTGATTTACCGTATTTTAAAGCAAAACTGAGGTTGATTTTCATTTAGCGTCTTTCACTCATGATTAAAATAAGGTTATGTTTTTTGAGGTTAGTTTTTTGTTTATTTCTAATGTGTTAATACTAATTTTCACCGGGTTGGTCTAGAGGTAAAGTCGTCGCCAAAATCAGCTGTTTAACAGCTGATTTTCGGAGACGAAGGTTCCTGGTTGAAATCCTAGTAAAGTTAGTTGCTTTTATACGGATTTGAATGCTAGACAGTGGTTACCGGTTTACTTTGACGGTTGGGGTTCAATTAACCATACTCTCTCAGGAATGGTCGGCCTGGGTCTGTACAAGACTACACCTGATTTACACGTCATACATCATCCTCATCTCATTGGGACATGGGGTTGCTTATTGTTCTGAATTGAACAGATTGCAACGTACACACATTAGAAATTAAAAAAATAATAATAATTTCAGGTTAGTACATTGTTAATTATTTGCGTTGGCAAGAGAAAGTTGTGTGTTTCACACCAGATTATTTATTATAAAGGCCTACCTTTTTTTAGATTCCGGACTTTTAATCTGTTTTATTTGCCTAAAGTGAGCACTCCCCCCAGCTCCTCCAAAGTTCTGAGTAATCAACTGACTGGTTGCCATCCTCTTGATTCGTATCATTTCCTCCCTCTCTAGAAACCAACTGACAACTATCAACTATCACCAAGTTACGAAGTATTTTCATAAATGTATTTTGAAAAATCGCGAAACACGGCATAAGAAAGTCAGCATGTGAGAAACTTTTCGGTTTTTATAGATAATTGTACAGTCCAGCCTCTCTAAGTTTTCTCCTAATGTAAACAAATAATGACGTCACTGAGCATGTGCATTATATAAAAATGATTACATGCTGATTAAAAAGTAACAATAAAATACTTTCAAAAGTATTTAAATACAAAATACTTTTAAAAGTATTTTTCTAAATGAAATTGTTAGGCGTACATCATATCATGACTGATGTTTTTAGTACTTTAAGTGCTTATAATTTAAAAAATCTGGTGTGAAACACTCACACAACTTTCTCTTGCCAATGCAAATAATTAATAATAAACCTAACATTAGTATTAAAACATTAGAAATGAACAAAAACTAACCTCAAAAACATAACCTTATTTTAATCATGAGTGAATGACGCAAAATGACAATCGAACTCAGTTTGGCTTAAAAATACGGAAAATCACGCTTTCACGCTAAACTAGGCTCTGTAGAGAAAAATGCTCTAAACAAAAGTTGTAGATCTTTTAATTTTCTAAAAATTTAATTATATAGGGCCTACACTTTTGTCGTAAAATGCATACTAAGACCGAAATGTTAAAAAAATCGATTTTTCTCACGTTTTCGTGAGAAAAAAAACAGAAAATCGCAAATTACCGCTAAACTAAGCGTTATACAAAAAAATTTTTGAAACAGAAGTTGTAGGTTTTTAAATTCTCTACAACTTTTATTATATAAGTTTTTGCGCTTAAATTTATATTAAAGCCGTAATCTTAAAAAAACAACGTTTTTACGTGAAAACAGCCTCACCGAGAATTTCAGCAAACATGGCGCCTACCCTATCATGTAGAGAATAAAAAATTGAGTAAAATAGGCGATTTTAAAAAAATCGTAGGACCAGTTTTTGAGAAAATCGCAAAAAACTGAAAAATTATACGAATAAACTACTACTTCCGGTTGACCGATTTTGATGAAAATGTTCGTGTCGCGTCCGGTAGTGGTATGTAACTTAAGTTTCAAGTTTCAAGTTCGTACGATGTTCCGTTCTTGAGATATTCTGTTCACACACACACACACACACACACACACACACACACAGACACACACACACACACAGACACACACACACACACAGACACACACACACACACAGACACACACACAGACCAATCGCTAAAAACATGTTTTTTTGGGTTCAGGGGGTCTGAAAACGTATAGATCCGGTGAAAACTCGATTTCTTAAAATCGACATGAAAACAATACTTTCCTTCCTACATATTCATATAGGCAAGAGAAAGTAAAAATAGTTAACTTAATAGGAATACAACATCCGTAAAGTCGCAGACTCTAGCGTGCACCCTGTAGAGGTGGCTTTTGTTTGTTGACAGTAGGAGCAAACTAACAACGGCTCAACTATATAGTAGTAATTCTTACTGCTAGTTTGCATGGATTCAGAGAATGGAAATACGGATTTATTCTGCCGAATCCTGTTGCTGTTTTTCCTTAGGCAGAGTGGTGGAGGTTTTTCTAAGTCCCTGAATTACCAGTTTGGCTGTGTCTTTATTTCAGTGTCTGGTGAAACACGGTTGAGCCGTTACTTTTTTTTTTAGTCTGTTGCTACACTACATTTGGTTTGGTGAAGTTCGCTGTGCTTGTACCTCTTACTTAGTTTGGTGGTTGTCGTCTACTTCGGTGGATATTACACCTTACTTAGTTTGATGTCTAGCACCGTATTTTACCAAGCGAAATCAGGTGGAGACTACCTTATATTTTCTGGTAGAGGCATCGTGTTGTGTCTTCATTTTTTTCACTACATAATCTGTTAATTTGTGCAATTTTTCACTTGTTTACGATTTTCTCAAAACTGCTCCTACAAGTTCTAAAAATATTCTCATTTGCAAAATTTGTTAGTGCTCTACAAGTTGCGATAAGGGTCATGTGTGTTAACATTTGCGGGGGCTGTGTTCTCGTAGTAAACAATTGTTTTTACTTTCCCTTGCCCATATGAATATAGGAAGGAAAGTATTGTTTTATGTCGATTTTTTGAAATCGAGTTTTCACCAGATCTACACGTTTTCAGACCCCTTGAACCCAAAAAACATGTTTTTAGCGATTGGTCTGTGTGTGTGTGTGTGTGTGTGTGTGTGTGTGTGTGTGTGTGTGTGTGTGTGTGTGTGTGTGTGTGTGTGTGTGTGTGTGTGTGTGTGTGTGAACAGAATATCTCAAGAACGGAACATCGTACGAACTTGAAACTTAAGTTACATACCACTACCGGACCAGATACGAACATTTTTATCAAAATCGGTCAACCGGAAGTAGTAGTTTATTCCTATAATTTTTCACTTTTTTGCGATTTTCTCAAAAACTGGTCCTACGATTTTTTTTCAAATCGCCTGGTTTTTCATTTTTTTATGCTCTACAAGATAGGGTAGGCGCCATGTTTACTGAAATTCTCGGTGAGGCTGTTTTCACGTAAAGAAATAGTTTTTTTAACTATACGGCTTCGTTATAAATTTTAGCGCAAAAATGTATGTTATAAATAAAGTTGTCGAGAATTTAAAAACCTACAATAATTCTTGTATCAAACATTTTTTTGTACAACGCTTAGCAGTAATTAGCGATTTTATGTTTTTTTTCTCACGAAAATGTGTGAAAAATCTATTTTTTTAAGATTTCGGCCTTAGTATGCATTTCATTTTTTTTTAAATTACAGCCTTAACCCTTTCAGTACCAACGTCTGTAAAACAGGACGTTGATATATTTTACGTAGTGATAACATCCGGTTTACCGGACGTCCGTAAGTTTTGCATAAAGTGTCAACGTCGGGATAACCGAATTTTTACAAAATAAACTTTTATTTTTTTTTTTGTAATCCCTAATTTGTGTCCGTTGCAATCTGTTTAATTCAGAACAATAAGCAACCCCATGACCCAATGAGATGAGAATGATGTGTATGACGTGTAAATGAGGTGTAGTCTTGTACAGACTCAGGTCGACCATTCTTGAAAGAGTAATTGGGGTTAATTGAACCCCAATTATCAAAGTACACCGGCGACCACTGTCTAGTATTCAAATCCGTATAAAAGTAACTACCTTTACTAGGATTTTAACCACGAACCTTCGTCTCCGAAAATCAGCTGTTAAACAGCTGAATTTTGCGACGACTTTACCTCTAGACCAACCCGGTGGGTAAAATAAACTTTTGAACAAAATTTAATGAAATAATGTATTTTGAAACGACCTCCGTGGTGTAGTGACTAGTGCTGTAGCCTGCAAAGCGAAAGGACCCGGGTTCAATTCCCCGCCAGGGTCTGGAAATTTTACCTCATTAAAACCACCGTTAAGGTACCAAAACCCTTAATGGTTGCTAATGACCAAGCTGTCAAAGCGACTTTAAATAAACTAAAAAGAAAATTTTGGAATATTTTTAGTGTTAGAACGATTTCTGGTTTTATGAACACAATAAAAATTAATTTTTTACTGGAAATTTGTATTTTTCTGTAACTTTGAAATTTTAGTCGGCAATGGCACGCTTACGCCTGAAAGTTTTTGAAATAAGGGCTGGCACTTTTTGTACACCCTTCTTCAAATTAAATGACACTTAAGACCAAACTTTAAATCTTGTTTCGGCACTGAAAGGGTTAATAAGAAAACTTATTGAAAGTGAACGCCGCCGGCATAAATTAAACAGTTCATATTAATTTTCTTTTTCTTTAAGGGGAGACTGTTTGATGGTTTTGACTGAAAATTTTGTTTTTTGGGTTTTTATGTTTTTTGCCTTTTGAGGGATGAGGATATCCCAAATGATTGGAAAATGGGGTATCTGAGCTCGATACACAAAAAGGGTGATAAAAAGGTGTGCTCGAACTATAAAGGCATAACAGTAACCAGTGCTATGGGAAGGCTGTATGGTCGAATCCTGAAAACAAGACTAGAGAAGGACTTTGAGGAAATAGAAGAGCAATGTGGTTTTAGGGCGGGCAGATCGTGCCTGGACAATATCAGCACTCTCCAAAAATTGGTAGAGAAACGGTCGGAAAGGAATCTGAGTACGCATCTAATGTTTATTGATTTGGAAAAGGCCTATGATAATGTTCCCATCAATAGGATGTTTGAGGTGTTATCTGAAACAAACATCAACAAAGACTACATCAGAGCTATAAGAGCACTTTATAGGAACTCAGAATGTGTGATTAAATTGAATAATAAAATATCTGCGCCATTCAGGGTTAACAAGGGTTTGAAGCAGGGGTGTTGTTTATCACCAACTCTTTTCAAGATATATATACAAAGAGCACTGAGCACCTGGCGCAAGAAATGTAATGGAATGGGGATTGAAATTGGAGATACCTGTTTGTATACACTACTGTTTGCCGATGATCAAGTGCTCATAGCTAACGATGAAGAGGACATTGCTTATATGACAAGGAAACTCTTGGATGAATACTGTGAATGGGGGTTGAATATTAATATTGGCAAAACCGAATACTTGGTTATAGGGGAAGAGTCCAATGATCTTCAAGTCGACAACAAAATTATCAAGAGCACAAAGGAATTCAAGTACTTGGGGACCTACATATCATCAGACGGTTCAACTAGGAAGGATGTTAAAAATAGGATTGTGCAAGGGAGAACAGCAATCCGGAAATTGAACCCGATTTTATGGTCTGCAAAAATGCACATGAATACAAAAGTCCAGTTGTACCACACTATTGTGGAGCCAATAACAACTTATGGGGCAGAGTGCTGACAAATAACATCAAAAATAGACAGCCAGCTTGAAGCAATTGAAATGGACTTTCTGCGCCGTTCATGTAGAGTGTCCAGGTTGGACCATATCCGGAATGACGACATCAGGAAAAGAGCTCATGTAGAAGATACCATTGTGGATAGGATAGAGAGACGACAACTGATATGGTATGGTCATGTGCAGGGAATGGGTGATGAGAGGTGGCCAAAAAGAATGTTGTCTTATGTCCCAACCAACAGAAGGAAGAAAGGTAGACCAAGGAAAACGTGGAAAAAGGGAATACAGGAAGCCATGAGGGAGAGAGGGATGGATGAGGGTGATTGGGAGGATAGAGGAGAATGGAGATTGAAGTGCGGGAAGCGGCGCCGGCCGTAGGAACCCCGGATAAAAAAAAAATGTTTTTCAAGAGTTTAGACCAAGACCTTGCACAAAAACATTAAATTACAACAAAAAATTATTTTAATGAAAAAAATTTAAGTTTTTATCAGGTTTATCCTAAAAAATTAACATGTCGCCAATAACAAATATTTTTCATATTTTTATATTGGCTCGTTTTAGTGCAAAAAGAATTTTAGTTTTTTTTTAAATATCTGCTTCACTATTTTTAATTTATTCTCCGCTGTTGGTGCAGCTTTCTAACCAACTGTTGATGGGAAATTAAACTAATTTTTGTAAATTTTGTTTCTCATTCGTCCCTTTTCCCATAAATTTAGATTTTTAACATTTAGGTACCCTACGTTTTTCTCAGAAACCATTTAACCTACCGGGCTAAAATTCTTACCAGTTAATTATCATGTTTTATCATGTTTATCATGCACATTTACCGACATTGTTTTTACTTTCTAGAGTGCTCAAAAATTAATAATTTATGTAAAAAACGTAGAAAAAAATTGTAAAAATTTTATATTATTCGTTATTCTTTTAAAAACTTTTTGGTCCAACAGATTAAATTGAAAAAATGTCAGTAGGTAAAACCACTCTACAATTATAAGTGTGTAAAATTTTATTTTTCTATCTTTAACCAATCCTATAAAAAATGTAATAAAAAAATAGCAAATTTAACATTGGTGGGATAGAAAGTAGCCCTACAGTCTCCCCTTAAGGGTAGCTACTCCCCTTTCCCCTTAAAGGGGGAAACTGTATGATGGTTTTGAGTAAAAATTTAGATATTCGGATTTGTATGTTTTTCAATAGTTTAGGCCGATCTACCAAAAAAACATTATATTACGTCAAAAAAATTTTTTTATCAGATTTACCCAGAAAAATGATCATGACACCAAGAACGAATATTTTTTCGTAATTTTATGCTAGTAGCCTTAGGTCTTCGGGCCAGCCCAGTCAGTCAGCTGGTAGAAAGGCGCTTTTATTTTTTAAGTAACACCGGTTGGGCAAGCGACTTTGTATGGTGACCAGTTGACAGCCATCCATGAACAAACTCTACTGGGGGTCCACCTCAAAAAAAGCAAAATAAAATACAGCAAAAAGCAGCGATAAAATTGGGTAGTTGTTAACAAAGTACAGTTCCCGATAACAAATAAAAAAAGCTGAAAAAAGTAGCCTTACAGCTCGTTTTAGTGGAAAGGGAATTTTAGTTTTTTTTTAAATATTTGCATTACTGTTTTTAATATTCTCAGCTGTTAATCAATCAACTGTTGATAAGAAATTTACCTTTTTGTGTAATTTACTTTATTTGTGTCTTTTGTTTGTGTCCAATTCCATAAATTCATATTTTAAACACTTACATAACTTACATTTTTCTCAGGAACTAATAAACCTACCAGGTTGAAATTTGTACCAATTATTTATCTTGTTCGTGCTCAAGTTGTCTAGGATGTATAAGTTAAAATTGGGACAAAGTTTACATTATAGGTAGGCCTACAACGATTTTTACAATGCGTAGCAACTTGTTGATCCCAGACTAAGTTTCTTACAATTACACTTTGGAAGAAAGCACTTTCTTGCTTTCTGCACCTTTTTACTTAACTTTTTTTATAATTTTCCATCTGATGAGAAAACCGTTTCTCAGTACGTGAGTTCTGAATTTTTTAACTTCGTCCGGCACCCCGCCATGCCCCCTCACATGTGCCTTACCTCCTCACATCTCTTATGCAACGCCACTCTACTTTGTACCTTAGTGAATTGAAAACCATACCTAACCCTTGCAGTGCCAGCGTCCTACTATTAGGACATCAGCAGTTGTACCAAAAAATGCCGCCGTCATCCTTTTATTAGTACGTTGACTGAAAAATTCATAGAATTTTTATTTTCACTCAATTTTTAAAAACAACGTATGAAAATAATCAGTAAGGAATATACATTGAAAAATATGTGTAGAGTTTTTTTTATGAATTTAATGATTAATATTGATTAAAAAGTATTTTCATTTTTTACAATATTTATAAATGATTTTTTTGTAATTTTTGCATAAATTAAATTGTCTTTAAAGTGATACAAGTGAAATAATTGAGTAACATAATTTTTAGGGTGATTTTTTTTAAATTAAAAAGGAAATTTTCACAAAAAATGAATGACTACATATCACTTTATTTTTATATTGTAAGAAATGTGTTCCAAGTTGAATTGTCACACTAGATCAATTCATTATGAACAAAACAAAAAGTCATTAAAATGCCTTGAAAAATAGCCATGTTATGGGTAGATTATATAAAATGGTACAAATTGGACAAAAGTAGGCTGGCAACTCACAATATTCTCTTGGCACTGTAAGGCTGTAAGGATTAACAATCTCTTTGTTTCACAACTGCAGTGCCCTTTCCCTTTCCACATCCTCCTCTGTCAGTGATCTCAGAGGATGGATCCATGGAGGCTGAAATAGTGCATAAAATAACATCGGGCTGGAACAGGTGGCGTATGCTGACTGGGGTTCTGTGTGACCCAAAAGTGCCCATAAAAATAAAGGGAAGAGTCTACAGAGCGGCAGTTAGACCAGCACTTGTCTATGGCAGCGAAGCTTGGGCACTTAAGAGAGTGCATGAACAGAAACTCCACACTACAGAGATGCGCATGCTGCGATGGGCGGGAGGAGTCACATTGAAGGATAAGGTGCGGAATGAGCATATAAGGGGAACCTTCAAAGTTGCTAATATAGCAGAAAAGGTGCGAGAGTCCAGGATGAGATGGTATGGTCATGTGCTTAGGAGAACGGATGATCATGTCGTGAAGAGGTGCCTTTCAATGGCTACAGGGAGGAGAGGAAGGGGTAGACCCCTTACCACGTGGATGACGAATGTCCAAAGAGACATGAAAATGTTGGGCTTATCCGAGGAAGACGCACAGGAGCGTAACAAATGGAGCTCTCTGATTGGGAAAGCCGACCCCGCGTAACGGGAAGAGGCGAAGCCAAAGAAGAAGAAGAAGAAGAAGAAGAAGCTCCCAGTATTTTTCATTCGTTTTTTAATTACTCTGTATGGTTATGTATTCCATATTGTTATTATAAAGATAACAAAGTAATTAATTATTCATTGGTGTTGTTCAGGTGATCAGCCGAAAGGCGAAACGTCAATCATTTCCTATTTCATTAACGATACCATGTTATTCGGCCGAATAACCGCGCGCGGCATGGTTAGTAAAATAGGAAATAATTGACGGCGTGGTCTTCCACCATAATTGTTTTAATGTTCTATATTATTACCTATGTGTTTAGAGTGTGTATATAATTCCTGATGATGTTTCCGTATGCCCAAAACGGGCAGGTGGAGTGTTATTTTAATTGCACTCTATCTGTTTGGTCCAGGGCTAAAAAAATAGTTCTGTTTCTTATCACATAGTCAGCCACTTATATGACTGAACTACTTATTTAAAAACAGAAGAGGTAGAGGTGTAAAAGACACTAGTCAGAGTTATCTCCTCTGAGAGTAATGAATTTCACTATGCAGCCAGACCCTGTGGTGAATGAAGTGAAGGTGTCATTTGCAGGGTGGAAAGTTAGTGCTTTCCGGAGGGCCTGGCATGCTGATAAGCATACGCTTTCAACTCAGTGAGGAAGGCAATGGTAAACCACCTTACTCCTCGTTTTTACTTAGTAAAACCTCTAGAGGTTCAAACCAGCCTTTCGGCTGTTGACCTAAACAACGATATCTCCGAGAGAGACGAAATATCTCGTATAAATGTAATATTCTGAGGTGAGTATTATATTTAATTTGTTTTGTTTTGCCTGTTCACTATCATATATGTATGAATATATAATATGTATATACAACGAAAAAATATAGGAAGTTAGGGAATTCTGCTATCTAGGGAGTAAAATAACAAAGGATGGTAGAAGCACAAGTGATATCAAAAGTAGAATTGTTCAAGCTAGAAAAGCCTTTGAAATAAAAAACAGCTTACTGACTACAAACATTCATTTACAGATTAGGAAAAATTTCTTTAAACATTATGTTTGGAGTGTAGCATTATACGGGAGTGAAACGTGGGTTATAGGGGCTGTAGAAAAGAAGAGGATAGAAGCTTTTGAAATGTGGTGTTATAGGAAAATGTTAAAGATTAGGTGGGTGGACAAAATAAGTAATTTACAGGTTCTTAGGCGAGTAGATGAAAAAAGAAGTATATGGAAGCATCTTACCAAAAGAAGGGATAGGCTAGTGGGGCATATCTTAAGACATCCATTGGGCAATCAATAATGGAGGGTTATATTGAGTGAGTAAATTGTAGGGGGAGGCAAAGATTAGAATATATAAAGCAAATCACAAAAGATGTAGGGTGTTACAGGTATGTAGATATGAAACGACTTGCGCAAGATAGAACAGCTTGGAGAACTGCATCAAACCAGTCGAGAGACTGATGACAAAAAAAAATTATATATATAGCCTATAGGAAACGGAAGCATTGCTTTCACGGTAACCTTTCAAAATTGAGCCCTCACTGAACACATACGCCCTCAGACCCCTTGAACCCAAAAAACATGTAGACTACATGTTTATTACATGTAGACTACATGTAGTCTACATGTTTTTTGGGTTCAAGGGGTAAATTACTCTGTGAGTCTGTTTGTATGTGTGCAAATCATCTCAAGAACGGATCACCGCATGAAGTTGAAACCGAAAATCCTAGCTAGGCACTATTACAGAACCCGAAACATAAACCCCAATCACAATCGGTCAACCGAAAGCAGTAGGGCCTACCTAGTTTATTCGTGCGGTTTTACATTTTTCGATTTTCTTAAACAATTAATTTGTTAATAAATAGTCGTTATAAGGTTGAAAGGAAGTTTTATTAGGTGAATCTGTAAAGACGTTACAATAGAATGTGATGTGTTTTTTCAGCAGCATCGAGTAGCCAGTAGCCTACCCAGACGATGTAGGTATAGTTAGTTAGTGCACCTGTGGGAATCGATGTTCGATGTACAACACCTGAGGCCAACAAAAGACTCGGATCATGAATAGAAAGCCTCTTCTTCTTCTTCTTCTTCTTCTTCTTCTTCTTCTTAATAAAAGGTGAGAAAATTATTTTAGAGAGAGAGATAAAAAGAGCAAACTAGAAAATATAGTTGGATGTTTGTAGTGGTTATATTAGAGCAACCGTCATCCTCCGAGGATCGGTTACAGAACAACAAGAGCAAGAAGAAGAAGAAGAAGAAGAAGTGAGAAAGAAAGAGTTAGGAGGAAAAGAGTGAGGGGGAGAGAGAGAGAGAGAGAGGGTGATGTACATCACACAATGAACACTTTGTTATTCTTTTTAAATAACACAAAAATAAAACAAGCGAAAACTGGAGCGTTGTTGTCGGTTGTCGAGCGTGGGAATAGAGTCTCTAGTAAGATGGCCGCTTGCTAAGACCATCCAATCGACGACGGAGTTTAAACTTTTCCGCTGAAAAACTGGTCCAGCAAAAGATTTGAGTTGCGGCGTACGTCGACCAACAACCATAAAAAAAACTATCGATCAGAGTTTTCCCACCGTTTGTTCAAATGGGTCTTTCTTTTTTTCTTCTTCAGCTAACCACTACGTGCCACTATTAGACTACCAACTGATAAACGCAGCTCTGCGCATTTCCCTCCCCCACCCCACCCCACCCAACCCAACCCATCGTTTAATCATTCAACCATTCATCTTTATATTTATACCAGTTTCATCTCCATCTTCTTATAAAATATCTTAAAAAAATATTCTATTGGTTGTTACAAACAACTTTTCATTTTTTAAATCTTTCATTATTTCCTATGTAACTTAGGCCTACTTTTCTACGTAGGTATTCCATCGGCAAATCATATTAACACAAACCACGTCTTTTCATCGTCACTTTACAATATTGCTCACCAATCAATCAAGAGTAACTCCTAATATTTTTGTAGTTTTTTTATCGCCTTAAATAAACTCAACTAAATATTGTGGTATTGAATCCAAGTTATTTAATCCTTTCAGTGCCAAAATAATATTTAAAAGTTTGATCTTAAGGGCCATTTTATTTGAATGTTGTTGTTTAGGTCATCAGCCGAAGGGCTGGTTTGAACGTGTAGAAATTTTACTAAGTAAAACGAGGAGTCACGTGGTTTACCGTTGCCACAACTCAATGAATGGAAAAGTACGCTTATCAGCATGCCGGGCCCTCTGAAAAGTACATATTTTCCACTCTGCAAATGACACCTTCATTTCATTCACCACAGGGTCCAACTGTATAATGAAATTCATTACTTTCAGAGGAGATAACTCTGATTAGTGTCACAATACACCTCTACCTCTTCTGTTCTTAAATGGTTCAGTGATTTAATTGGCTGACCATGTGATAAGAAACAGGACTATTTATTTTAGCCCTATTTATTTGTATAAGGGTGTACAATAATAAGATTATAATTGAATAAGGGTGTATTTTACTATTTATTTGAATAAGGGTGTACAAAACGTGCCAGCTCTTATTTCGAAAACTTCCAGGCGCACGCCTGCCATTGCCAGCCAAAATTTTAACGTTACAGAAGAGCAAACTTTCCTGTTAAAATTTAATTTTTATTCAGTTCATAAAAAAGAAATCGTTCTAACACTAAAAGTATTCAAAATATTTTTTTTAGTTTATTTACAGTCGAATCGACAGCTTGGTCATTAGCAACTACTGGTGGGTTTTGGTACCTTAACCCTTTTTTACCCAGTTCGGTGGCTTAGAAGTCACATTGGAGTGAAATAACAGACATAAAAACTTTAATTGTTAGCGACTACTTTTGATTAAAGAGCGCTGGATGTGAAGAGTAATAATTTTCTGTACCCTAGCCACGAATCGAACCTGACACCTCCGCTTTGCAGTGTAAGATGCTGACCACTACGCCACGGACGCGACCATTAATTTATTTTTAAAGTTAATTTTAGTTTTAAATATTCGTGTTCATTTACTAAAATAAAGTAGGATTTCTTCGAGTATGTTGGATGTACATACAAGTATATTTTTTTAGGCTGTAAATAGTGACATTGTCCATTTTACCAATATTTTTAAATTGTAACATTATTTATGTCTTAAATGGTGCTTTGATATTAAAATCATATTTAGTTTTTTGCTACAAATCTAAGCAAGAGAATTTTGTTTAGGAAGCCTGCACATGATTTTACTTATTCATATTGTTGGGAACTTTGATACCATTAAGCCCAATGTGACGTATCTGTCACACGTTTTTGTCACGCTATCAAAAAGTCTAAAGGTCTAAAAGTGATTTTATTTCACGTAAAGTGAAATTTCACGTGTCAGTAAAGTGTATGAAACAATGTACACATATTTCTTTATGTGTAATATTGAATTTTTTTCATGTTAAAAAATTTAGGATTGAAAGGGTTAACGTGTTAAAATTTCCAGACCCTAGCTGGGAATTGAACCCGGGTCCTTTCGCTTTGCAGGCTAGAGCGCTAGTCACTACGCCACGGAGGCATTTTCAAAACACATTATTCCTTTAATTTTTATTTAAAAGTATTTTTTGGAAATTTTCGGTTATCCGGACGTTGGCACTTTATGAATAACTTATAAACGTCTAGTAAACCGGATGTTATAACTACGTAAAATATATCGACGTCCTGTTTTACGGACGTTGGTACTGAAAGGGTTAAAAGCAAAAAATAATGAACATATTTCTGTACCTGAGAAGTAAAAGGTGTTAACTCCGTTTTGGTGTTTTATCAGGAAAGCCAAAAAGTTTAAATACTTTCTTTTCATAATTATAAAAAAAATTCTGTAGGCGTAAGAAAATTGTAATTACCCTAAATTTCTACAGAAATTATTTTTATCTACAAATTTATTATTTCATAAATTTGTCAACTTCTACACTCCTTCCCACCTAAATAGAACTTGAAATCTTTACAGCTTGCTTTGTTTTCACTTTTTACGTTCTACATTAGTGTTAATTCTAATGTAAGGTGATTGTACAGAAAAGAAACTTTTTGAAAACGTTGAGGAACGTCGTTGAGGAAGTGCTAAAATAATATCTATTGTTATAGGGTAGTTGCTTCTTTTTACCCCGCATGTGCAATTGGTAATGCTAATTTTATAAAGAAGCATCATTTTATACTTACGTTTGAAAAAATTCAAAATTTACACATATACTGGATATATACACATATATTTACACATATACTGTATATTTATACATATACTGTTTAGTAACGGATGAATAAAATATCAAATACAACAAAAATTCAAGTAAAATTTGAGGATTATTAGTAAAACACATTCATTAGTGATATTTCAAAAATCGTGCTCTAAAATGGCAAGTTAGGCAGGAACGAGTTGATAATGTATACCTTTCCTTTCTGATTTTTAAGGTAGTTTTAACTCAATTTCGCCAAAATTGGAGTTAACACCCTTTACCTCTGGGGTACAGATTTGTATAGCTTACAATATAATGTAGGCCTGCAGTCTACATTTATGAAAAGGTTCAATTCACTTTGAATTTACCTCTTGAGGGACAAGTTAATTTTGAAAATTAATCACAATCTCGCTCTTAAAACCATGCAATAATATTTTTTTTTTTTGGCTACAACTTAATTTTTATTTACAACTGTACAATTTATTAAAGCACAACTCGTAAATGAGATGGAATGAATGAGAAATTGAGGGAATGTGAATCGATCCAGTGACCGATTTAGGCGTGAAATTTTGCAAGGAATGTGATGCCAATTTTTAATAACCATCGGGTTGGTCTAAAAGGTAAAGTCGTCGCCAAAATCAGCTGTTTAACAGCTGATTTTCGGAGACGAAGGTTCCTGGTTCAAAAATCCTAGTAAAGGTAGTTACTTTTATACGGATTTGAATACTAGACAGTGGTTACCGGTGTACTTTGATGGTTGGGGTTCAATTAACCATACTCTCTCACTCTGTACAAGACTACACCTCATTTACACGTCACACACTTCATCCTCATCTCATTGGGTCATGGGGTTGTTTATTGTTCTCAATTGAACAGATTGCAACGTACACATATTAGGAATTAAAAAAAAAACAAAAAAAATTTAATGATAATGATTTAAACTATGATAAATGATTTTTTTATACGAAATGATGTTTTGTTTTTATGAAAAGACACAGGCATGACAAGTTAAATTTTTGTTATATGGTGGTCGGAGAAGATCCCTATTCCACCTTCGTTTCAGTCGTCTGTTAACAGACGACTGAATAGTTAGTTGAAATAGATTGGACATTTGGATTTATGTGGTCAATTTGTCTTTGTGTGTAAAGAGTTGTATGTTGCGTTGACAATGTCTCGAACCGTTTGTATATTCAGGTCTTTTTGAAGGGTATGATTGGTTACATAAAAAGGTGCGTTTGTTATTGCTTTAAGTGCTTTTGGCTGGTGCCTTTGAAGAATATTCAGTGTTGTATTGTGACAGGCTCCAAAAATTGGTTCACCATATAGCCAAATCGGCCGTACTAATGATTTATTATTATTATTATTATTTGCGCATACTCTTTTGAAATGGAAGACGCTAAGCAAATGCTTCGTTTTGTTTTTCTTATCTTGCCAATACAGTTTCATTCTTATGCTATGTTGCTTTTTCCGTTCCTCATCCCATTTTGGCCTGTATGGCTTCGGTTCCTTTGGCTCTAGTGTAACTTTCCATTTGTTGATTTTGCTTCTAAAGCTATCTCTGTCGAAAATTTCCTCCGTTTCAATATTCGCTTTCTGTAGATCACCTTTGGTTTGTGTTACCCAGTTTGTTGTTGATTGCCACTTAGTAATTTGATCGAGAATCTGTCTTGTTAATCTGTGTGTCGGTAGTCTCTGTATGTCCGTAGAATTTCGCTCTTCTCTTTCTCAAATCAATTTCTATGTTACAGAATTTTTCTGTCGTTTCTATCTTCTGTAACCTGTATCCGTCTTTGGTCTGTCTTGGTCCTTAAATTTTCTTGATTATCTTTCTTTCCTCTTTCTTGATATCTTCCATTTCGTTCCTTTTATCCAAAGCTAAAGTCTCGCTTGCATACAATGCTGCTGATTTCACAACCATGTTGTAGTGCCTGATTTTCAAATTGATTGACATCGATTTCTTGTTGTACAGATTCTGAACTTGTCCGAATGATTTATAATTAGTTAAAACTTTCATGAAATCGTGTCAATTTGTTAAACAGATGTTTGTTGGTCGTCACAATGCGTGAACGTGTGTGAAGTTGTATGTTTGTGTTATTTTTAGGAATGTTTATTTACGTTGCAAATTGGTAAACGGTGCAAAATTTTACGGTATAATAAAGAATTTTACGTCAGTGAAAGAGATCATTGTTTCTGTATTATTTTAGGATTGTTTTTTTAAAGATGAAAATGTATATTTTTTTTGGGGGGTTAGGGCTAAATGATGGGAAGCAAAGTGGGTGGCCTACTAGTTGGCCTACACGGCTCATTGACCTAACACTAATTGGCGCCACCGTGTCTTCTCCGTCTTCACCGTCACTGACAACTCCCCAATGATTTACATCTGCTGTAATGATTCACACATCGTCGCAACTGAACGCCTCATTTCTTCATATGACTTAGCACCATTCTTAATCTCTAGATCCGTTCGCTTACATATTTTTATCCGTACTATACGTATTAAGCACACCACTTACGCTTACCTTCTTTCTTATTAGAGAGACTAATTATAGACGTCATTAATATCCGTAGCCTACTTATTTACTTTAAATTTAGCCTACCTGAGAAACCTTGCTAGCTTACCATGATTTTCGTAAAAATAAATTTAGTTTCAAATTTATCCCAATTGTTCGTTACTTCAGCTTGTAAAGGGATTTTTAAAAGTGTGAAATGAAATTATATGAATAACTGTTGTAAAGAATGAAATGAATGGATAGAATATAATAAATTAATAAAAGAAGACAAAAAATAAATTTGATATAAGTTGAATGATATATAATGAACGATTGAAATTTGATAAAAAAAATTAAATTGACAAGAATTGATTTACAAAACTTATTAGTTACTGATCTTTGAATTTAATTTATTTATTGATGATATTTTAAATTTATAATACTAAGTTTTAATGAATTCAAATTGAAATAGTAATATATTTTAAATGAATTTATGATTAATAAAATGAGCTCAAATGTAATGAAAATTTTTAAATAGCCTATATATTTTTACGTAGCTTGTGAAGTTGTTGGAGATGTGCCGTGTACCATTGACCTGAATCGAATGGGGGACTGGACCATTGTTAAAATCGGTTTTATACTTTTAATTGATTCTTCTAAAAATTCCATTTGTTGGTTTCAAAATTGTTGTTATATTGAATTCAGTTTCATAATTCATTTATATCTTGATGTTATCTTAGTTTCTTTTTATAAAATTCATTTAATTGAAATTATTTATTAAAATTTATATATTAATTTGTTTTTTAATAGCTTCACTTTTATAAAGTTAGGCCTTCGGGCCAGCCCAGTCAGTCAGCTGGTAGAAAGTCGCTATTATTTGTTAAGTAACACTGGTTGGGCAAGCGACTTTGTATGGTGACCAGTTGACAGCCATCCATGAACAAACTCTACTGGGGGTCCCTGTTCAAACTAATGTCTAATCCACGTCAAAAATACAGCAAAAAGCAGCGATCAAATTGGGTAGTTGTCAACAATGTACAGTTCCCGATAACAAATAAACGCTAAAAAAAAAAAAAAAAAAAATAAAGTTGAACTATCTGGCTTCTGGAATTATTATTTACATTAAATATTTCTTATTAAATTTTAGTTTCATATATTTAATTTTTGCTATAAAATATTAAGATAATAAATGAAAATTATTTATCTTGATGTTTAGTGATTTACTATTACTTTAAATATTTCTTTGAAAATCCAACAATTAACTTTTACTCTTGTCATTTGATCAACGATACTATGTATAGTAGATTGCTATTCTACAAGCTCAAGATTCGCAACTTTTTTGTCCAGTAGACCACGAGCTAATTTTTTCCTTTTTCCATAACCCTATTCTGGAGAGTGTGGGTATTGACAAAGAGAGAGAAGGATTACCTAAAAAGCGGTGGAGGAGATTGGTTTTCGGAGGCGGAGCTCATCAATCGAATACCGAATTCCGAAATTAGGAGACGAATTGGCGTTCAAGGAAATATCATGGATACAATATCCCGGAAGTAATTAAAATGGTTTGGCCATTTGCAGAGGATAGAGGATGGTATAGTCACTTGTGTCACGAGTTTGCCCTTGTTTGCAACAAGGGGAAAAAGGGGGAAAGCATCAGTGCGCATGCGCGACTGCTTTAATTTCAGTACGACAAACATAACAACTTATACTATACCCAGAGCATATATTACAATATATCGCGGAACCTTTTGTAGGTTAACTGTACGAATATAACTGTCTGTTATCGTAAACACAAATGTCGGTTTCTCAAAAACGTGGTCGAATAATCTACGTGGCTGAACGAAATCTAATATACAATGTAATAAAATGTTGTAAGTTGAAGCTTAACAAAAGTGGCTATCCGTGCTTCTTAACAAAAGCTGTGAGCGAGTGGCTAACTACTCTGATGTTTCTGAAATTGTAAATAAATTGATATTTAATTAAAACGATTGAAAATTAAAAAAATTACTGACAAAATTTGAATTTTACAAAATGTTACTGATCTTGAATTTAATTTATTGATGACACTCTATTCCAGAATTCTAAATATTTGCTAAATTATATTTATAACATAAAATGTTAAATTGAATTTATATCTTTTAATTCTATTGACCTCAAATATTTAAATAATTAATTTACGATTCTTTATATTATCTTGAAGTCTCAGCTGTACCATGTGTCTTGTTCCATTGACCGGCGTCGAATGGGACACTTGACCATTGTTGCAATTTGTTTAATAGTATATATTCGATTCTCTTATAATTTTATCTGCTTGTCTTAAAAAACATTAAGTTGTTTATTTCAGTTTTATAATTCAATTTTGTATCCTGATGTTCTTCTAATTTCCTTTTTATTATTTGTTAATTTATTCAAAATATACCTTCCTTTGTTTTATGACTCCACGTCCAATAAAATTGAATCTTTGGCTTCTGGAATAATTATTTATATTTCTGATATTTTCTTCTTGAAAATTATTTTAATATAGCTAAGTATTTAATTTTTGATTTAACCCTTTGCTGCCCAAATTTTGAATATGAATAATAATTAATATTTTTCTGTATTATAGTAAGTTCTATATTTTTTTACAAATTTTCAGATAATTTTTTTTCAAAAATCTTTTTTTGGGTACCAGGGGGGGCTACGTGACTTTGAAGATACAGTGGGCTATAAGTATAATGTGTAAAAATAAAGCATGTTTTTGTTTTATTACTTTGAAGCAACACTGTTTTACTATTTATTCATGTAATATTTTGCTTTTAGAACAATACATCAGATATTTATAAAATACTTAACTTACAAAATACTTAATTCACAATAAAAACTGCTTGATGATTTGTTTACTGTTCTAAAAACTTATAAAATAAAGACTACTTGATCATTTGTTCAATGTTTTCAAACTTTTTTCGCTTATAAAATAAAAACTACTTGATCACATTTTCACTGTGGTTATTACTATTATTTAGTATGAAACAAAGCAAAACAATTTTTTTCCGGTGTGAAACATAAATGTACTTTGCACTTCAAGCAATAAACCTTCGGGGCAGCTGAGCAGCTCGGAAATTTACATCTGGCCCTTTTTTCAGCAAAACTTGGCCAGTGACCAACTTCATCTTGACGTACTGCTTGAATTGGAACTGGTGCCATAGGTCCTCTCCTAGCCTTCTTGTTCAATTCATTTTCCACAGATCTACTCTGCCTACCTCTTTTCTTAGAAATTACTTTATTCTGGTAACACAGAGCTTCTGCTATGTGGCATTTAAACTTTAAAAGACTCAAATGTTTTTTGGCGGGTAAATTCAATGCTTCGTAATGCCTTCTGTACAATAGCCACGCATTTACAACAGTCTGATCCATCAAATGAAAATAAATTTTTAAATACCATTTTTTAGATTTTATTTCAGTTCGATACAAGGCAATAAGCGCATCCATAAGATCGACTCCACCCATACATTTATTATATACAAGAACAATACTTGGACAATTTATTTCAATTTTTTGTTTTTGTTTTGAGTTGTATCGTTTCACCTTGCTTAACGGATATGCTCCTATAAAAGAGCTTAACAAATGAACGGGCTTATTATCAAACCACTTAACTGCAGAGAGGTAGTTGGAACCAGTATGTGTCGCATTTCTTTCTTCAACAGCTCCTCTACCTGCTTTTTTCATATTTTTATCATCAGTAAATAAGCAATCTTTTAGCCGGTTAATTCTTACAGTACCAAGTGACTCAATACCCATTTTCCATAAGCAAATCACTAAATTTGTACTGTTGAAATAATTGTCAAAGTACAGTTTGAAATTCATATTGCGTGGAATAACCTCAGACAATCGTAGTACAATATTTCCACTTAGCCCAACATCTGGTAAGGCCGGGTTTTGTGTAACTTTCCCAGTATAGAATTCAAAATTATAAACAATACCTTTTTTATCACATAAGAGAAAACACTTGTAACCCCATTTTTTTGGTTTGTTTGGGTTATATGTTTTTAATGAATGTTTCCCTTTAAACGGAATTATTTGTTCATCAACAGCCATCATTTCATCCATTTCTATATTTTGAAATTTATTTAGGAGAAAGTTAATGAATGGCCGTAGTTTAAATAATTTATCATCTTGGTTTTCAAGGAGTATTTCATTATTATTAAAATGAATATTACTTTCTATTGTTTCATACTTATTACGTGACATAACATTGGCAATTTTATCTATTCTAGTTTCTTGTTGCCAGTACATGCGACTCTGTGGTAATCCATACACTGAGAAATAAAAACATATTCCTATAAACTGCTCAAGAGTATTTTTATCTAAATTTAATGGCTTATTTATATTTTTTTGTAAAGCATAAATGTTTGACTCTTCAATTATTTTATTTAAGATATCTTCTGAAATAAAGTCTCGAAAATAAGAAATAGGATCTCTTAAATCCTCACTGCATTCTGACAACTGGCCTTTCCATTTTGGAATAGGCCTGGAAATTTTAGATGATGGAGTTTTCCATTGTAATTCAGAGTCAGACTCATTTTGCACCCCATTATTTTCTTGCTGTAAACCAATGTAAACACTACCTGGTGACGAATCAGGATTTTCACTCACTTCTAATGGTACTTCTTGTGTAAAAGCACTTGTTGCTTCATGAACATTTTCAATTTCATCTTCACTCTCACTATCACTTAAATCTTCATCTTCTGATAAACAATAATTTAGTTCTTTAATGATATATTCATCACTTAAACTTTTTCTATTCATTTTAAATAAATACTTATGCTCCACACACTGAACAGACTCAAAACCTATAAACGAACCTAACCTGAACACAAATCAACTGCTGCATGATTCTTTCAATGCATTACTGCCAACTGTGACTTTCAAGTAACAAACATGTTTTAGCTAAATTCTTTTTTGAATGTATTGAAGGAATAATATTAAAAATATGTGATTATAAAATAAATAATAATAAATGTAATATGCATTTTTCAGAATTAATTGGAAAAAAATTTAGTAATGTAAAAAATTGTATAAATTGGCTACGCCAACTCTTACTCCTTCCCTCTGTAGTAGTCAACAGATACTATTATAGCTATTTTATTTTCCAATAGATGGCATAGGTGCTAGCATATAAGAAACCATTTGTGTCTTGAGAGTAACATTGGGTAATAAAAACAGTTAAAATACAAATTTTGAATTAAATAAAACTGAATTAATGGTACGTAACTTTCAAGACACATGGGGCAGTAAAGGGTTAAAATATTTGGGTAATAATTGAAAATTATTTATTATGATGATTATTTAATTATTTAAAATTCTTCAACAATTGATTTCTAAGCTTGACTTTCGATCAACGATATTGTGAATCATAGACTGCTATTCTACAGAGTGTAAATAATTTAACACTCCACCTGCCTGTTATAAGCAATATTAATATTAATATTTAATTAATATTATGGGCAAATAATCATAAATCACGTTAAATTACATCATAAGGTAGGCCCTATAGGGTGCACCGTTCTCTTAATAAAAAATCAGTGCATTTAGTAGGCCTCTTTGTGTAGGTATGAATAAAATTGTAAGTTGTAGGCCTCCGCCTACTGGTAGATTTGTGTGAAGCGTGACGGTGACAATGACAATATATTTGTAAAGAGTAAACAGTAAACAGTAAGGTGGCTGTTGAGGTTTTATTAATTAATTACAGTATTTAGTGGGAGGCAAGCAAGGGTTGCAACATTCCTCATCTGTCTAGCTACCGATTACGTAAAAGTATGGCGTCCGTCACCAAGGCTATCTCCATCGGCCGGAACTAACCTACCAACAAGGCTTACATTTTATATTTTATACCCACCACTTGCCACTTCATTAAGGGGAGTTCATACGGCGTATCTCACCAATCTTAAATTAGCCAACTTTGAAACCCATTATCTCAGTAACTATAGGGTAATTCAAAAAGAGCGCCCGTTTTGATATATCAAATTAAGAGATTTATTTTATTGAAAAACTGAAAATAAATACATAAACAAGTTCATCTTACCTTCCGATTTTATGTATGAAAAATGATGTCATGCATGTGTCCTCCTCTACTGCGTTGGCACGCATCAACTCTGTCCATGAAATTGGATATTACTGCACGACAAGTTTCGACTATGTGGGACAAGTTTCCGTATGTGGGGTTTTCTAAACCCCACATACGGCAGTTCTGTTTATTAACAAAACCGTTTAAGAGGAAGTGCGCCTCATCACTGAAAATGATTTTGTTTGCGAAGGTGTCATCATCCTGCCGTTTTCTCAATACCCAGTCAACAAACTGTCGTCTCTTCTGGTGGTCTGCCACTTTCAAATGTTGCGTCAACTGAATTTTATACGGGTGATATTGGAGATCGTACCGAAGAATTCTCCGTACAGAAGAACATCTTAAACCCAATTGTTGAGAACGGCGACGTATTGATTTTGCTGGGCTAACAGCCACACTGTCACGAACCAACGCAACGTTCTGCTCAGTTCGGCCAGAACGACGACGTCCAGAACTTTTAAGGTCGACTGTTGAACCCGTCTCAAAAAACGTTTTCATGAGCCTGTGTACTGTTGATTCATTCGGTGCTTCATACGTCCTAGAGTACCGCGAAGTCGCCTGACAGTAGCCGCATAACTCTCTCCACTCTGGTAAAATGTTTTGACGATTAACACTCGTTGCGCAATAGTAAACTTCTCCATGGTTAGACAGAGACTGCGAGAGTATTACACTGCGAACAAGAGAAACTACAACTGAATCGTCAATCGGAATGTTCTCCGAAATAGAAATGAAGTCAAACAATGTTGCCAACCGATAAACAAAAATTTACCAGCCGTTTAAAAACCGGCGCTCTTTTTGAATCACCCTATTAATATTTAAAAGCTATAACTCTGAGGGATTATTTATGAATACAAGAAGATGCTACTGATCCGCAGACATTAAAATAACACAACTTTTGAAAAATTTATGAATTTTTTTCTGACGGGGACAGTTTTTTTCATAAAATTTCACATGTACATTGCTGATTGAGGATACACAGTACCACTATAACCTACTGAAGACTCAGTAAAAAATTCATTCATTTATGTTTAGTGGTTTCTGACAAAATGGGTCTTTTGTAAGAAATTACAATATGTTTACAAATGAAACTAAATAATATTCAAACATAATAAACACAAAATAACACCCGAAAAAATTAATTTTTTCCTTTTTAACCACTATACAAAATTAATATTATAACATACAACTGTCAAAACATAACCTACAAATACAATAGAAAACAAGGAAAGGGACGTCTTCTTCATTTTCAGACATAAATAGGCCTAACTATGTCTGATAATTTCACTGTCCAAAATTCCGAATCTCCAGACCTATTGTAAAAAATATATTTAAAATATATCTTGAGATCATATCCATATAAATTATATACCAAATTAAACAGAAAATTCCAAATATTAATATTCGATAAAAAACAAAAATTTGATTACGGAATCGAATTTTCGGTATGAACTCGCCTTAAAACAGACTACAATTTTATCACAAACTTTTTACCCCTGGATCCAGTGGTGTAGATACACTTTCGTTGTAGGGGGTTCTTCTTCTTCATGTAGCATCTCCATTACGAAGGTGTGCTAGCATCATGGCAATCCTGACCTTGGAAACTGTAGCTCTAAATAGGTCGATGGATGACAAATTAAACCACTCTCGCAGGTTCCGTAGCCAGGAGGTTCTTCTTCTTCCAACCGATCGTTTGCCCATAATCTTTCCCTGGATGACAAGATGAAGGATTTCATATTTTGGACCTCTCAAGACATGGCCGAGGTACACCAGCTTTCTCTTCTTGATTTCGATCATCACTTCCATTCCCTTCCCTTCTGCATCCCCCTTAGGACTTCCATGTTTGTGACTCTCTCTGTCCAAGATATTTTGTGCATCCTTCTGTAAACCCACATCTCAAAGGCCTCAAGTCTTCGTTCACATTGCCTATTGGTAGTCCAGGCCTCTGCACCATAGTACAGCACCGGAAAGATGTAACACCTCAGCACACGAATTCTCTAGTCCAGACTCAGATTGTGGTTGCACAGCATCCTCTTCATTTTCACAAATAGTAGGGGGGTTGATGACATAATTTACAGGTCTGATGACATAAACAAAACCCTTGTGATTTCAGTATTAATGAATAAAATGATATTAAGGGAGTAGTCAACTCAAGAAGATGACTTTTTAAAATTTCGATTGGTTTTTGCATTTATTTGAAGTTTAAAATTTTCTGAAGCACAACATTTGTTTACTTTGTTTGAACGTTGACAAAAAGTTATAAAAACTGTTTAAAATAAAGCTGACTAGCAAGGCGAGTGAAATTATTCCTTACACTTTAAGTTTTCCGGAAATTTAGTTTTTGCATGATTGTAAATTCTTGGGAATTAAATATTTTGGTTTGTATTGGAGATATTTGGATGATGTTTTTTTTTCAACTGTTCATAATTTCTAGCTCTATTACTATGGAATGATTATTACAAAAACCTTAATAGGAATTTAGTTAAAAAATAATTGGTGAATAAATAAAATAAATGTTTTTGAAAACTTGGTTTTTCTTCAAAAAATTTCTTGTAAGAAATAATACATACAAGCGCATACAGCAGATAATAGACAGCAATTTTCCGTATTGTGTAGCGTAAGAATCATGTTGATACTTTCTTGGTTCCTGAGATATTTGATTCCCCGTAAAATCCCGCTTTTCCAACCTCTCCCTTATATTAGGGGCTGTAATTCATTTTTTGGCTTGGTTCAAATGGTAGATCATTACTATTAAATTACTCTTTCATTTAAAATAAATAATGATAAATTATAGCCAGAAGTTTTGATTTTAATTTTTTGGGTTGACTACCCCATTTAATAATTCATTAATTGAATATTTTTGTACTACATTGAAGTCACATAAAAACGAGGTGCGTACTTTTAAAGGTGGTAACTCTATCTGGAAATGATCGTACTTTAATCAGCTTGGATGAATGGAATCGTGGTGTGTCAGGTGATTGGTGTTTAAGATTCGGGAGGGATTCAGTGCGGTCTGCCTTTGTTAGAGGTTAACCCTTTATAGGGCAGTAGTACGGAGAAAAATATACATGTTGTAAAATGTTAAATTTTGTTTTAAGGGAAGCAGACTGATTTTAATAAAAAATGTTGATTTTTCAATTTTACTATACATTGATAGGTCGTTTTCCCCTATTTAAATTGATATATAACACGACATTCGTTGCTTTTCCTGTTGAGAAAAATTATGTTTTTACGTTGATGAGGTATGTAGTGTTTATTTTGATATTTTTTCACGTTTTTCATTCTTGTAAATTGAGATGAATATAATTATGTTACTGCTCTAACATTACGGAGATCGCGTTTACATAAAAACGATAATTTTTAGAACGTGTAGGAATCAGCCGTAGAGCAAATATTGGTGTGTGTTTTGTTTGGAAGTTAATTCCAATTGGCAATAGGTGTTTCTGTTACAGTATTATGCTTTTACTATATCCGCATTTTCCGCATACTGTATTTTTTGACTTTAGGTACACTTATTTTAGGAACCATCCCACCTAGGAGTGTGAAATTTCACACACTACATTTTAGTACTAAGGTGTGTATTTACTCCAGAGGTATTTCAAAAATTTTGGAGTTTTTATTTTTTGGGTGTCTTTTTCATGAAAAAAATTTGGGCTACATTTAAACATTTTTTGAGAATAAAAATAATTTTAGATTGGATGAAGATAAATGAAAAAGCTCTGGTGAAAATTTGTAAAAAGATACTGTAGATAGGTGTGCCAAAGCTCAGCTTTGTAGCTTTAAGCTTTAACGGTTCCTACACAAAATCAACCTAAGTTAGTATTGCAGGTATAGGAATAATGAAAATTGTCTGCTCCCCTTAAAGGAACTTGAATTATGTATTTCTAGTGCCAGAACAGTAAGATTTTTTTTATGTTAAGCCCTGGTAAGTATACTTACCAAGGAACGTTTTTTTGAAATGGGAATCACAAATAATGTTTAGTGGTAAGAATGCTTATTAAAACACCTTGTAGTCGTATATAACAGAAAAATTTGTAGAATAACTTATCTCAACTTTATATTAGCATGAATGCTTGTTTTCCCGTAAAACAAAACTCAAATTTTTTAAGCACTGTACAAAAGTAATAAGAAAACAACATGGTTGCGTACGTTGGTATGAATCGTTACCATATTCGTGTAACTCATGAAGCAAATGGTCGCTGCGCACTAATTTCAAAATGTGTATAGCTTACTTACTAGAAAACATCTATAAAACCATAAAATGCCAATAGGGTTCAACTGCATAGGTTATTCTTTGAAAAAATCGACCTTATTGCCAGTGGTAAATATACTTACCAAAGATCTATAAAGGGTTAATCAGCTTGGATGAATGGAATCGTGGTGTGTCAGGTGATTGGTGTTTAAGATTCGGGAGGGATTCAGTGCGGTCTGCTTTTGTTAGAGGTTAACACGGGTGGTCAATCGTCGTGTTTAATTAAGAAACGGTAAATTTGGTGTGATATTGAAGAGAGGAGGTGATGAGGTGGCGCCCAGTGGAATTCAATCTTGACTCGGTGGCAGTGAACACCTGCTGAATAGGTCTGTTGTCCCGTCTCCGTCTCCATCGCATTCTTGTCGATCCGTAGGCCTACCTCTAATAACCGTCACAAATCGTCTGATGGATATGGAATTTGTCACAATCACACAATCACATTCTGGAAAAGATAAATTAACAATATTTTAGATTAATATGTTAACAAAGGCGTCGCCTATCTATCATATTGTTTGCTAGCTACTGTACATCTCTACAACAGGTTCCATAAATCGCACTTCTTCCATTCAACTGATAGCCTTATTGTTATTATTATTATTTATTTATTTATTTATTTAGATTTTTTAGACCCATTCAGGATCACATAAAGTCAATTATGAACTGTTGCCTCCATTCCTCTTGTTTCTCCAGTACTCCTTCATAAATTCGCGGTGTCTAACACGACGTTCATCCGTCCATTTTGCCCTAGGTCTCTTCGGCTTACCCTCTGATGCAACTTCCCAGGTGTGAATTTTATGCCTGAAGGTTTTACGGTCTTTGAGGTCTGAAGGTGTGATATTTGCATCTCTTAGATCGGATTGCACTTGCTTGATCCAGACGGTTGTAATTTTGAGTTTCTGTGAGTGCATCAGAATCTTCTTTATAAGCCGAGAGTCATCCAGTCTCATTATATGACCATAAAATCTCAGCCGTCGTTTACGGAAATCAACTTCAATGTTTGAGTATTTTTCCGTCACTGTGTGTGATTGTAGACGATATCCTTCATCTGTGAGTTTTGGGCCAAGAATTTTCCGAATGATTTTTCTCTCAGCTTTCTTAATTATTATTATTATTATTATTATTAGTGGTAAAGCTCCCGAAGTGGAAGACGCTAAGAAAATTTGGTTTGTGTTTGGGACTTCTTGTCCTTTTTATCTGCCCACTAGTTTTTCATTCTTTGTGAGAATTCAGCTTTTCTTTGTTCACTCCATTTTGTTCCGGTTCTTGGAGCTTTTGTCTCTGGTTTAACCTCCCATTTTTTAACTTTTGTTCTAAAATTGTCTCTTATGAGAATTTCTTCTTTGGTGATTTTGGCCAATTCAAAATCTTTTTTAACATTTTGTATCCATTCCCCCCCATTAACAAGTGATGACACATATTTTATTATTCTCTTTTTGAGTCTATTGTCAGGAAGCCTCATTATGTGGCCGTAAAATTGAAGGCGTCTTTTCCTCATGTCTGTCTCTATGTTGGAATATTCTTCAATTTTAGAAGTTCTATGTAATCTGTACCCGTTTTCGGTCCATCTAGGTCCAAGCATTTTTCTAATTATTTTTCTTTCTTCTTTCTTTAAGCTTTCCATGTCTGTTTTCCTGTTAAGTGTCAAGGTCTCACTGGCATATAAAGTTGTTGGTTTGATTACTGTTTTGTAATGTTTAATTTTGGTATTTAGAGATAAACATTTTTTATTATAAAGGTTTTGCACCAATCATAGGCCTCTACGAGCTTTTTGTATTCTCTCTTGTTGTGAGTATTTTTCAGTAATCCTAGATAATCTCCTAGATATTTAAAGTATGGTACCCTGTTAATTTCTCCATGTTTGGTTCGTAATTTTGAAATTTCTAAATTTTCAGTAGTAAACACTGTTTTTCGAATGATATTTGTAAGCCAACTTTTTCTGCGCATTCTTTTAAAGTTTCTATCTGTTTTATTGCCATTTCACTAGAATCTGCCATTATTGCGAGATCGTCTGCAAAGGCTAAATAGGGGATTTGTAAATTATCTTTCTTGGTTCCCAGTGAGATTGGTTTCCAGTTATTTTCCTCTTTAAGTTTCTTCTCCCATTCTTCCATGACCCTATCAAAAACTATGTTAAATAGCAATGGTGACAACCCATCACCTTGTCTAACCCTGGTTCTTATCTCAAATTATTTTGAAAGTTTTCCCCTGAATTTCACTTTGGATTTCGTATTTGTTAATGTCTGTTCTATGATTTTCCTTGCCTTCCAATCGAGTCCTTTTTCTTCAAGAATTTTAAATAGTGTGGGTTTGTGGATTGAGTCATATGCCTTTTTGAAGTCAACTAAAACATATACAGTGCGCTTTCTTCTCATTTTTCTTAACCTTGTTATTATTATTATTATTATTATTATTATTATTATTATTATTATTATTATTATTCATGTGAGGCCTCTCATAACAAACCCAACAATCTCCATTTTTCTTAATTTTTCAGGAGAGCCAAAATACTGCTATTCTTATGTTCACAGCTGTAAACTGACACAAAAATATATATACATTAACTTCTTAATGCTGATTTAGAATATTACATTTAAAATGTTGTAATATTTTTAGTTTTTGCGGTATTGTTATTATAAAATTGGAGATTGCGGACTTTGTTATAACTTAGAGGAGATTGCTGTTTTTGTTTTGCCCATCCATGGATATTGTTGTGTTAGTTACAACCTAATTATTTTGGAGTTTGCTGATTGTTGCATTTTAATCGGGTATGTCTTTATTTAGCAGAAAGGTGGAATTTGTTACATTAAAATTTAAATTTGTACTCGCTAATTTTAACAAATAATTTAAATTTTCTTAATAATTACATCCTGGAGCCTTCATTTTTCAGAATAGGTGATAAATTAAACAAATCAATTTACTGTAGAAGAGAAATAAGCAATGGTTTTATTTATGATACAAAATTTTACACCTCGCTTTTAAAGGTGAAAATACGTTTGGCAAACAATCCATGTTTAAAATATAAACGACAATTGATAAAACTTATTTTAATTTTGTACAATTTATTTCAGCTACAACTCTTATATTTCAATAATAAAATCAATATCTAAAGAGAAGTACTAACTAGTTAGTGAACTACTAGTACCTAACACTATTCACACACAACCAAAATAAAAAAAAATCACACATAACCTGAAAATTATGATCACGTGATCATAATGGTGGAATCTGATTGGTTGAAATGGATTGCTGACTCTGTTATGATTTTTTTGTGGATATTGCTGCCTTTGATGTAACATCCCAATTTCATGTTTAATTTTGAAAGGGATATTGAGTCTTTTGGTTTAATCGGGTTTCATATTCGGATTCAGGACAAAAAATACCTTCTAGAATCAGTTAAAATCTAACTTTCGTTAAAAAGTGGAGATTGCTGGTTTTGTTATGAGAGGCCTCATATATTAACATAATAACTTAAAACAATTAACACAATAATATATAGGCCTAATTCAACAAGAATATATATCAACGTTCAAGAGGGAAATTGTATTATGTTGGATGGGTTGATCCAGTTGGGACAGCCATATGACAAGTTGGTAGGTGAACTGAGTAGCCTAACAGCGTTATCAACTCACATTGGATTGGACTCCTGTTTTGATAATTGGTTTTTTTTACTAGGGTGTTAGCTTAGTTGTTTTTCTTATTGTTAGTGTTTGTATTCTTTCTCATTGTTATCTTTCCACGCTGGAGGTGGAGGTGGTATCATTGTCAATCCCTGCGCAAATTTACTTATAAGTTTATAGGCATAATGTAGTTAGTGTTTTTCTTTTGACGTCCCCTGGATTTACGTGCTGATAGGTAAGTGCAGCGTTTCAAGGATTTATATCAAAGCAAAGAAAAAGAGAGCTTGATTTTCATACCTGTGCTCAGGAATGGTTTTCTTTGCTTTAAGTATAATATTTTCTTTTTCTTTTGTATATTTAAAAAAAGAAAATAAAGTTAGACCTATTATTTGACCAGTAATAACATTGTTATTTACTTTGTCAAGAGAAATTCGTGTGAGTGTTTCATACCATATTTTTATCATTAAATTTGGCAATCAGAACGTGTATAACGGTTGACCTAGAGGCAGGCCCTAAATTTCACATTTTAAAATCAAACCGACCTTGTACAATAAAATATAACTAATATAAAGAATTGTGTCCGTAAAAATGTGTTTTAGTAAAAGTTTGTATAAAACCTTGGTTGATTCTGAGAACAAGGTAACAAGGTAAGCAGAGAACGTAGGCTAATAGTCAAATAAATAAATAAATACTGTAGTTGTATTGTGTATGCATAATTGAATAAATAAGCGGATTCAAAAGTGGACATTTTCTATTTCTCTCTCCCACTCTCTCCCAGCGAGAGAGAAGAAAACGGAAGCTTATGTTACGGGTGCAGTTAATTGGTTGGTTGTAGGCCTACTACTATTTTGCTTTTCCATTGAGAATCTAGCAGAAATAATTGCAGTTAACGGTCAGTCATTTGATTTGAGCACCACATTAAATGTGTTTATTGTAATTAAATGACAATTTTATTTCTGGTCACCTTGCCAGCCGATAACTAAATATTTTCTCTTTTAACTTTCATTAGCCTATTTCATTTGTCCCAAGCCTTACAGCCACGCAACCTAACTACCTATTACACCTAAAAAAAAAAAATAATCTGTTTTATTAATCTGGTAAAATGCATAATAAAGGCGCAATCTGAAAAAAAAACAATTTTTTTTACGTGAAAACAGCCTCACCAAGAATTTCAGCAAACATGGCGCCTACCCTATCCTGTAGAGCATAAAAAATTAAGTAAACCAGGCGATTTTAAAAAAAAATTTAGGACCAGTTTTTGAGAAAATTGCAAAAAAGTGAAAAATTACACGAATAAACTACGTGTCGGGTCCGGTAGTGGTATGCAACTAAAGTTTCAAGTTTCTTTCAAGTAGCCTACGTACGATGTTCCGTTCTTGAGATATATTGTATACTCACACACACACACGCACGCGCGCGCACACACACACACACACACACACATACACACACACACACACACACACACAAACATACACACACACACACACACATACACACACACACACACACATACACACACACATACACACACACACATATATACACACACACACACACAGACACACACACAGACCAATCGCTAAAAACATGTTGTTGTGGGGGTTGAGAGGGTCTGTTTAGGTGTATATTCGGGTGAAGAGTGTATTTGTTAAAATCGACATGAAAACAATACTTTCCTTCTTATATATTCAGATAGGCAAGAGAAAGTAAAAAATATGTAATATAGAATAAGCAAGAATATTATAATCATGACGTATAGACAATTTGTTAATAATAACTTATTTTTATAATATTCATGATGTTGTTTAGGTGATCAGCCTGTAGGCTGGTTTAAACCTGTAGAGGTTTTACTAAGTAAAACAAGGAGTGAGGTGGTTTACTATTGCCACAACTCACTGAGTGGAAAAGTATGCTTATCAGCATGCCGGGCCCTCTGAAAAGCACATATTTTCCACTCTGCAAATGACACCTTCACTTCATTCACCACAGGGTCTGGCTGTATAATGAAATTCATTACTTTCAGAGAAGACAACTCTGATTAGTACCTTTTACACCTGTACCTCTTCTGTTCTTAAATGATTCAGTCATTTAATTGGCTGACCATGTGATAACAAACAGAACTATTTATTTTAGCCCTGCAACTAACAGATTGAGTGTAAATAATTTGACACTCCACCTGTCTGTTATGGGCAGATATTCATCATCATCATATTATTATTATTATTTATTTATTTAGATTGTTTAGACCCATTCAGGATCACATAAAGTCAATTATGAACTGTTGCCTCCATTCCTCTTGTTTCTCCAGTACTCCTTCATAAATTCGCGGTGTCTAACACGACGTTCATCCGTCCATTTTGCCCTAGGTCTCTTCGGCTTACCCTCTGATGCAACTTCCCAGGTGTGAATTTTATGCCTGAAGGTTTTACGGTCTTTGAGGTCTGAAGGTGTGATATTTGCATCTCTTAGATCGGATTGCACTTGCTTGATCCAGACGGTTGTAATTTTGAGTTTCTGTGAGTGCATCAGAATCTTCTTTATAAGCCGAGAGTCATCCAGTCTCATTATATGACCATAAAATCTCAGCCGTCGTTTACGGAAATCAACTTCAATGTTTGAGTATTTTTCCGTCACTGTGTGTGATTGTAGACGATATCCTTCATCTGTGAGTTTTGGGCCAAGAATTTTCCGAATCATTTTTCTCTCAGCTTTCTTAATATTCTCAAGATCCCCTTTAAAGTTGAGGTTCAAGGTCTCACTGGCATAAAGAGACTCAGGTTTAATGACAGTCGTGTAGTGTCGAATTTTGGTGTTTATGCTCATACATTTTTTTTATTATTATTATTATCTGCTTATGGACCTGATGGATCGCGCAAAGCATTCCGACTCATGTTTGGGAATTCTTTCTCATTTTTCATACTTGTCTCATTTTCTCCCCATGTGTTTGCTTCCTCTTCTCTGTCCACTTTGTCCCTGTCTTCCTAAGGACCTCATTCTCTGACATCACATTCCACTAGTTTATCCTTTTTTCTGAATGTATTTCTTTCTCCAATACCAGTCGGGTCTATTTGTGCCTTATATAAGTCTATTTTCACTTGTGTAATCCATGGTGTTGTTGATTTAACATATTATTATTATTATTATTATTATTATTATTATTTACAATATTATTTATTATAATTTATAATAAATCATCATTGTCCTTTCCTGAGCACAGGCTTTGCCTTATTTATGAAAGTAATTTCTGTTGAGTTAGATAAGATATTGTACACATGGAAATAAATATTGTTTATGAAGAGAGGTTGTAGGCCTTTTAATTGGTTCCTAACAGCTTAGTTTTAAGAATTTCGGTATATTTTTTGCACTAACAAAATCGATTTAATAGGCTATAAGATAGGCCTGATGAGAAATCAATTTAAAATGGTTATTCGTAAAAGGAAATGAGGAAATTTTTAGCAAAATCATTAAATGGAAAATGAAAAATGCCGAATCATTGCAGACTACAGGTTGGTATTTGTAAAGATCAGATGTAAACAAATAGGCCGAATTTTTTTTAGCGTAAGAAAACATTGGATTTTTTTGTTCAATGAAGAAATGAAACGGCGTAGGCCAGTCAGTGTTTAAGCGAGCGAGAGTGCCGTCGGCGTCGGGTGGTGGCCGTCGTTCCATTGGATGCCTGGCGACGCGATGTGGGCTCAGTTGGTCACTTATAGGCTACACTTCAAGGCAGTTCTGCCAAGGCGAATCACTCGACCCTATCAACTGTGCACTGATCAAAATATCACTCCGTGTTAAAAACTCACACGACTTTCTTTTGACAAAGTAAATACTGTTTTGAAACCCATAAGCTATGTTAAGTTTTATTCAGAAGCTGTTTACTCGTTGCCGGCCGCATTGGCGTAGTTGGTAACGTGCTCGCCTCTCATCATGCGGTCTTGGATTCGAATCCCATTCAGGCACGGCATCTTTTCATACGTTACACACAATCATTTCATCTTTCACCGTCTGCATTAGCAGTAATTGCAGAACAGTCAGGTGTTAAACCAGAAAAAAAATGTTTACTCGTTAATATTACGAGTGAACAAGTAACTTAAAAAATGATAACATATTTTAATCATGAGTGATTTTTGTAAAATCCCTAATGCATGTACACTGCAAACAGTTCTATGTAAGAACGATATGCAACCCATTACCCAATGAGATGAGGATGATGTGTGTGACGTGTAAATGAGGTGTACTCTTGTACAGACCCAGGCCGACCGTCCTGAAAAACAAATTATGTGTGTGTGTGTGTGTGTGTGTGTGGTTTTTCAGGTGTGATAGTTGATCAACTATCACATCTGACACATAGGCATCAGTAATGCCTATGTGTCAAGGGTACAGGTAGGAGTTTATACCGTTATTGATAATACGTATAGTTCGTTTGTTTTAGGAAGAAGCTTGTAAGGGGAGGGTGAGTAGGTAGAGTAGGGATAGTTTCAAAGGGGAAAGTGTTGTCTCCTTCTCACTTAATGGTCATTCCCTCTTTTTCTAACCGTATACTATGTTACAACTACGAGGTACTTCCCCCACCACTAAACAGAACAGCTCAGCGGCACACAGCGTTGGAGGGAAAGCTTCTAGCTAGAACAAATGACCTGTAATCTTTCCATTAGTTTGGTTTTCCGGTAGTCGAATAGGTTTAGCCATCGAGCCACGGCTGGATGACCAGCAATTCCTACGAGACGGGTTGTTAAATAAGGGGGTCGGGGTTTTTCCCAGGGCACACCGGTTACTGAGTAATTCCTTTTTAGGAAGGTCCGGTACCCAGTGGTTAGGTTTAGCGGGTAAAAATCCCACAAAACCATTGCGCGTGCAATGGTATCTTTCAGGGTCACTTGGCCCTCTGAAGATTACCCCGCTCCGCACGGCTGAAAAACAAAAGGCAGAACGTTCCTGAGAGGGTATTGGTTAATTGAACCCCAACCATCAAAGTGCAACCCCTAACCACTATCATTTATTCAAATCCGTATAAAATTAACTGCCTTTACTAGGATTTGAACACGGAACTTTCGTCTCTGAGATCACCTGTTAAACAGCTGACTCGCATCGACGATTTTACCTCTACACCAACCTGGTAGGTCGCATGAGAAAACGAAAAACTTAAAGTAACATTCAAACCACAACATTTAAAGTTGAAATTTTGAAACTTTAAACATTAACCTAAAATTGTAAAACCTTCAAATTTTAAATTTTGAAACTTTAAACTTCATCTTTAAACTTTCATATCGTGAAATTTCTAAATATTGTGATCCACCCAGCCCCTTTGGCGGCCGAACTTCACCTTGTGGCAAATGGTTCTGATCCACTTGTGAATTCTGACCCACCTACTCCTCTGAGGTCGAGACATGTAAGCGGCGAGTAATTATTATAGCCGCAATCGAAGAAAAAAATTTTTTTGTTTTTCGACATGGTAACTTTTTCCTCAAATTTCAGCAGACATGCCGCTAACTCCACCTTTTAAAGCCCAAAAATGTACTCAATAAGGCAAAACATAAATCGTAGGGGCCATTTTAAAAAAAATCAAAAATATGAGATATTACACGAATTATCTACTACTTTCGGTTGATCGATTTTGATGGGAAATGTTCCGTAGTGCTACCTAACTTAACTTTCAAATTATTAATAACTTTGTACGATTTTCCTTTTTTGAAATATTTTTTCACACACAGAAATTTTTTCATATAACACATATGAAATTTTCACACACATATGAAATTTTTTCATATAACAGAAATAATACCTTTTTATTTAGTGATTGAATGATGATAGGCTATGTGGATAGGTGAAGAGGCTCTTCAACTACTTCATCTGGATACACGCTAATAGGATAGGCTAATAGGATGGATATTAATTAAGGTTTTATTAAAATGTAGCCGTTATTTTAGGCTCGGATGTAGGCTAAACACTAAACACCGTTGTTAAAATAATTTCTATAACGATATCAGAGCCTACTGACTTACTTTCAAAACTAACAATTTTATTTTTTTTGTTTCACACTCCGCTGAATTATAAAATTGAATTAGGTACATTAATTTTTCAATAATTGAGTTTTGTTTTGTAGGCCTACTATTAGCCGATGCCAATTTGTATGTTTGTCGATCGGGCTACACTTTTAATCACAGTCAACAACAATAAAAATAACTTAGAAAACAATCAACTGTAAAATTATCGCCGTCGATATTGGCCTACTTAAAACTGCTGTAGATCTAACGCCTGCAGATATAATGGGCACCGTCTGATTTGGTCCCCCGCCTCGAGGTGTTCCCAAATAGATCTCAATAATTATAGGCCTACTAACAACAATCCATTCTAACCGATCAAAAATATCTAAACAGCGCGAAAAACCATGCTTAATTTCTTGCGAATCTTCTATGTTGACCCTCCGGGTTGGTCTAGAGGTAAAGTCGTCGCCAAAATCAGCTGTTTAACAGCTGATTTTCGGAGACAATGGTTCCTGGTTCAAATCCTAGTAAAGGTAGTTACTTTTATACGGATTCGAATGCTAGACGGTGGTTACGGGTGTACTTTGATGGTTGGGGTTTAATTAACCATACTCTCTCAGGAATGGTCGACCTAAGTCTGTACAAGACTACACAGTCTCATTTACACGTCATACACATCATCTTCATTTCATTGGGTCATGGGGTTGCTTATTGTTCTGAATTGAACAGATTGCAACGTAGGGATTAAAAAAAAAACAACAATCCATACATATCCGATCAAAAATATCTAAACAGCGCGAAAAAACAATGCTTAATTTTTTTCGAATCTTCTACGTAGTACAAACATCTTACATTATTTTAATAATTTTTGAATCGTCTTAAGAGTTGTGTTGTTTAGGTGATCACCCGAATGGCTGTTTGAACCTCTAGAAGCTTTACTACGTAAAACTATAGTCGATCTACTGTAAGAATACTCCGCGCGAGGCAAACCCCTATAGGTTGTAAACGATAGTTTCACACTAACGGGTGATTCAAAAAGAGCGCCGGTTTTTAAACGGCTGGTAAATTTTTGTTTATCGGTTGGCAACATTGTTAGACCTCATTTCTACTTCGGAGAACATTCCGATTGACGATTCAGTTGTAGTTTCTCTTGTTCGCAGTGTAGTACTCTCGCAGTCTGTGTCTAACCATGGAGAAGTTTACTATTTCACAACGAGTGTTAATTGTCAAAACATTTTACCAGAGTGGAGAGAGTTATGCGGCTACTGTCAGGCGACTTCGCGGTACTCTAGGACGTAATGAAGCACCGAATGAATCAACAGTTCGCAGACTCATGAAAAAGTTTTTTGAGACGGGTTCAACAGTCTCAAAAAACAGGGTTAAAAGTTCTGGACGTCATCGTTCTGGCCGAACTGAGCAGAACGTTGCGTTGGTTCGTGACAGTGTGGCTGTTAGCCCAGCAAAATCAATACGTCGCCGTTCTCAACAATTGGGTTTACGATGTTCTTCTGTACGGAGAATTCTTCGGTACGATCTCCAATATCACCCGTATAAAATTCAGTTGCTGCACGAGAAACAATGTTGTTGCTCCGTGAACGGTTCCAGGATCGCATCATTTCTCGTAATTCCGACCATCAATGGCCACCAAGGTCGTGTGACTTGACGCCTTGTGACTTTCATCTTTGGGGTCATCTGAAGTCATTGGTGTATGCCAATAAACCCCGAAACATCAATGACTTGAAGGAGGAAATTCGACGGGTTATCGGGCAAATGGAAGTCGAAACTTGTCGTGCAGTAATATCCAATTTCATGGACAGAGTTGATGCGTGCCAGCGCAGTAGAGGAGGACACATGCATGACATCATTTTTCATACATGAAATCGGAAGGTAAGATGAACTTGTTGATGTATTTATTTTCAGTTTTTCAATAAAATAAATCTCTTAATTTGATATATCAAAACCGGCGCTCTTTTTAAATCACCCTATAGTTAGCGCGTATCTACCTCTCCACCAGACAATTATCTTGCACTACGTTCCATCATTGAAATAGTATCTACATCTAGCTAAAATAAACATTATCCTCTTTTAAGCGTTTTCAATTATACCGTTCAGATTTCTTGTAATATTGTAGTTTCATAAAGATACTCCGTAATTACTTATTTTAACCATTACATTTAACAAAACAATTTTTGTTTACTTTTTATTAAACGCTTTTATTTAACTTAGGCTACTCTTGGAAGCATCAAATCTTGCAACTTAAAATTTTAATACTTCTACCGTATCAATATGAATCAAACTTTGCACACTTGTTTATCTTCGATGACAATACGCTGTCATAAAAAAAAATTTACAAAAAAAAATTTTTTTTTTTTTTTTTTTTAACTTACTCTTGGATCCATCAAATCTTGCAACTTAAAATTTTAATACTTCTACTGTATCAATATGAATGAAACTTTGCACACTTGTTTATCTTCGATGACAATACGCTGTCATAAAAAAAAATTTACAAAAAAATTTTTTTTAAACGCTTTTATTATTTTACAAAATAACTTACTCTTGGATCCATCAAATCTTGCAACTTAAAATTTTAATACTTCTACCGTATCAATATGAATCAAACTTTGCACACTTGTTTATCTTCGATGACAATAGGTGTTTGTAAAAAAAAAATTACAAAAAAAATTTCAAAAAAATTTTTTGAAAAAATTCTTTTTGAAAAAATAATTTAAAAATTTAAAAAACGCTTTAATTTAACAATTACTTAAAAAAAGTAACTAAAAAGAAAGAAATAAAAAAAATTTACAAAAAAAAATTATAAAAAAAATAAAAAAAAAAATTTTAAGAAACGCTATTATTTAACAATGATTCAAATAAAAAATGAACTAAAAAGAAAAAATAAAAAAAATTACAAAAAAAATTACAGACATTACTGTTACAAATAAAAGCGTGGCGCATTTTTATACAACGAATATTTTACAATAAAAATGCGCCACGCTTTTATTTGTAACAGTAATGTCTGTAATTTTTTTTGTAATTTTTTTATTTTTTCTTTTTAGTTCATTTTTTATTTGAATCATTGTTAAATAATAGCGTTTCTTAAAATTTTTTTTTTTATTTTTTTTTATTTTTTTTGTAATTTTTTAATGTTTACCGCTTTTATGTTCCAAAAATACAACAAATTCACTATCACGCATGTTAACAAAACACAGCTTACAAAACTTTTCAACTTCAGTCTACGAAGAAAATCGAAACAAACCGATACAATTCCAAAAGATAACTGATGAAACTAAAAATGAGCTAAACACGGGCAAGTGCAAACAGTTGTAATAAACTAGTCGCAGACATTAATTTTAATGATACGAAATAAACAATCTGAAATGATAAACAACGAATCACTGGAATTGTGTACTCTCCTGTTATAAATTTAGTCTTATATTAGGCCTACTTGTAACCAAAATTAAAACTGAGTCTATAATAAAAACCTACTAATCATAAATAATAATGTAATAATAGTAAATAATGTAACGATAAATAACAATGTAGGCCTAAGAGTAACAATAGTAAAAGTTTTAGTTGTTAATGGTAAACTAATGTTCGATTTAAAAAACATTTTCTAACAAATGAATTGAACGTATTTTTATTATATTAAGCTTTGAGCGAAACAGTGTTGTATGGAATTTTGTTTTGATCATGCTGTGGGTGTTTTTAATTAATACGCATGCTCACTTGTATTGGTGGTTGCCTACGTCGGAGTACTCTTAGTGTAAACAGACTCTAGGAGTGAAGTGGTTTGCTCACTGAGTAGAAAGGTAGCCTATGCTTATCAGCAGGCCAAGTTCACTGAAATGCATCTACTTTCCACCTTGCAAATGCCACCTTCAGTTCTTCTTCATTCAGCAAAGGGTCTGGGTGTGTCACTAGTGTCTTCTGTTGTTAGGCCTAAATGGTTCACTCATATAATTGGGTGACCATCTGATTAGAAACACAACTATTTTTTGTACCCCTGGAACTAGCAGATCGAGTGCAAATAAATTAACCCTCCATATGTGTTGATTTAATTAAACATAAATTTTTGAAACTTTGTGTTTGTTTATTATTGGCCTATTTTACATCATTCTCTCCAAAATTAAAATCTCTACAAGTTTTGCTACATAAATTTACAATTTATTAGCCATTTAACACAGTTATTGTTCTTCAAACCTAAAAAAACGTATTTTTATGCTCAGATTTGTCCGTTTTTCATTGGATATTACAAAAACTACTGCAGATATGGTTCTGGAACTTATTTTATTCAATTTTGTGGGACAAAATACATAAGAAACCATCAAATCTACTCATAAAATTTGGTTCCTAGCCTCTAGGATGACTTTATTTAGGTATATGTTCTGAACCCAGGGCGAAATCTTTCGCTAGCCGTAACTCGCTAACGAAGTGTTTCCGGACCCATGTTTATGTAAATTTTTTTCATTATTTTGATGAGAGGAAACCACCTTAGAAGTTTGTCGGGTTACTCGTGAGACATCCTGTAGGTATACATAGATTACAAAAGATGTAGGGTGCTGCAGGTATGTAGATATGAAACGACTTGCACAAGATGGTAAAGCTTGGAGAACTGCATGAAACCAGTCGAGAGACTGACGACAAAAAATACGATCTTTGTTTATTTGAGACTAGCAGCCGCCGCTCGCTTCGCTTCACAGCAGCTAATGGAGGCCTCATTAAATTATTTTAAAACCTCTCTATACACAATATTTGTGGTTTTGTTGCTTATTGGCAGCAAAATAAATTGTTTTTCTGCACTTCCAGCTCTAGAAAGTCCGACATAAAGTTGTCCATGAGTGAAGAAACCACTCTTGTCTCAAATCGATGCCCATCGTTTTAAATGTTTGTCCCTGCAATTTAACAGAATTGAATAGAATGCATAGAAGAATACCGATGGAAAGTAAAGAGACAGTTGATATATGGCTGAGATAAGAGACAGTAATACGTGGGTGACGTACGCAGAGTAATTGGAAATACTATGTGACTCATTCACTTCCTGTCGAATGAAAACAAATACTATTTTATGAAATACAATACAAAAATAAAAAAATTGAATATTTCCGAATTTTAATGTTTTTAGAAACGAACGTTATTCTTCACGTTTTCCTATAAAATATACAGGGTGATTCATGAAGTTCTCCCCCCACTTCTACAGCACATTGTACTAGTAAAAATAATGAAAAAATGTTATATAAACATAGGTTCGAAAACGCTTCGTTAGCGAGTTACAGCTAGCGAAAGATTTCGCCTGAATTCCTGGGCAAAGAGTAAAATAAAGCCATACTGAACTTTTGGAAAGGTTAATTAAGTAAGAAATGTCGTGGATTCTTATGTAATTTTACCTGATAAAGCTAATAAAATAGGTTTCAGAACTGTACCTGTAGTAGTTTTTGAGGGATTCACGGTTAAATGCAAAAAATTGGGGCACGAAACAATGTTTTTTTAAGTTTCATGTACAATAACTTTGTTAAATTGGTAATAAATACATAAAATCAACAAACATTAATTGTAGAGAATTTAATTCTGAGAAAATTGATATAATCAAAGTCTAAAATAAAACAGAAATAAGTATCAAAAAATCGATTTTATTCAGTATAATACATTACTATCTGTAAAGAAATACCGTACGGTATTTAGTTAAAATAAAACAAAAACAAAATGTTTGTTCCTTAATGATGAGATAAATTGAGAAAACAAGATGAACTGTTAAATAAATTTGTTTGTAAATAAAAATATCATGTTTTATTACGTTGTATTTTTTTTTAAATAAAAATTTACATTAAATGTTCGAAAATAAATGAAGCAAACATTTTCCAATTATTGTTTACTAATAATCGAAATGCAGTTTTTTGTTTTATTAATTTCTAAGTTGGTAACGCACGAATAACAGCTGATCAACAATGGTATTCTGTACTGTTACGTTAGAACTGTGTATTAGTGGTGTTTTGCAAGCTACAGCAGGAGATCGGGTTCTGTGAATCGTGTTATTAAATGCAATTTTTTTGTGAGTTATAATTCGATTGTTTATTCAGCGAAAAAATGCCTTACTTATTTACATCAGAGGAATACGCTGATATGGTTTTTATTTTGGGTTACTGTAATGGTAATGCTAGAGCTGCTGTAGTAGAATATGAACTACGTTACCCTAATAGGAGGATTCCAGATACCAAAACAATTTCAGGAACTTTTCGTACTCTTCGGGAAACAGGATCACTACCAAGTACTAGAACCAATTATGAACGAGCTGTCCAACTTGATGATGATATTGTTATTAATGCTGTTCATCGCAGTCTAGGTGTAAGTACACGACGTATTTCTAGGCGGATAGGAGTTTCGCAGTCAACGGTGTGGAGGTCACTAAATCGAAACAAATTTTATCCGTTTCATAAACAAAAGGTTCAACATCTACAGCCAGGGGATGGTCCGCTTCGCTTGGAGTTTTGCAACTTTTTGAATATTAATAATCAACTCTACAAGCGTATTTTGTTTACGGATGAGGCACAATTCACTCGGGATGGTGTCAATAACTTGCACAATGAACACTCATGGGCAGAAGAAAATCCACATGAGGTAGTGGAACAGAACTTTCAACACCGATTTAGCGTCAATGTCTGGTGTGGCCTTTTGCACAATCGGCTGATTGGACCTTTCATATTACCTGGACGCCTAAATGCTGAGTTGTATTTGCATTTCCTTCAAGAAGAGTTGCCGCAGCTGTTAGAGAATGTTCCTTTACGTCTCAGACAAAATTTGTACTTCCAGCATGACGGAGCACCTCCCCACTTTTCACGTGCCGTTTCTGCTTATTTAAATCATCAATTTCCTGGACACTGGATTGGTCGTGGAGGGCCTCACCCTTGGCCACCAAGATCCCCAGATCTATCTCCATTGGATTATTGCATCTGGGGATGGATGAAAGACATTGTATACAAGACAAAAGTGAATTCTCGTGATGAATTAATTGCCCGTATTATGGATTCGGCTGTGCAGATACAGGGAAGCCCTGAAAAATTAAGAAACGCAACAAAAGCAATACACAAACGTGCTGCAAAATGTATTGATAATGATGGCCTCATTTTCGAACATCTATTATAAAAAGGTGCGTACGGTTGGCCCAACCTGATTAATTTTGCTTAAAACTAGTAATGTATTATACTGAATAAAATCGATTTTTTGATACTTATTTCTGTTTTATTTTAGACTTTGATTATATCAATTTTCTCAGAATTAAATTCTCTACAATTAATGTTTGTTGATTTTATGTATTTATTACCAATTTAACAAAGTTATTGTACATGAAACTTAAAAAAACATTGTTTCGTGCCCCAATTTTTTGCATTTAACCGTGAATCCCTCAAAAACTACTACAGGTACAGTTCTGAAACCTATTTTATTAGCTTTATCAGGTAAAATTACATAAGAATCCACGACATTTCTTACTTAATTAACCTTTCCAAAAGTTCAGTATGGCTTTATTTTACTCTTTGCCCAGGAATTCAGGCGAAATCTTTCGCTAGCTGTAACTCGCTAACGAAGCGTTTTCGGACCTATGTTTATATAACATTTTTTCATTACTTTTACTAGTACAATGTGCTGTAGAAGTGGGGGGAGAACTTCATGAATCACCCTGTATAAGTTAAATCATGCTTCTAGCCCAAAAAATACACTATCCAGAGGACTTAGAACAAATAAAAGTGCTATGCACCCGGTAAACTAAAACATGTGACATCGTCACAGTTTAAGTTGCTTAAATCACTTAATTAAAGTTACTTAAAGTTAAAAAATAGCCTAAAATGATCAGGAAGCTCTAAGCTATGCAACAATGAAAGATTTTTTTTAAATCAGTTGAGTAGTTTCTGAGATTACCTCATACAAACAAACAAACAGACGTTTCTTTTTACTTTCTCTTGCCTATATAAATATATAGGAAGGAAAGTATTGTTTTCATGTCGATTTTTCAAAATCGAGTTTTCACCGGATCTATACGTTTTCAGACCCCCTGAACCCAAAAAACATGTTTTTAGCGATTGGTCTGTGTGTGTGTGTGTGTGTGTCTGTGTGCGTGCGTGTGCGTGCGTGCGTGTGTGTGTGTGTGTGTGTGTATGCGTGTGTATGTGCGTGTGTGTGTGTACAAAATATCTCAAGAACGGAACATTGTACGAACTTGAAACTTAAAACTTAAGTTACATACCACTACCGGACCCGACACGAACATTTTCATCAAAATCGGTCAAACGGAAGTAGTAGTTTATTCGTGTCATTTTTCACTTTTTTGCGATTTTCTCAAAAACTGGTCCTACGATTTTTTTTTAAATCACCTCATTTACTCAATTTTTTATTCTCTACAAGATAGGGTAGGCGACATGTTTGCTGAAATTCTGGGCGAGGCTGTTTTCACCTAAAAACATTTTCTTTTTAAGATTGCGGCTTTAATATGCATTTTAGCGCAAAACGTTATATAATAAAAGTTGTAGAGAATGTAAAATTCTACAACTTTTATTTTTAACATTTTTTTGTATAACGCTTAGTTTAGTGGTAATTAGCGATTTTCTGTTTTTTCTCACGAAAACGTGTGAAAAATCGATTTTTTTAAGATTTCGGCCTTAGAATGCATTTTACGACAAAAGTGTGTATAATAAAATTTGTAGAAAATTAAAAGATCTACAACTTTTATTTAAAACGTTTTTTTGTACAGTGTCTAGTTTAGCGTGTAGGAGCGATTTTCCGTATTTTTAAGCCAAACTGAGGTCGATTTTAATTTTGCGTATTTCACTAATGTTTTTTGAGGTTAGTTTTTTGTTCACTTCTAATGTTTTAATACTAATGTTAGTTTTTTTGTTAATTATTTGCACTGGCAAGAGAAAGTTGTGTGAGTGTTTCACACCAGATTTTTTATTATAGTATTACTTTCAGCTCAGTTTCACATGAGGAACTAGAATCAGTTATTGATAGCTTAAAAAGTAAGAAAACGCTAGGGTTAGATGGGATCTCAAGTATTATTGTTAAAGAATGTAAAAAATTTTTATTAACATCTCTCCTTCATCTAATTAACTTCTCCCTGGAAAGAGGTGTATTTCCAAAGCAACTGAAGGAAGGTAAAATATTGCCTGTGTTTAAGAATGGCAATACCCAATTAGTGGAAAATTATAGACCCATAAGTATATTAAACACTATTAGCAAAATTTTTGAAAAGGTAGTGTTTAATAGGTTAATCAGTTTTTTGACTGAAAACCTTATTATCTCAAAAGATCAGCATGGTTTCCAAAAGGGTAAGTCAACCATAACTGCTATTGTCTCACTTTTTGAGCAGATAGTTGATATATTGGATGCAGGAGAGAAGGCCTTAACTGTGTTTCTAGATCTCAGTAAAGCTTTCGACTGTGTTGATCATGAAGTCTTGTTGAAAATGTTAGAGTCATTAGGTATAAGGGACGTAGAACTTAAATGGTTTCAGTCTTATCTGGTAGGTAGAGTGCAGTGCGTAGAAATAACTAGAGTAGTTAGGGGGAAACTTACAAAGATTTTGTCTGAAAAGCTTGATGTCAAAGCTGGTGTTCCGCAGGGTTCAATTTTAGGCCCCATTTTGTTTTTATTGTATATAAATAGATTACCAGAAATCTTACCCAACAGTGGAGCTTTATTGTTTGCTGATGATACTTCAATCATAAACAAAAGTTTACTGGTAGAAAATCTCGAAGTGAATACACATATTAGCATAGAATCTGTAGTCCAATTTCTGAATGAATTAAGGTTAACAGTTAATGGGAAAAAAAGTCAGTACTTACAGTTCAAAAACAAACACAATGTAAGGAAAAACAGAGAAGTGGATGTCTTTATACAGAATAATATCTTAGATCATGTGCAAACAGTGAAGTTTCTAGGAGTGTCACTAGATAGGACCCTATCATGGGATTATTACACCGATCAAATTTGTGGTAAAATATCATCTGGGGTATTTGCATTAAAACAAATTGCCAGATTAAATGATAAAAAATTGCTTATAGCAGCTTATCATGGTTTAATTTTATCTCATATCAGGTATGCCATACTAGTATGGGGTAATTCATCACAGGGTAACGTGGAAAGAGTTTTTAAAATACAGAAAAAAGCTGTTAGGTGTATGATGGGAGTCAACCACCTTGCCTCATGCAGATCACTATTTAAAGAGCTGCAATTGCTCACAGTTCCTTCTTTGTACATTTTTGAAGTGATAATGTACGTAAAGAAAAATACCTTTTTACAGAATTTAGATGTTCACAACCACTACACAAGAAACAGAATCGATTATTATGTTGCTAATCACAACACTAAATTGTTTGAACAAAAACTAACTTACGCAGGTAGAAAATACATCAATAAATTGCCACAAGGTTTAAAAAGTTGTGACAATTTAAGTCATTTTAAAAAAAAGCTAAAACAGTATTTGATTGATGAAACATTTTATAGTGTGCACGAATTCCTTTCTAAATAGTTTTTGGTTGAAAAGTATTTAACTTGTAATTAAACAAATATTGTGTACTGTTTGATACAAAGGGGTTCATGACAAGTCTACTGAGTCAAGTAGTAGCAGGGAAAAAATTATTGGTAAGTGATGAATTTATCATTGTGTTTGATTTTTTTTTTAAATTTTGTGTGATATTTGATTCAATAGGGTTCATGACAAGCCTACTGAAGTAAGCAGTAGCAAAAACAATTTTCTGGTGGTAAGTGATGAATTTATCATTAGTGATAAACTTTCAGTTTATCAGTTTTATTTGACATGTCCTATACTCCCTTTGGAGTCTCCTGGATGCAAGTTAAAAAAAAAAAAAAAAAAAGTTGAGCCGCTCTTAGTTTGCTCCTGCGGTCAACGAACAAAAGCCACCTACTACAGGGTGCACGCTAGTCTGCGACTTTACGGATGTCGTATTCCTATTAAGTTAACTATTTTTTAAATTATAAGTACATAAAGTACTAAAAACATCAGTCATGATATGATGTAGGCCTAACAATTTCATTTAGAAAAATACTTTTAAAAGTATTTTGTATTTAAATACTTTTGAAAGTATTTAGTTGTTACTTTTTAATCAGCGTGTACACATTTTTATATAATGCGCATGCTCAGTGACGTCATTATTTGTTTACATTAGGAGCAAACTAAGAGAGGCTGGACTATAGGATGCTGCGGGTATGTAGATATGAAACGACTTGCACAAGATGGTAAAGCTTGGAGAACAGCATGAAACCAGTCGAGAGACTGACGACAAAAATTACGATCTTTGTTTATTTGAGACTACTGTTAGTAGGAGGTTAGATCTAATGAAAAGGATTGGAAACGAATTGGAACGGCAACAAAGGATGGGGTGGCCATTTGAGTTGTTTCGCCTGGAGGAGATTCCTCACTCAACCCCCTCCCACCCTCCCACCTGACATGTGATATGAGTTAATAATAATTAGTTTGTGGGTGCGAATAGACGAGCCGAGGCAAGGCGTCAGGAAGCTTCGTTGGTTAATCAATTATGGTTTTAATCAGCATAGAATTGGTAGAGTTGCTACTGGGTGCGTATCTATCACCGGTAGACTTAACTCTATTCAATTCTAGTTCGCTTTTGTTTCAACTGTAGCCTACACCTAATTCATTAACTGGTTTCTCTTACAGATAATAAATAAATTAATATCTACCACACTAAACTGTTATCACACTTCTTTCCGTATGAAATACAAACTTTTTACAATAATTTGCTAATCTTAAAAAAATATTATAACTATAAACACACTGCTGGCATAACCATTTGGTTGTTTGCCAGGTTGGCGATATACATACTTATTACCATGTAATTTTAAAGAAAAAAAAAATAAACATACCAAAGATAAATAATAAAAAATTTCAAAAAACCCCTCTCTAAAATAAGAAGACAATCAGTAATTAAAATAAGAAACCAAAATTTTTCTATAATGCAATGCTGCTCTCACAAAGGCAACCAATTTAATCCAATTTTCGCCATTCAATAGACGTATAACCTCTTCCTTGCTTAAAACAGCTTTATCGAGCCATTTGCTTCTAATCGCACCTAATATCGGACAATTACCCATAAAATGCACAATGTCCTCCTCCTCCTCTCCTAAGTTACACATGAAACATCGCTGTCTAACCCCCATCCTTTGCGATGCCTTATTCAAAGGCAACATAGAGCTCCGAGCTTTAAAAATCAAACTCATAAAATTCCTTGGGTGAACATCCTGTATGTACCGATTCTGTAAACTAATATCCAATTTGTAATACATTTTGTGAAATTCAGATCTAGACGCTCTATCTAACCATTTTTCCCTGACATTCACTCTAAGTTTACCAATTAAATTTTCCAAAGATCTTTCCCACATACCTTTGCTTACCATATACCAGTCTAAATAACTCCCATATTTACCAAATAGGCCTAATTCTTTTAAGTCCTTGACCCAACCTATTTGGTTTTCAATAACCTTTTTAACCAGCTGATTAGGTAATCTACAATCTGTCATATTAAGTATCTTATGAATATATCTAAAGTGAATCGTTAATGATTGTACAAACACAAGATCAGCACCAGTTTCCAAATACAGGATGTAATAAGGCCAGTGTTTCCTAACCGGTGGTCCGCGGACCAAAGGTGGTCCGTGAGAGTCCGGTGACTACTTATAAAAAAGTAATATTTACCTGTGATTAAATCAAAGTTACGATTTTCATTGAACAAGATTAAGTAAATACATTCAAGATTCAGATTAAGTAAAGGTAGAAGAGTTGTGGTGTAAGAAAGCCCTGCCTGCGCTTCCCCAACATTCGGCAAGTAGCTTTGCGGTGTCTTATGATTTTTTTCAACCACTTATTTGTGTGAGCAGGGGTTCTCTAGTTTATTGTTAATTAAAAATAAACAAAGAAATCGGCTAAGTTTAAGCAGTGATTTGAGAGTAGCTCTTAACAAGAGCCTAAAACCTAGAATTCCTCAGCTAGTCAGAAAGATTCGTGCACTAAAGTCGCATTGAAATTTTCATTTCATTTTTAATTCATTTTTTAATTTTTATTGTTATTTTCGACTAAGTAAATTCTGTATTCCTTATTTTATTAAAAGACAATTTACAATTAAAATATTTTTACTTTTTGTGATGTACAATGTACCCTACTTACTGAAAATAACAATTATATGTTTGTAATAATGGTTTCTTAATTAATAATAATAGTTTGTAATCATGTAATAATTTGTTAGTTGTCATAAGAGACAGTTTTAGAACAAAAGTTAAAAAAATGGGAGGTTAAACCAGAGACAAAAGCTCCAAGAACCGGAACAAAGTGATGTGAACAGAGAAAAGCTGAATTCTCACAAAGAATGAAAAACTGGTGGGCGGATAAAAAGGACAAGAAATCCCAAAAACAAACCAAATTTATTTAGCGTCTTCCACTTCGGGAGCTTTACGACTAATAATAATAATAATAGTTTGTTTCTGAAAATTTGTTTTATTTAATCACCAACTGATAAGATATATGCAATAATGTAATGGGTGGGGTGAGTGGTAGTTCACTTTGAGGGTGAGTGGTCCGCAGACCACTGCCAGTTGGCAACCACTGAATTAGGCGTATTGAGAGGCAACGCAAGTTCTCGCTTCTAAAAGAACCTTTACAAATTTTTTAGGTCTTCTGTGCTTTTGAAACCCCAAACTTGAGCCCCGTACATCGCAATGGTTTTATATGCAGCGTTAAAAACCCTTTGCTTAGCTGAGTAAGGAATGTGATCCTTCATCGTGAACTCTCTCCATACGCTGTTCATTGCATATTTAGAAAGGGTAGCGGCTACCCTTTCTATGAAATGTCTGGAAAAGCTCAGCTGCGTAGAGAATGAGAATGTCACTCATTTACTACCTTTATAGGCCTCCCTTCATAGAACCATCTCTCATACCCCTTTAGTTTTCCGCCTTTCTGAATACCATAATTTTACATTTATCCACATTCATTATCAAATTACTTTGGATATATAACTAATCTACTGTAGAACATCCTAATTTCTAATAATTACATTAAAAGTTTGTAAATTAAAAATGATTAAAAAGGCCTATTTATAGCATAAACACAAGATAAACACAAGAAATATACACTATAAACACAAGAAATAATCAGCAATAATATAAATAAAAATAGAGCGAAAAATAAAAATTCTATGAATTTTTCAAGTCAACGTAGCTAATACTATGTGTAATAAAAAGACGCTGGTATTTTTTTAGTTGATTTACTGACGTCCTAATATTAGCATTATAAGAGTTAAGTACATGTTATTTATTTTTATTTATTTATGATTGCTAAAAACAAGTAGCTACAATGAATCGTATCCTATGTTATTTGCTAATACCCGCATAGGTCTAGTCTGTGCGCGGGTATCACTTGGTTTATTTTGTTATTTATTCTATTATAGGCTAATAATAGCTTTTTATATCTACACTAAATTTACATAAAAGAAAAGAAATAAAAATTTTCAAAAAAAACAACAAAATTTTCTAACGTAAATATACAAAAAACAGGATAATAATATAAAAAATAAAATTAAAATAAAATGTCATGTAATGGCAAAGGATGTTAATTTGATTTGTCATGTACCTGTTGTTGTTTAGGTCATCAGCCAAGAGGCTGGTTTGAACCTGTAGAGGTTTTACTAAGTAAAACGAGGAGTGAGGTGGTTTACCATGCCTTCCTCACTGAGTAGAAAAGTACGCTTATCAGCATGCCGAGCCCTCTGAAAAGCACATATCTTCCACTCTGCAAATGACACCTTCACTTCATTCACCACTGGTTTTGGCTGTATAATGAAATTCATTACTTTCAGAGAAGATAACTCTGATTAGTGTCACAGTACACCTCTATCTCTTGTGTTCTTAAATGATTCAGTCATTTAATTGGGTGACCATGTGATAAGAAACAAAACTATTTATTTTAGCCCTGCAACTAACAGATCGAGTGTAAGTCATGTACTTATAGTATATTAATTTACTTGACAGAAATGTTTATTTATTAATAGGGCAAGAAAAGAATCATGAATGGCGTTAACCGTACAGACTAATCGGTTGAGAGATAATCTCATTTAGGGGTACCAACGCAACGCAACGCATGCACTGAAGAATGCAACGCATGCGTTGAATTGATTACAGGCGTAAAGTAATAGGTATGGTGGCCACGTGCTGCATTACGCCTATCCATCCATCCGATATTCAATAATGTTTTCAAACAATAAAGAATTATTTAAAGAATGTACCAAACGAAATTCTATTATTCTAATGATAGCTCTTCATGTAATAATTCCACGAGCCCAAAATTCCTTACATATTCATCTTGTAGGCTATATAAGTTCAATGAAATCACTGAAATTTGTTATTAGGGCTACATGAATTTTCATCCTTTATGGTACTTTTTGTACCTTTTGTTACTAGTAGCCTATCGATACCAGTTTATGTGCTGGACATTTACTGGTGGCATTTTTTAAAATTGTCATCTATCATTTATCATTTATCATTATTATTATTATTATTATTATTATTATTATTATTATTATTATTATTATTATTATTATTATTATTTATTTATTTATTTATTTATTTATTTATTTATTTATCATTTTTTCCTTTGTGCATCTATAGTTACTTGAGTCATGAGTTTGCCCTTGTTTGCAACGAGGGGTAAAGAGGAAAAGCAACAGTGCGCATGCGCGACTGCTTTAATTTCAGTACGACAAACATAACAACTTATACTAGACCCAGAGCATATCGCGGAACCTTTTGTAGGTTAACTCTACGAATATAATTGTTTGTTACCGTAAACACAAATGTCGGTTTCTCGCAAACGTGGTTGAACTATTCACAGTGCTGAACGCAATCTAATAAAATGTTGCAAAGTTGAAGCTAAACAAAAATGCCAATCAGTGCCTCTTAACAAAAGCCGAGAGCGAGCAGCTAACTACTGTGATGTTTCTCTTAACACAATTCGAAAAATAAAGAAGGAAATTAAGAACGTGAAGAAGCTATTCTTCAACAGTTTTGTTGACACCTGGTGAAAAAAAGAAAACGATTAGGTAGATACAAGAGAGACTGATAATGAAAACGCCGATGACACCAATAGTAAAGAAGGCGATTAATTCGTAATTACAGTAAATCAAACATTTCTAGTCATGTAATTAAGCTATAGACAATATTACAGGTCATATTTATTTCTTATAGTAAGGTTTATGAAGAAAACATTTGCTCGGAATAAACAAGAGTTTACAAAATGTATCTAAAAACTGCACGGTAGTGAAATGTACGAGTAGTGTCTCACTGTTGAGGTTGGCAGCACTGTAAATATATCATTTCCCTTCCTCACATCCCATACATACGCAAAAGGCAATCTCGTGACTTCAGTATCTATATCTGTCTGTCACATCCAGATGTCAGAAACTTCAAGAGATAGCGACAAACGGTTTTCGGATTCGAAATCTACACAAAATGTTAGCGAGCCTGGATTGGATTTAAAATCCTGGTTTCGACCGGAAGTGACCGAAAACCGGGAGGCAAGAAATCAAAGTCGGAATTTGTAAACAAAAATAGTATCATTCGATTCATCTTAAAGAGTAGATATAGAAATCAGCAAATAGATCAAAGGTAAGCTTTTTTTCTAAATTAATAATTTCTTTAGATTAACACCACCAGCCATGAGATGCATCGTCTCATAAAAGGAATTTTTTTCTGTTACAAGTACAACTGTAACCAAAATTAAAAGGAAATATTTAAAAAAAATCTGGTGTGAAACACTCACACAACTTTCTCTTGCCAATGCAAATAATTAACAATAAACCTAACATTAGTATTAAAACATTAGAAATGAACAAAAACTAACCTCAAAAACATAACCTTATTTTAATCATGAGTGAATGACGCAAAATGACAATCGAACTCAGTTTGGCTTAAAAATACGGAAAATCACGCTTTCACGCTAAACTAGGCTCTGTAGAGAAAAATGCTCTAAACAAAAGTTGTAGATCTTTTAATTTTCTATAAATTTAATTATATACACTTTTGTCGTAAAATGCATACTAAGACCGAAATGTTAAAAAAATCGATTTTTCTCACGTTTTCGTGAGAAAAAAACAGAAAATTGCAAATTACCGCTAAACTAAGCGTTATACAAAAAAATGTTTGAAATAAAAGTTTTAGAATTTTACATTCTCTACAACTTTTATTATATAACGTTTTGCGCTAAAATGCATATTAAAGCCGCAATCTTAAAAAGAAAATGTTTTTACGTAAAAACAGCCTCAAGCAGAATTTCAGCAAACATGGCGCCTACCCTATATTGTAGAGCATAAAAAATGTAGTAAACTAGTTGATTTTAAAAAAAATCGTACGACTAGTTTTTGAGAAAATCGCAAAAAACTGAAAATTATACGAATAAACTACTACTTCCGGTTAACCGATTTTGATGAAAATGTTCGTGTCGCGTCCGGTAGTGGTATGTAACTTAAGTTTCAAGTTTCAAGTTCGTACGATGTTCCGTTCTTGAGATATTCTGTTCACACACAGACACACACACACACACACAGACCAATCGCTAAAAACATGTTTTTTGGGTTCAGGGGGTCTGAAAACGTATAGATCCGGTGAAAACTCGATTTCGAAAAATCGACATGAAAACAATACTTTCCTTCCTATATATTCATATAGGCAAGAGAAAGTAAAAAACCTTTGTCACCGGATGGCGATATTAAGTGGCAAACCTTAGTTGTTTGGTGGCCCTGAAAAGGGCCGTTTAAGCGGTGGTCATCTTGATGGGAAGCGTTGGTCGTAGTCGTCGTAGCGGTCGAGGAGCTAGGCGACACGGCGTGTCGTCGTCCAGCGGAGATATTAACTTCTTCCCTCGCAGTAGTGCGTCGATGGCTGTTTCGTCGGGTCCGGTGAGCGTAAGGCTCGGTCGAGGGACCGATGTGAGCATCGCTCGCGTCAGCGGGCGATGACGGTCCGGTCGACGGCTTACGGTGACGGTTCGGTGAGCGGAAGCATCATGTTCTCTCTTGCGGGGTCGTCGATTAGTCTTCGCTGGAGTCCGGCAGCCGTGTGCTGTAGTGGACGTCTTGTCTGCTGTCTGGTTCGAAGTGAATTCAATCCCTCGGAGTCTTGATCAGAAATTAAATCGCCCGGCTCAGTGCAGCGCTCTTTATATAGTCGCCGAGAGCACTGTGGTAGAGAGCGGCTACTGGCTTGGTCTTGATGACAAAGGCCTCTATCGGTGGGGAGCCGAAAGGTTTGTCGGTGCGCCGCTAAAGGGCCTACCGCGCCGACAAAGGCCGGAAGAAGTATTGAAGGCCGGCAACACAGTAAATGATTAATTAGAAGGGGTGACGGTGACACCTTTATAAAGGGTTTTGTTTTATCTAATTTCATGAATTTACTTTCTAATTTTGAAGTTTCCATGAGTAATTTTTCCACAATTCCGGGCGGTTTTCTTGTATTGCTTTACACAACCTGTGGCAAAAACTCATGATACACTACCCCATTGTAATCGAAGAAAACGGTGAGCAAAACCTTCACATATGACTGGACATGACGTCCGCACACCAAAACACAACTAACTGTTTTATCTGTCAAGAAAAAAATACAAATACAAAATGGCTGAAAATGTAAACACGGGTTAGAAACATGTGTACCAACATAGCAAAAGAAACATTTTTGAAAATCGAATGGATATTGATCGCAAAATTTAAAAATAAACCGGTTTTTTGTTGGACAGGCCTCGTATATTTCCCATTTTCATTTGTGTTGTTTATTTAATATTCACTATTTTGAGGCAGTTGAGCGTAAAAATTTGTTAAACCGTAAAATTTAAAATCGGAATAGGATAATTTTTTGTTAAATTAAGGTAATATTTTTGTTTATATGGGGCTATGGCTATAATAAAATAGGCATAAAATAAAATAAATTTGTTGTAAGAAGAAGCAAAAGATGAGGGGTGAATGGGAAGAGAGGCTAAGTACGACAGATAGGATAGTTCATCGGTCAATTAGTGCCATGTGCAAATCAATTAGTGGCCGCTAAACGCTAAACGCTAAACGCTGAATGCTAAACAGTACATCTGTTGGTGAACTTGTGAGTCGCCTAATGAGAGAGTGAGGCAAGTGAAGAGTACACAGTGATTCACTAATATCTGTAACTGAACGGCGTGTTTGCTTTTTATCGGGCTTAATGTTTGCACTTTTCAATTTATAAAATGAAATGATCTTCCGGTGAGATGAGTGACTCGTGCATATCACGGCCACGATAAACGGTTCTCCATGTTTTCATAGTCACCGTAACACGCGTCGCAAAACGTCATGAAATTGAGAATTAGACGGGCAGGCATCGGAAACGGGACACACCTGCACCGTCAACCGAATGCCTTGCCGTGACGTAATCTAATTTACTCTCGTTCGATTCTTCGCCGTAATCATATCCTTGTAACCCATCAACCACCCACCCCTGCCCCTCACTATTTTTAAACTAACTGAATAAGACGTGCACAAAAATTACACTTTTTTCAGTTCATTTAAAGTCGCAAACAGCTGTTTAACAGCTGATTTTCGAAGACGAAGGTTCCTGGTTCAAATCCTGGTAAAGGTAAATACTTTTATACGGATTTGAATAATACTAGATAGTGGTTGCCGGTGTACTTTTATGGTTGGGATTCAATTAACCATACTCTCTCAGGAATGGTCGGCCTGAGTCTGTACAAGACTACACCTCATTTACACATCATACACATCATCCTCATCTCATTGGGTCATGGGGTTGCTTATTGTTCTCAATTGAACAGATTGCAACGTACACATATTAGGGGGATTTAAAGTCGCGCCAACAGCTGTTTAACAGCTGATTTTCGGAGATGAAGGTTCCTGGTTCAAATCCTAGTAAAGGTATTCAAATCCGTATAAAAGTAACTACGTTTATACGGATTTGAATGCTAGGCAGTGGTTACCGGTGTAGGCCCTACTTTGATGGTTGGGGTTCAATTAACCATACTCTCTCAAGAATGGTCGACCTGAGTCTGTACACAACTACACCTCATTTACACATCATACATATCATCCTCATCTGATTGGGTCATGGGGTTGCTTATTGTTTTGAATTGAACAGATTGCAACGTACACATATTAGGGGTATTAAAGTCGCGCCAACAGCTGTTTAACAGCTGATTTTCGGAGACGAAGGTTCCTGGTTCAAATCCTAGTAAAGATAGTTACTTTTATACGGATTTGAATACTAGACAGTGGTTACCGGTGTACGTTGATGGTTGGGGTTCAATTAACCATACTCTCTCAGGAATGGTCGACCTGAGTCTGTACAAGACTACACCTCATTTACACGTCATACACATCATCCTCATCTCATTGGGTCATGGGGTTGCTTATTGTTCTAAATTGAACAGATTGCAACGTAGCTTACACATATTAGGAATTTTAAAAAAATAAAAAATTTAAAGTCGCGCCAACAGCTTGGTTATTAGCGGTTTCGGTAGGTTAACCCTTTATAGGTGTTTGGTAAGTATATTTACCACCCACTGGCAATAAGGTTGATTTTATTTGAAAATGAGCTATGCAGTTGAACCTTATTGGTATTTTATGGTTTCATAGATGTTCTCTGGTAAGTAGGCTATCCACATTTTGAAATTAGCGCGCACCGACCATTTTCTTCGTGAGTTGCACGAATGTGGTAAGAATTGATTGTGTACGCTACCGCTTTGTTTTGTTGTTACTTCTGTACAGTGCTTAGAAAATTCTAGTTTTTAACTGGAAAACAAGCATTCATGCTAATATAAAGTTGAGATAAGTTTTCTATACATTTTTTGTTAAATAGTATTACAAGTTGTTTTAATAAGCATTCTTACCACCAAACATTCTGTGATTTCCATTTCAAAAAACGTTCCTTGGTAAGTATACTTACCAGGGCTTAATATCAAAACAGAGTAGGCTAATATCTTACTGTTATGGCCCTAGAAATACATTATTCAAGTCCCTGTACAGAAAAATTTAACAATTCACAACATAACTTATATATTATTTTCCCCCGTAGTACTGCCCTGTTGTTGTTTAGGTCAACAGCCGAAAGGCTGGTTTGAACCTGTAGAGGTTTTACTAAGTAAAACGAGGAGTGAGGTGGTTTACCATTGCCACAACTCACTGAATGGAAAAGTACGCTTATCAGCATGCCGGGCCCTCTGAAAAGCACATATTTTCCACTCTGCAAATGACACTTTCACTTCATTCACCACAGGGTCTGGCTGTATAATGAAATTTATTACTTTCAGAGAAGATAACTCTGACTAGTGTCTTTTACACCTCTACCTCTTCTGTTCTTAAATGATTCAGTCATTTAATTGGCTGACCATGTGATAAGAAACAGAACTATTTATTTTAGCCCTGCAACGAACAGATTGAGCGTAAATAATTTGACACTCCACCTGTCTGTTATGGGCAGAACCAAACACCTATAACGGGTTAAACAACCGGATTCTTTACTTTCTCTTGCCTATATGAATATATAGGAAGGAAAGTATTGTTTTCATGTCGATTTTTCGAAATCGAGTTTTCACCGGATCTATACGTTTTTAGACCCCCTGAACCCAAAAAACATGTTTTTAGCGATTGGTCTGTGTGTGTGGCTGTGTGTGTGTGTGTGTGTGTGTGTCTGTGTGTCTGTGTGTGAACAGAATATCTCAAGAACGGAACGTCGTACGAACTTGAAACTTGAAACTTAAGTTACATACCACTACCGGACGCGACACGAACATTTTCATCAAAATCGGTCAATCGGAAGTAGTAGTTTATTCGAATAATTTTTCAGTTTTTTGCGATTTTCTCAAAAACTGGTCCTACGATTTTTTTTAAAATTGCCTATTTTACTCAATTTTTTATTCTCTACAAGATAGGGTAGGCGCCATGTTTGCTGAAATTCTGCGTGAGGCTGTTTTTACGTAAAAACATTTTCTTTTTAAGATTGCGGCTTTAATATGCATTTCAGCGCAAAACGTTATATAATAAAAGTTGTAGAGAATGTAAAATTTTACAACTTTTATTTCATACATTTTTTTGTGCAACGCTTAGTTTAGCGGTAATTAGCAATTTTCTGTTTTTTTCTCACGAAAACGTGTGAAAAATTGATTTTTTTAAGATTTCGGCCTTAGAATGCATTTTACGACAAAAGTGTATATAATAAAATTTATAGGAAATTAAGAGATCTAAAACTTTTATTTTAAGCATTTTTTTGTACAGTGCCTAGGTTAGCGTGAATGAGCGATTTTCCGAATTTTTAAGCTAAACTGAGGTCGATTTTAATTTTGCGTATTTCATTAATGTTTTTTGAGGTTAGTTTTTTGTTCATTTCTAATGTTTTAATACTAATGTTAGGTTTATTGTTAATTATTTGCATTGGCAAGAGAAAGTTGTGTGAGTGTTTCACACCAGATTTTTAAACATTATTTTTCCTTTGTTTGCACCACTACATTTATGATATAGGCTTATAATAAACAGCCAAAACAGAACTAATTAAATATAACACTCACCTCAGAGTAATACATTCATTCGAGATCTTCCGTCTCTCTCGGAGACATCCTCAGGAATTATACGAACCGTGTTCAGAAAGTAAGTACCGTTTTTAAAAGAAAACAAGTAAAACAATTTTTTTCAACACAATTTTATTTCTACATGAAAGACCAAACCTTAAACTATTTTTCGACATATTTTCCACCGATGTTCAAACAGTTGTCGTAGCGGGTGATCAATTTGTCTATACCCTCTTCGTAGAAGGTTCCCGCCAACGAATGTAGCCATGACTCCACGGCAGTTTTCACTTCATCGTCGGTTTCAAAGCGTTGGCCGCCTAGCTCGCGCTTCATGTGCAGGAATAAGTGGTAGTCAGACGGTGCCAAGTCCGGGCTTTAGAACGGGTGATCGAACTGCTCCCAACGAAATTGTCGAACCAATGTTTAAATGTCACCAGCGGTATGGGGCCGAGCATTGTCATGGAGCAAGACAATTCCGTTACTGAGCATTCCTCTCCGTTTGTTTTGAATTGCCCGCCTTAGTTTTCTTAAGATTTCGTACCTTGCCGCATTAATGGTTTCATCTCTTGGGAGAAAATCAATCAGCAAAACACCTTTCCGATCCCAAAAGACAGTGCACATGATTTTTTGTGCAGACATTGTCGTCTTGAATTTTTGTTTCTTCGGGGATTGCGTGTGTCGCCACTCCATTGACTGCTGTTTAAATTCCGGTGTGACATGACGGACCCAAGTTTCAAAACACTTGTCACAATTTTGTTTAAAAAATCCTCACCATCATCACTGTACACTGTGAGAAAAGTCAAAGCACTTCCAAGTCTCTTGGTTTTGTGCAGGTCAGTGGCGGGAACCTTCTACGAAGAGGGTATAGACAAATTGATCACCCGCTACGACAAGTGTTTGAACATCGGTAGAAACTATGACGAAAAATATTTTAAGGTTTGGGCTTTCATGTAAAAATAAAATTGTGTTGAAAAAATTTGTTTTACTTGTTTTTTTTTTAAACGGTACTTACGTGCTGAACACGCCTCGTAGGCCTATACTGAACACTAAACACATATAACATTAAAACAAATATGGTCGAAGACCACGTCAATTATTTGCTATTTTACGGTTATTCGGCTGAATAACCGCGCGCGGCATGGTTGGTGAAATAGTAAATAATTGAGGTTGTCTTCGACCATATTTGTTTTAATGTTATATGTGTTTAGTGTTCAGTAGGCCTATATAATTCCTGAGGATGTCTCCGAGAGAGACGGAAGATTTAATACTCTGAGGTGAGTGTTATATTTAATTAGTTTTGTTTTGGCTGTTCATTATATTATATCATATATTTACAGTTATATAAGTTTTTAAACTGCTCATAACAGACAAGTGGAGTGTTAAATTATTTACACTCAATCTGTTCGTTGCAGGGCTGAAATAAATAGTTCTGTTTCTTATCACATTGTCAGCTAATTAAATGACTAAATCATTTAACCACAGAAGAGGTAGAGGTGTAAAAGACACTAATCAGAGTTATCTCCTCTGAAAGTAATGAATTTCATTGTACAGCCAGACCCTGTGGTGAATGAAGTGAAGATGTCATTTGTAGAGTGGAAAATATGTGCTTTTCAGAGGGCCCGGCGTGCTGATAAGTGTATTGCTGGAGTCGCAGCTGTGTGTAGTTGTTGTGGAATGCAATGCGTTGTTATAGTAGTGGGAGAATGAATGAGTTAGTAGTGTTTCACAGCTGATCCATTTGTAGTTGTAGCATGTACTAACTAGACTAAACAAATAATCTTATCATCCGGCGCATTAATATAACAAATACCTACCGGGTTAATAACTTGGTCGGATTCATAATATTTTACTTACCAATTTATATAAAAATATGTAAATAAAGAATTGTAATAAATACAAACAAATATGTTAAATAGGGAAAGTTTGAAAACGAATGTTTTGTATCAGAGTAATAGAACAATCGTTTTGCCAGCATGCGTCACTCATTCATTATACCTCACCCGCACCCTTCACCTCCCATCTACACGCAGCTTGGAACCGCACAATACTTTTCCACTAATTGAGTTGTGGCAATTGAAACCCAAACCCAACTCACCCTTCGTTTTACTTAGTAAACCCTGTAAAGGTTCAAACCAGCCTTTCGGCTGATCACCTAAACAACAAAATGTTATTAAATTGATGTTTAAATTAACAATAGTAGGCCTATTAAGTTAGAGATTTAAGAAATTAATTTGTTTATAGAACACTGTGTAAGTGACATTAGAAAATAAGTGCTAGCACCAGCAGTGGTGATTGCATAATTTATAGTATAGCCTACATAGAGTGGTGGGGGGAAGGGTAATATCGCTAAAGAAAAACTGTTCGTTATTTTTAACTAACTAGTTGCAGTAGATAAATAAAAATAACAAAATAACAAATATAATTAGGTATTATATTTTATTATAACAATATAGGCCTACATATCAAATGAATTTTGTAGCTTTAAAGGGTTCTTTGGTAGTAGGCCTATACAGGGCAACTCCCCCAAATTAATTAATTAAGCTATTAGTAAATTACAGGGAACTTACTGGTGAAGTAATTTTGTTGGTGTTAGCTACAGTAGTAAAATCGCAGTCATTTATCGAGCCTACTTTCAATAAAAACAGTTGTTAGACCTACGTAGCCTATAGGCTAAGTGAAAAAGAAGTTTGTGTAGGCCTATCGTTTATCATAACCAGATCCCGAAGAGTGGACGTAGGCCTACAATAATGCGACGATGTAAAAATTATGTTAACTATACTAAATTTGCAAATTTTCTTATAATTATAGCATAAGTATATTTTACCTGTATTTAAATTGTTTATTATTGAACGCACGCAACTGTTTTTTTTCTTCTTTAATTCTTTATTTACTACTGTAAAATTTTACAACAAGCAAATTTGATGATTATGATAATAATGTAAATGAGATAATAGGCATGAGAGGGGTAGGGCCCCCATTGGTGCCTCCCCAAGAATGAAACTTGTATATCAAATTAGCAGGTCTCTACTCAGCGTTTTTTAAGGCATCTAGGGGGATTATCAGGTAAATGGAAGGTGGAAAGTGAACGCACCAGGGGGTTCTCGTGTTTGTGTGACTTGTCGTGAAAGCGTTTGTATAGGTATTTAATGAAATTTTGTACAAGCGGTGTTTTCAAATCTGTATGTAAGGTTTTGTTGCTAACGTAAAGAGGTGCATTTGCTATAAGGCGGAATGTATTTGACTGGAATGCTTGAATTCGTTGCAAGTTAGAGGGTTTGGTTGAACCGTAAATTTGGGACCCGTAGATCTACATAGGTTTCAAAAGGGAACAGTATATGCGTAATTTTTGTGCCTTTGGTAATTTTGATCGTTTGTGAAGTAGGGAATATAGAAGTTTAAGTCGGGAATTCAGTAATAAACGTTTTCGTTTGATATGTGTGCTCCAAGTTAGTCGTTTATCAAAAGTCAAGTGTTTTTGGCAACAAAAATCATTGTTATACGAGCATAAACAAACGGTGGGTTTGAACTTGTAGGCCTAATAATGATTGAAGTGTAGGCCTTGAAGTGTAGGCTAATAATAATTATAATTGACCCACCAGGTTGGTTTAGAGTTAAAGTCATCACTGCGAGTCAGCTGTTTTAACAGCTGATCTCAGAGACGGAAGTTCCATGTTCAAATCCTAGTAAAGCCAGTTAATTTTATACGGATTTTTTTTTAATTCCTAATAAACTTATGTGTACGTTGCAATCTGTTCAATTCAGAACAATAAGCAACCCCCATGACCAAATGAGATGAGGATGATATGTATGATGTGTAAATGAGGTGTAGTCTTGTACAGACCCAGGTCGACCATTCCTGAGAGAGTATGGTTAATTGAACCCCAACCATCAAAGTACGCCGGTAACCATTGTCTAGTATTCAAATCCGTATAAAAGTAACTAAGTTACCTTTACTAGGATTTGAACCAGGAACCTTCGTTTCCGAAAATCAGCTATTAAACAGCTGATTTTGGCGACGACTTTACCTCTAGACCAACCCGGTGGGTTATACGGATTTGAATTGAAGATAGTGGTTAGTTAGGGGTGTACTTTGATGGTTGGAGTTCAATTAACCATATACCTACTCTGTGAGTGTGTCTGTAGAAGACTACACCTCATTTACGCGTCATATACATCATCCTCATCTGATTGGGTGATGGGGTTGTTTATTGTTCTCAATTCAACACATTGCAACGCACCCACTTTACGGATAAAAACAAAAGTTTTAGAAAAATAAATACCTAGAAGATATGATCCAGTGAATGAATCAGAATGAACGCCTACAAAGATGAGATGGAGCTATGAAAAATGTAGGCTACCTAAAAATAGCAAATTTAACATTTGCTAAAAAAATGTTAAATTAAATTTGTTGGTGTTTAGGTCATCAGCCGAAAAGCTGGTTTGAACCCGTAGAGGTTTTACTATATTACTTACTTACTTACTTAAGCGAGGTCTCTTACAGCATCATCAGGCCGTTTCTCGCATCTCAACCTCCATTTGCCCCTATCCAGTGCATCTTCAGGAGCCAGTTGCCTCAAATTCATGGCGTTTTGAATGTCTTGCTCCCATTTTCTAGGAGGGCGCCCCTTTTTCTCCTTTCTTGAGGTGTCCATTCCATTATGAACTTGGGCCATCTAGCTTCTGACATTCTTTTTTTTACTATATTAACTATATTTATACTATATTATACTATATTTATATACTATACAATACTATTAACTATAATATACTATATATTTATGCAGTAAAATCTCTCTATTGCGGAACTCTCTATAGCGGAAATCTCTCTTTAGCGGCATTATTTGCCGACCCCGACCCTTTCGTATACTACGATAATGTATTTAACTCTCATTATAGCGGCCCAAAAATCTCTCTATAGCGGCAAAACAATATCTTCAGGATATGGATTTAGACGCCTATGTAGGGGCAGACAATGACTTAGCCACTTCAGCAGATGTTGGCAATGATGCAATAATCGAAAATGTCTTAGCCCAAAACAACGAGCAAGAAAGTGAATGACGATGAAATGGAAACAGAAATGTTGTCCCTTCAAGTAAACAGGCACTAGACGCTATTCTTGTTGTTTCAACGTACTGTCATTGCCAATATGTAATTGAAAATTTACAAGTTTTAAACATTGAAAATGATATTGAAGACATGTTTTATGAATTGAAAAAAAACAAAATTTACAACTTATTTTACGAAATGAAATGTACTTAACAGTTATTGTTTCCTTAATAACAAAAAAATATATAGCCTACTGTACTGTGTATTTTTTTGTGTTTGTGTAGCCTATGTTTTAGGAAATTTTAATTGTATGTATCCTATGTTTATTACTGTTCAGTAAAAATCGAGTTTCAGTGCTAATTAATTTTAGACTATCTATTACGGTATGTACTGTATGAATGATTATTGAAAAAAGTTCAATATGAAAAGTGAAATTCTATTGTTAAACATTAGTAACACAACATCTAATAAAACCAGTTTGTATCCAAATTTCTTGTTAAGTTAATAACCTACACTTTATGTAGGTAATTAATTTAAATATCTCACTGTATTGAAGTAATCTACTGTATTAAACATTCGTCATAAAGTTATCTATTCAGTAGTTTTTCAAAAACTTATTCCATGCACCATTTACATACGTATATAAGTTATTTTGTACAGAAAAATTTGTACTCCAACTCTTCCCTCCCAACGTTAATTACTCGCTCTCTCTATAACGGAACTCTCTTTATAGCGGCAGTATCTCATGGTCCCTTCAATTCCGCTATAGAGAGATTTTACTGTACTATATTTATATACTATTAACTATAATATACTATATATTTATATTATGCTATATTTTTATATTGCCCATAACAGACAGGCGGAGTGTCAAATTATTTACTCTCAATCTGTTCGTTGCAGGGCTAAAATAAATAGTTCTGTTTCTTATCACATGGTCAGCCAATTAAATGACTGAATCATTTAAGAACAGAAGAGGTAGAGGTGTACTGTGACACTAATCAGAGTTATCTCCTCTGAAAGTAATGAATTTCATTATACAGCCAGACCCTGTGGTGAATGAAGTGAAGTTGTCATTTGCAGAGTGGAAAATATGTGCTTTACAGAGGGCCCGGCATGCTGATAAGCATACTTTTCCATTCAGTGAGGAAGGCAATGGTAAACCACCTCACTCCTCGTTTTACTTAGTAAAACCTCTACAGGTCAAACCAGCTTTTTGGCTGATGACCTAAACAACAACAACAACATATTTTTATACTATATATTTATATACTATATTAACTATATTTACTAAATTAAATTTAACATTTAAATTAAAAATGCAATGAAATTAATTACAGTTAATTAATTTAACTTAAATAATTCAACTGTAAATAATACAAAGATGTCCTTTAGACGAGTGTGCCTATAAACATGTCGGCTACAACTACAAGTAACTATAAAAATGAGGAATTTAAAGTGTGATCATATTGGTAAAAATGGCTGTAATGGAAGTTAACATTGTCACCTGACGGATGCCCTTATTTTCTATTATTAATAATTTCACGTGACACGCACCTTTTACACGTGAACCAATCTGCACACGAACAAGAAAACAAACAATATAATTTATGAACCAATAAATAAATAACTAGACACATTTTCTATCGCTTCATCTATTTATTGATTATTGATTATGGAACGATTTAACAATGGAGACAAATTGAATAATATTCACCGAACCGTTTTTAAATAAAGTAATCCTTTTTATGGAGCACAAACCAAATGATATCCATCAACTTACCTCCTCTATCAGTTCTATTCAATGGATAGTTAGTGTTCGATTACAAAAGAACCTTCCAGTAAATGAAATCTATTATTAAACAAATTATTCCTTCAGTCTAACCAAACCAGAGAAATTTGATCGCATTCATTGCATTTCTTTCTGCCATCTTATTCACTACCTACTGGTTCTTTTAATTTATTTTTGTTGGCCGTATTAGGATAGTATTTCTTTGGGTCCCCTCAACACACACAAACTGTTTTTTTTTTTTTTTTTAAGAGAACGGTGTGCGTCTCTCTTTAGTATTTAGTCGTTCTTCTTCTTTCCGTTTTCTTACTTTCTCTTCCCTATATGAATATATAGCAAGGAAAGTATTGTTTTCATGTCGATTTTAAGAAAAAGAGTTTTCACCGGATCTACATTTTTTCAGACCCCCTAAACCCAAAAAACATGTTTTTTAGCGATTGGTGTGTGTGTGTGTGTGTGTGTGTGTGTGTGTGTGCGCGCGCGCGCGCGTGTGTGTGAGTAGATCTCAAGAACGGAACATCATACGAGCTTGAAACGTGAAAATTAAGTTAAGTACCACTACCGGACCCGATACGAACATTTTCATTAAAATCGGTCAACCGGAAGTAGTAGTTTATTCGTGTAATTTTTCACTTTTTTGCGATTTTCTCAAAAACTGTCCTATGATTTTTTTTAAAATCGCCTGATTTACTAAATTTTTATGCTCTACAAGATAGGGTAGGCGCCATGTTTGCTGAAATTCTTGGTGAGGCTGTTTTCGCGTAAAGAAATTGTTTTTTTAAGATTGCAGCTTTATTATGCATTTCAGGGCAAAAATGTACATTATATAAAATGTAGGCTATAGCGAATTTAAAGTCCTACAACTTTTATTTCAAACATTTTTTTTGTATATATAACTCTTAGTTTAGCGGTAATTAGCAATTTTCTGTTTTCTTCTCACGAAAACGTGTGAAAAAAATCGATTTTTTTAAGATTTCGGCCTTGGTATAGGTACTTACATTTTACGACAAAAGTGTATAAACTAAATTTATAGAAAATTAAAAGTTTACAACTTTTATTTAAAGCATTTTTCTCTACAGAGCCTAGTTTAGCGTGAAAGAGTGATTTTCCGTATTTCTAAGCCAAACTGAAGTCGATTTTTGCGTCTTTCACTCATGATTAAAATAAGGTTATGTTTTTTGAGGTTAGTTTTTTGTTTATTTGTAATGTTTTATTACTAATTAAAAAATAAATATCTGTAATGTTTTATTGCTAATTATTTGCATTGGCAAAAGAAAGTTCTGTGAGTGTTTCACACCAGATTATTGTTGGCCATATAAGATAGTATTTCATTGGGTTTCCTCAACACACACAATCTGTTTTAAGAGAACGGTGGACGTTTCTCTTTAGTAGTTCGTCGTTGTTACACTGAGAAGCTAAAACTTGAATTAGCGTTTTGTCTTTTTCTTCTTCTTAAGCATCATCATCCATGATGATGATGACTTTGTGGTAAGAATGCTTATTAAAACAACTTGTAGTAGCTTCTATTTAACAAAACAATTTATACAGGGTGATTCATGAAGTTCTCCCCCCACTTCTACAGCACATTGTACTAGTAAAAATAATGAAAAAATGTTATATAAACATAGGTCCGAAAACGCTTCGTTAGCGAGTTACAGCTAGCGAAAGTTTCGCCTGGATTTCAGTTCACCAGGTGAAATGAGGTCTTCCTGGAATTGTGGTAAGGTAGATTAAGGGGCGAATTCAATCATTTCTTATGGTTTTTGATCTGATAAATTGAATAAAACAGGTCCCAGAACTGTAAGTTAAATAGTTTTTGAGAAAACCAGTGTCAAATGCAAAAAATGGAGTGAAAATCACATTTTTTCATCTTTGGGCAAGAATAACTTTGTTATTTCACCAAGAAACAGTTAAAAATTTTCAATAAAAAATGTAGAAAATTTTATTCTGAACAAACCGGTGTAAATAAAGTACACAGAAAGCGAATAGTTTTTGAGAAAACCAGTGTCAAATGCAAAAAAATGGAGTGAAAAAAACACATTTTTTCATTTTAGTTTTTCCGGTTAATTTTACTTTGTACTCTTATGAATAAAAACTCATTTAATCAAACATCTATTCGCTTTCTGTGTACTTAATTTACACCGGTTTGTTCAGAATAAAATTTTCTACATGTTTTATTGAAAAATTTTAACTGTTTCTTGGTGAAATAACACAGTTATCCTTGCCCAAAGATGAAAAAATAAGTTTTTCACTCCATTTTTTGCATTTGACACTGGTTTTCTTAAAAACTATTTAACTTACAGATCTGGGACCTGTTTTATTCAATTTATCAGATCAAAAACCATAAGAAATGATTGAATTTGCCCCTTAATCTACCTTACCACAATTCCAGGAAGACCTCATTTCACCTGGTGAACTGAAATCCAGGCGAAACTTTCGCTAGCTGTAACTCGCTAACGAAGCGTTTTCGGACCTATGTTTATATAACATTTTTTCATTATTTTTACTAGTACAATGTGCTGTAGAAGTGGGGGGAGAACTTCATGAATCACCCTGTAGAATAGTTTATCTCAACTTTATATTATGAAAAAAATCGTAGGTTAATGATTCAACTTAGTAGTAAATTGAAGTAATGATCTAGTTAAAAGAAGTGGATTATAAAAAAAAATCTGGTGTGAAACACTCGCACAACTTTCTCTTGCCAATGCAAATAATTAATAATAAACCTAACATTATTAATAAAATATTAGAAATAAACAAAAACTAACCTCAAAAACATAACTTTATTTTAATCATGAGTGAATGACGCAAAATGAAAATCGAACTCAATTTGGCTTAAAAAAACGGAAAATCACACATTCACGCTAAACTAGGCTCTGTAGAGAAAAATTCTCTAAATAAAAGTTGTAGATCTATGTATATAGTTGTAGATTTATGTATGTAAGTTGTTGTAATTTTCTATAAATTTTATTATATATTTTTTTGTCGTAAAGTGCATACTAAGGCCGAAATCTTAAAAAAAATCGATTTTTCACACGTTTTCGTGAGAAAAAACAGAAAATCGCTTCTTCTTCTTCTTCTTCATGTACCATCTCCATTTCGGAGGTTGGCTATCATCATTGCTATTTTAACTTTGGAAGCCACAGCCCTGAAGAGATCAGATGACCCGACATTAAACCACTCTCTCAAGTTCCTAAGCCAAGATATTCTCCTCCTTCCAACAGATCTTCTCCCTACAACTTTTCCCTGGATTATGAGCTGCAGAATCCTGAATCTTGGACCTCTCATGATGTGGCCGAGATATTGCAGTTTCCTGCTCTTCACCTCACGTAGAACCTCTAAACCTTTGTTCATTCTCCTCAAAACCTCCACATTTGTCACATGTTCTGTCCATGAAATTCTCAATATCCTGCGGTAAGTCCACATCTCAAAGGCTTCTAATTTCCGCTCACACTGTAGCTACATTGAGGGTCCAAGTCTCTACACCATATAAGAGAACTGGGAACACATAGCATTTGAGCATTCGAATTCGGAGGTCTAAACTAAAATCACGGCTACAGAGCAGCTTCTTGATTTTCACAAAAGATGTCAAAATCAATTACAAAATCAATTAAAAAGATGTCAAGAAAATCGCTAATTACCGCTAAACTAAGCGTTATAAAAAAATGCTTGAAATAAAAGCTGTAGCTAGAATTTTAAATTCTCTACAACTTTCATTATATACTACATTTTTGCTCTAAAATTAATATTAAAGCCGTAATCATAAAAAAACACTTTTTTACGTAAAAACACCCTCACCAAGAATTTTAGCAAACAAGGCGCCTACCCTATCTTTTAGAGAATAAAAAATTGAGTAAATGAGGTGATTTAAAAAAAAAATCTTAGGACCAGTTTTTGAGAAAATCGCAAAAAAGTGAAAAACTATACGAATAAACTACTACTACCGGTTGACCGATTTTGATGAAAATGTTCATGTCGGGTTCGGTAGTGGTATGTAACTTAAGTTTCAAGTTTCAAGTTCGTACAATGTTCCGTTCTTGAGATATTTTGTATACACACACACACACAAAGGCCAATCGCTAAAAACATGTTTTTTGGGTTCAGGGGGTCTGAAAACGTAAAGATCCGGTGAAAACTCGATTTCGAAAACTCGACATGAAAACAATACTTTCCTTTCTATATAATATATAGAAAGGAAAGTATTGTTTATATGAATATTATTCATATAGGCAAGAGAAAGTAAAAAACAAAATAATAAATGAAAATTGGAAATATTTTTTAACACACCGATTACATCTCCCTTGATACGTATTTGGCCATTTCAGATTGGCGCAGTATCTGTCGCACGGACGTTGCTTGTATCCCAAGTAGGCTCTAGGCTATTATTATTAGGTCTACATTGGTTTCATAATCCACCAGACACCCAAAGCATCTCCAAAACTATCAGTCGGATTTCAACATACTTTACATCAAAATTTAGCTCATTTTATTCTGCGTTTAACCTTAATAGCCCATAACAGACAGGTGGAGAATAAAATTATTTACACTCAATCTGTTAGTTGCAGGGCTAAAATAAATAGTTCTGTTTCTTATCACATGGTCAGCCAATTAAATTACTGAATCATTTAAGAACAGAAGAGGTAGAGGTGTACTGTGACACTAATCACAGTTATCTCCTCTGAAAGTAATGGATTTCGTTATACAGTTGAACCCAGTGGTGAATGAAGTGAAAGTGTCATTTGCAGAGTGGAAAATATATGCTTTTCAGAGAGCCTGGCATGCTGATAAGTGTACTTTTCCACTCAGTGAGTTGTGGCAATTGTAAACCACCTGACTTCTCGTTTTACTTATTAAAACCTCTACAGGTTCAAACCAGCCTACAGGCTGATCACCTAACCAACAACAATCTTAATAGTCTTATATTTTTAATGTTGTTTAAAAATTACCATATCGAGGTTGGAAGACAAAAAGATCCAGGTTTTTTTTGCTACCGCAACAAATTTCATGCGTTTAGAGGCGTGTAACTCGGTAATTTTTTGACCGAAAAGTTAGAAATTTTAACACAACATAGAATATTATATTCTTACAGCGTGCACGAAATTTCAAAATCGTAAGTTATTCAAATTGTGATTTATTAACAATATTCTGAACCCTTGCTATCTCGGTAACTCGATCATTCGGCACGGGCAAACTATCGTTTTCAAAAATTTGAATAGCCTACCCACCAGAGAACATCTTGTTGTTGTTTAGGTCAACAGCCGAAAGGCTGGTTTGAACCTCTAGAGGTTTTACTAAGTAAAACGAGGAGTAAGGTGGTTTACCATGCCTTCCTCACTGAGTGGAAAAGTACGCTTATCAGCATGCCGGGCCATCTGAAAAGCACATATTTTCCACTCTGTAAATGACACCTTCACTTCATTCCCCACAGGGTCTGGCTGTACAATGAAATCCATTACTTTCAGAGAAGATAACTCTGATTAGTGTCACAGTACACCTCTACCTCTTCTGTTCTTAAATGATTCAGTCATTTAATTGGCTGACCATGTGATAAGAAACAGAACTATTTATTTTAGCCCTGCAACGAACAGATTGAGTGTAAATAATTTGCCACTCCACCTGTTTTTTATGGCTATCTATAACACCATAAAATACTATAGGCCCTAATATAGAGATGATAATATGCTGCTATAATAATACTTTGCCCATAACAGACAGGTGGAGTATCAAATTATTTACACCCAATCTGTTCGTTGCAGGGCTAAAATAAATAGTTCTGTTCCTAACACATGGTCAACCAATTAAATGACTGAATCATTTAAGGACAGAAGAGGTAGAGGTGTACTGTGACACTAATCAGAGTTATCTTCTCTGAAAGTAATGAATTTCATTATACAGTTGAACCCTGTGGTGAATGAAGTGAAGGTGTCATTTGCAGGGTGGAAAATTGTGCTTTTCAGAGGGCCCGGCATGCTGATAAGCGTACTTTTCCACTCAGTGAGGAAGGCAATTGTAAACCACCTCACTCCTCGTTTTACTTAGTAAAACCTCTGCGGGTTCAAACCAGCCTTCCGGCTGATGACCTAAACAACATAATAATACTATTATTAAAATAATGAAATTTCAAATTTCAAATTTTATTCATTGGATTAGTATTATTATTATTATTATAATAGCCTACTATAATATAGAGAACATCTATAACACCATAAAATACCAATAAGGTTCAACTGCATAGCTCATTTTCGAATAAAATCGACCTTGTTGCCAGTGAGTGGTAGGCTAAGTAGGCCTATAGGTCTACCAAAGACCTATAAAGGGTTAACGGAATGAAAAGTACGAAAAGCGTAAAAAGGGATTGTGGTGAGTGCAGGCGTAAGCTATTAAACAGCCAGTTTGGAGAGGGAGTAGGCCTGCAGATGCAATAAATAAAGCCTTTAAATTTAACCGAGATTATTCAGATGACGAAACAGTGAGGCCGGTGTAATGTAATTGTACCCGCCATTTTGTACTTCCTCCACGCACTAGTGCACGCCCGCACGCTCGCACGCCCGCCCGCCCGTCTGGTCGCTTTGTCTACACTCAGCTCTACCCACTCACTTCCCGTGAAAAGGCCTTCGCTTCCAATTCGTTTCGATTCGAATATTACATTTTTTTACCACAAAATAATAATATCAAAGAATTCTTTCATCTTTTATTTATTTTATTATTTTTTTAGCATTATGTGTTGTTAATGATCTGTTTTAGTGGAACAGAAGCCAAGCTGTCTGACCCGATATCGATACGCTTCTACATCACATGACATGAGAAGCGATAGTCTACCTTCACACAACGGACTCCAGTCAGGGACATGTTCAAATTAAAACCAATCCTAAATTTTAACGCGTTTAATTCCTTATTTACTAATTTTGTTTTATTACCATATAGGATAGTTGCATAATATAAGCTACCCAATAGGTAAATGGCAACTTAGTCTACGTCGTATGAGTCTGACACATCTTATCCTAAATAGGCTACAGTATCTATGGTGAGGCGGGTGAAGCGGGTGCGGGTATTATTAGCTCACTAAAATATTTACACGGACAGGTGGAGTGTCAAATTATTTACACTCAATCTGTTCATTGCAGGGCTAAAATAAATAGTTCTGTTTATGACTGAATCATTTAAGAGCAGAAGAGGTAGAGGTGTACTGTGACACTAATCAGAGTTATCTTCTTTGAAAGTAATGAATTTCATTATACAGCCAGACCCTGTGGTGAATGAAGTGAAGGTGTCATTTGCAGAGTGGAAAATATATTCTTTTCAGAAGGCCCGGCATGCTGATAAGCGTACTTTTCCATTTAGTGAGGAAGGCACTGGTAAACCACCTTACTCCTCGTTTAACTTAGTAAAACCTCTACAGGTTGAAACCAGCCTACAGGCTCATCACCTAAACAACAAACAACAAAATATTTACATTACAGTTTATCTTATTCCGTATTAATTTCATATTTATTAGCCTATAAGTTATATTGTATTCATATTATTAAGTACCATTTATTGTATGTATTTGTATTGTATTATTAACAAATTTTTTTTGATTCCTAATATGTGCAGGCTACGTTGCAATCTGTTCAATTTAAAACAATAAGCAACCCCATGACCCAATGAGATGAGGATGATGTGTATGACGTGTAAATGAGGTGTAGTCTTGTACTGACCCAGGTCGACCACTCCTGAAGGAGTATGGTTAATTGAACCCCAACCATCAAAGAACACCAGTAACCACTGTCTAGTATTCAAATCCGTATAAAAGTAACTACCTTTACTAGCATTTGAACCAGGAACCTTCGTCTACGAAAATCAACTGTTAAACAGCTGATTTTGGCGACGACGTTACCTCTAGACCAACCCGGTGGGTTAGTCCTAAATTTTAACGCGTTTAATTCCTTATTATTTATTACTGAATTATTTAGCCTATTACTCTATGTTTATTACTGAATTGCCGACTTAAACTTCTATATTCCCTACTTCACAAACGATCAAAATTACCAAAGGCACAAAAATTACGCATATACTGTTCCCTTTTGAAACCTATGTGGACCTACGGGTCCCAAATTTACGGTTCAACCAAACCCTCTAACTTGCAACGAATTCAAGCATTCCAATCAAAAACATTACGCCTTATAGCAAAAAATGCACCTCTTTACCTTAGCAACAAAACCTTACATACAGATTTGAAAACATTACTTGTACAAAATTCCATTGAATAACCTATACAAACGCTTTCACGACAAGTCACACGAACACGAGAACCCACAGGTGCGTTCACTTTCCACCTTCCATTTACCTGATAATCCCCCTAGACGCCTTAAAAGACGCTGGAGTAGAGACCTGCTAATTTGATGTACAAATTTCATTTTTGGGGAGGCACCAATGGGGGCCGTACTCCTCTCATGCTTATCATGTCATTTACATTATTGTCATAATCATCACATTTGCTTGTTGTAAAATTTTAGTTGTAAATAAAGAATTAAAGAGGAAAAAAAATTCTTTATTTACTAATTTTGTTTTATTACCATAAAATAGGATACTTGCATAAGTTACCCAATAAATGGCAACTTATGTCATACGAGTCTGACACATCCTATATACGTATAGTATATACCTACCTGGGTCAAGCCGGTATTTTAACACGTTGACTTCTACGTGACCCAAATATGTGTCACAGTTGCCTTTGAAAATGGGCCGCGTGCATCAAAAATGAGTCACAGTACATGAGTGATTTTTAAGCCGTGTTTTGTGGTTTCAAAAGCCACAGCTTCAGAGAGTGACATTATACACTTAAGACTGTTTAAATAGCTGGTATTTTTCAAATAGTAGGATATTTCGTATACTGGTAGTTTTCCTTGTTGTACTCTACTAGAATGCTATTGTTTTTCATTTTATTATCTTTTCCTTATTTCGGTTGAAAGAAATAATCTAGAATACTTTGCAACTAAACCCAATTATGTTTATTACTTTTTTTATTGTGACGCAAAAATGGGTCACATGGCTCTAAAATGTAAAATCATTCCAGCAGGCCATGTGACCCAAAAGTGTGTCACAACTTAATTTTACAAAAGAAAATAGCTGTTATTATTTTAATTAATAAATGAAGTAAAATAAGAAGAAAAAGGAATAAAATGTGAAAAATAAAACAAAAGTACGATGGCCCCGCTGTAAGTTTCACAAAATTTAGTGCACCAGTCAACGTGTCATCAACGCTCATTAAATATTTTATATTACAGGTTATCTTATTTTGTAAACATTTCATATTTTATTATGTATTCTATTCGTATTAAGTATCATTTATTAAATGCAGCCTATTATTTTATTGTAGTAATATTAAGAAGTAACTTAATAGTTTTTTTTATGCCTATTGGGTGTAGGCTACGTTGCAATCTGTTCAATTTAAAACAATAAGCAACCCCATGACCCATTGAGATGAGGATAATGTGTATGACGTGTAAATGAGGTGTAGTCTTGTTCAGACTCAGGTCGACCATTCCTGAGAGAGTATGGTTATGTCACCGGATGGCGACATTAAGTGGCAAACCTTATTTGTTTGGTTGCCCTGAAAAGGGCCGTTTAAGCGGTGGTCGTCTTGATGGGAAGCGTCGGTCGTATTCGTCGTGGCGATCGAGGAGCCGGGCGACACGGCGTGTCGTTGTTCAGCGGAGACATCATCTTCTTCCTTCGCAGTAGTGCATCGATGGCTGCTTCGTCGGGGTCCGGTAGGCGTAAGGCTCGGTTGAGGGACCGCTGTGGGCATCGCTCGCGTCAGCGGGCGATGACGGTCCGGTTGACGGCTTACGGAGACGGGTCGGCGAGCGGAAGCATCATCTTCTCTCCTGCGGGGTCGTCGATTAGTCTTCGCTGGAGTCCGGCAGCCGTGTGCCGTGGTGGACGTCTTGTCTGCTGTCTGGTTCAAAGTGAATTCAATCCCTCGGAGTCTTGATCGGAATTAAAACGCCTGGCTCAGTGCAGCGCTCTTTATATAGTCGCCGAGAGCGCTGTGGTAGAGAGCGGCTACTGGCTTGGCCTCGATGACAAAGGCCTCTGCCGAAAGGTTTGTCGGTGCGCCACTAAAGGACCTACCGCGCCGACAAAGACCGAAAAAAGTATTGAAGGCCGGCTACACAGTAAATGATTAATTAGAACGGGTGGCGGTGACATACCTTTACTAGGATTTGAACCAGGAACCTTCGTCTCCAAAGATCAGCTGTTAAACAGCTGACTAGCGGCGACGTCTTTACCCCTAGACAAACCCGGTGGGTTAACTTAATAGTTAAATTTAAAAAAGTAGTTAAGGTTAAATTTTGTTTAAATTTTAATTACTTTTTCTTCTTTTAAAATAATGTAGTCTAACTTATGTATTAGTGTTAATTGTTTTTTAGCAGTGTTGTTATTGGAGTAGCCGATTCCAATTGTTAGCCTACTGTGGTTTATGTTGTATTTAGAGTAATCCTCCTCCAAGCACAGCTTTCCTCTTTTGGAGGAGTAATAAACGAAATAAATATATAAATATGTCTGCCCATTGTCCATAACAGGCAAGTGGATTGTTAAATTATTTGCACTCGATCTGCTAGTTCGAGGGCTACAAAAAATATTTGTGTTTCTTATGACATGATCAGCCAGTTATATGACTAAGTATTTAAATTATTTGCACTCGATCTGCTAGTTCGAGGGCTAAAAAAAATAGTTCTGTTTCTTATCACATGATCAGCCAGTTATATGACTAAGTATTTAAATTATTTGCACTCGATCTGCTAGTTCGAGGGCTAAAAAAAATAGTTCTGTTTCTTATCACATGATCAGCCAGTTATATGACTAAGTATTTAAATTATTTTCACTCGATCTGCTAGTTCGAGGGCTTAAAAATATAGTTCTGTTTCTTATCACATGATCAGCCAGTTATATGACTAAGTATTTAAATTATTTGCACTCGATCTGCTAGTTCGAGGGCTAAAAAAATAGTTCTGTTTCTTATCACATGATCAGCCAGTTATATGACTAAGTATTTAAATTATTTGCACTCGATCTGCTAGTTCGAGGGCTAAAAAAAATAGTTCTGTTTCTTATCACATGATCAGCCAGTTATATGACTAAGTATTTAAATTATTTGCACTCGATCTGCTAGTTCGAGGGCTAAAAAAAATAGTTCTGTTTCTTATCACATGATCAGCCAGTTATATGACTAAGTATTTAAATTATTTTCACTCGATCTGCTAGTTCGAGGGCTTAAAAATATAGTTCTGTTTCTTATCACATGATCAGCCAGTTATATGACTAAGTATTTAAATTATTTGCACTCGATCTGCTAGTTCGACGGCTACAAAAAATATTTGTGTTTCTTATCACATGATCAGCCAGTTATATGACTAAGTATTTATATTATTTGCACTCGATCTGCTAGTTCGAGGGCTAAAAAAATAGTTCTGTTTCTTATCACATGATCAGCCAGTTATATGACTAAGTATTTAAATTATTTGCACTCGATCTGCTAGTTCGAGGGCTTAAAAATATAGTTCTGTTTCTTATCACATGATCAGCCAGTTATATGACTAAGTATTTAAATTATTTGCACTCGATTTGCTAGTTCGAGGGCTAAAAAAAATAGTTCTGTTTCTTATCACATGATCAGCCAGTTATATGACTAAGTATTTAAATTATTTGCACTCGATTTGCTAGTTCGAGGGCTAAAAAAAATAGTTCTGTTTCTTATCACATGATCAGCCAGTTATATGACTAAGTATTTAAATTATTTGCACTCGATTTGCTAGTTCGAGGGCTAAAAAAAATAGTTCTGTTTCTTATCACATGATCAGCCAGTTATATGACTAAGTATTTAAATTATTTGCACTCGATCTGCTAGTTCGAGGGCTTAAAAATATAGTTCTGTTTCTTATCACATGATCAGCCAGTTATATGACTAAGTATTTAAATTATTTGCACTCGATTTGCTAGTTCGAGGGCTAAAAAAAATAGTTCTGTTTCTTATCACATGATCAGCCAGTTATATGACTAAGTATTTAAATTATTTGCACTCGATCTGCTAGTTCGACGGCTACAAAAAATATTTGTGTTTCTTATCACATGATCAGCCAGTTATATGACTAAGTATTTATATTATTTGCACTCGATCTGCTAGTTCGAGGGCTAAAAAAATAGTTCTGTTTCTTATCACATGATCAGCCAGTTATATGACTAAGTATTTAAATTATTTGCACTCGATCTGCTAGTTCGAGGGCTTAAAAATATAGTTCTGTTTCTTATCACATGATCAGCCAGTTATATGACTAAGTATTTAAATTATTTGCACTCGATTTGCTAGTTCGAGGGCTAAAAAAAATAGTTCTGTTTCTTATCACATGATCAGCCAGTTATATGACTAAGTATTTAAATTATTTTCACTCGATCTGCTAGTTCGAGGGCTTAAAAATATAGTTCTGTTTCTTATCACATGATCAGCCAGTTATATGACTAAGTATTTAAATTATTTGCACTCGATCTGCTAGTTCGACGGCTACAAAAAATATTTGTGTTTCTTATCACATGATCAGCCAGTTATATGACTAAGTATTTATATTATTTGCACTCGATCTGCTAGTTCGAGGGCTAAAAAAATAGTTCTGTTTCTTATCACATGATCAGCCAGTTATATGACTAAGCATTTAAATTATTTGCACTCGATCTGCTAGTTCGAGGGCTTAAAAATATAGTTCTGTTTCTTATCACATGATCAGCCAGTTATATGACTAAGTATTTAAATTATTTGCACTCGATTTGCTAGTTCGAGGGCTAAAAAAAATAGTTCTGTTTCTTATCACATGATCAGCCAGTTATATGACTAAGTATTTAAATTGTTTGCACTCGATTTGCTAGTTCGAGGGCTAAAAAAAATAGTTCTGTTTCTTATCACATGATCAGCCAGTTATATGACTAAGTATTTAAATTATTTGCACTCGATCTGCTAGTTCGAGGGCTTAAAAATATAGTTCTGTTTCTTATCACATGATCAGCCAGTTATATGACTAAGTATTTAAATTATTTGCACTCGATCTGCTAGTTCGAGGGCTAAAAAAATAGTTCTGTTTCTTATCACATGATCAGCCAGTTATATGACTAAGTATTTAAATTATTTGCACTCGATTTGCTAGTTCGAGGGCTAAAAAAAATAGTTCTGTTTCTTATCACATGATCAGCCAGTTATATGACTAAGTATTTAAAATATTTGCACTCGATCTGCTAGTTCGAGGGCTTAAAAATATAGTTCTGTTTCTTATCACATGATCAGCCAGTTATGTGACTTAGTATTTGAATTATTTGCACTCGATCTGCTAGTTCGAGGGCTTAAAAATATAGTTCTGTTTCTTATCACATGATCAGCCAGTTATATGACTAAGTATTTAAATTATTTGCACTCGATCTGCTAGTTCGAGGGCTAAAAAAAATAGTTCTGTTTCTTATCACATGATCAGCCAATTAAATGACTAAGTATTTAAGACTAGAAGAGGTAGAGATGTAAAATACACTCTTACAGTCATATCCTTTTAAAATAATAAATTTCAATATACATTCAAACCCTGTGGTGAATTAAGTGATGGCGTCATTTGCAGGGCGGAAAGTAAATGCTTTTCAAAGCGCCTGGCATGCTAATAATTGCACTTTTCAACTTAGTCAGGAAGGCAAACATAAAGCACCATTACTTCTCGTTTAACTTAGTAAAGCCTCTAGAGGTTTAAACGAGCTGATCACCTGAACAATAACAACACTTGCATAAGAGTAAATTCAGAATTTTATTGAGGTGGCACGGATTAACCCCCCCCCCCCCACCAAGGTCCCAGAAATTTATTTAAAATTTATCATTAAATGGTAGATTTTAGAACATTTTGAGAGTCAGTTACAAGTACAAAGTAATAAACCAAGTACAAAGTCGGTAATAACCATTTCTCTTACCTGAGTTCAATTTCCCAATGAAACTTTGATACAATTACTATAACTTACCTATCTAGCCTAGCTAGATACCTATAGGCTACCCTATACCTATACCATACCTATACCTATCTAGCCATATATATATATACATATATATATAATTCGATGTATGTGTGTGTGTGTATATGTATGTTTGTGTGTGTGTGTGTATATATGTTCCCCTTTATCTCCTAAATTGCTAAACCAATTTTCATGCAGTGTTTTATGTTGTAACTATGATGCCGGTGCAGGTTTTAGGCTATTGAAACCCTTAAAAAGTTAGCCCTGAAGGGTTGAAAATAATGTTTATGTCCTACATTAAGGTTTTTATGAGGTTAGATAATCTGCTGGTTTTAAACCAGCTGATGTGATTCAAATAAAGATTTGTCATAAATAAAGTGATATGATTTAGCAAATAGCGACGTGGTGCTAAGGATCAGCTGGTGACAACATATCTCTAATTTGTGTAGGCCTACGTTGCAATCTGTTCAATTCAGAACAATAAGCAACCCCGTGACCCAATGAGATGAGGATGATGTGTATGACGTGTAAATGAGGTGTAGTCTTGTACAGACCCATGCCGACCATTCCTGAGAGAGTATGGTTAATTGAACCCCAACCATCAAAGTACACCGGTAACCACTGTCTAGTATTCAAATCCGTATAAAAGTAACTACCTTTACTAGGATTTGAACCAGGAACCTTCGTCTCCGAAAATCAGCAGTTAAACAGCTGATTTTGGCGACGACTTTACCTCTAGACCAACCCGGTGAGTTTGGTGACAACATCACATGATAATTTTATTCTATTTTATTATGTAGATTATATCCTACGATTTTGTATTGTTGAGAATTTTATAAAAGTAAAGTTCCGTGTTTCTTTAATTTATTTCAATTTTCTTTTAATTGGTTAGTGATCAATTGCTTTAATATTTTATTTTGACTTTTATTTAAAAAAAAAAGTGATTACACCATTTTTCGCGTGCAACGCCGCGACGGGGCATGCTAGTAAGCCTAAGCTAGGCTAAGTAGGCTAAGAGTAGGCCTAAATAAAAATACTTTATCTTTATAAATTCTTTCTCCTTTTTCATGTAATATTGGGGTGGTAGGCGTAACTGCCACCCCGGGCCACCTTCAATTTATGTTAGGCACTTAGCCTGCCTTATCTCATAATTTTCTACTACTAACTTTCTTAAAAATACAGAAAATTACAGTAATTGCCTCTAATCTAGGTTCATTGGAGAAAAAAAATCTTAAAAAAAATTGTAGGTTCTTTTAGTTTCCTATAACTTTCATTATTTATAGTCTAGTCTAAACAATTTTGTTGTAAAATGCATAGACTACTAAGTCTGCAATCTTAACAATCAAATTTTTAACTGATTTTGATGAGCGAAATACAGAAAATCACTAACTGACGCTAAACTAATCTCTAAGTTATAGAAGAAAATGCATGAAATAAAAATTTTACATTTTTTATTTTCTATAACTTTAATTATACTACATTATTTTAAAAATTCCACTTCTTAAAAGCTTTTGATGAAAAAAACCATGAAAATCATTAATAATTTGTGATTTTTGGCAATCATTGCCGCTAATTAATTACCGTTTTACAAAGAAATATTAAAAATAAGTTGTGGGTTTGTAATTGTTCTACAACTTTATTTATAAACAGTTTTGCTGTAGAATGCATATTAAGGCCCCGATCTTAAAAAAAATTTCTTCGAGAGAAAAGCCTCCCCAAGAATTTAAGCTGACATTTCGGTTACCCTATTTTGTAGAGCATAAAAAATGTAGTACCTAGCCTGAATGAGGTGATTTAAAAAATATCGTAGCTGCCCTTTTTCAGAAAATTGCACAAAAGTGAAAAATCACACGGATAGCCTAATCTACAATTTTCAGTTGACCGATTTTGATGAAAGTGTTTGTGTCAGGTCCTCTAGTAAGTAAGGACCTAAGTTAAGTTTCAAGTTTCAATTTCGTACGAAATTCCGTTTTTGAGATATTTTGTACACACACACACACACACACACAAACCAAAATTGCTAAAAACATATTTTTTGGATTCACAGGAGTTAAAAATGCCCATAACAGACAGGTGGAGTGTCAAATTAATTTACACTCAACCTGTTAGTTGCAGGGCTAAAATAAATAGTTCTGTATCTTATCACATGGTCAGCCAATTAAATGACTGAATCATTTAAGAACAGAAGAGGTAGAGGTGTAAAAGACACTAATCAGAGTTATCTCCTCTGAAAGTAGGGAATTTCATTATATAGCTAGACCCTGTAGCGAATGAAGTGAAGGAGTCATTTGCAGCGTGTGCCCGGCATGCTGATAAGCATACTTTTCCACTCAGCGAGGAAGGGTAGGTAAACCACCTGACTCCTCGTTTTACTTAGTAAAACCTCTACAGGTTGAAACCAGCCTACAGGCTGATCACCTAAACAACAACAGGAGTTAAAAACGTGTATATCCGGTGAAAACTTTATTTGGAAAAATTAACATGAAAACAATACTTTCCTTCCCTGTATATTAATATTGGGCTGGCGAATAATAAACACCGAAAGCATTGAAGGAATGCTAAGAAAACTGTGTAGGCTACTATGTGTGTACCTAAATAATTGTTAGAAGCTGACACGCGTATAGCCTAAAGCTTGTAGCCTACTAGGCCTATGCCTAGTAGGCTATTAGATCAAGGTGTGATTGTGTTATGTATTTCAGGTGCTTTAACCCTTTATAGGGCAGTACTACGAGGGAAAATATAGCTATATGTAGTGAAACATTAAATTTTGCTACAGGGACTTGAATAATGTATTTCTTTTTTCTTGTAATACCTAATTTGTGTACGTTGCAATCTGTTCAATTCAGAACAATAAGCAACCCCATGACCCAATGAGATGAGGATGATGTGTTTGACGTGTACATGAGACTGTGTAGTCTTGTACAGACTCAGGTCGACCATTCCTGAGAGAGTATGGCTAATTGAACCCCAACCATCAAAGTACACCGGTAACCACTGTCTAGCATTAAAATCCGTATAAAAGTAACTACCTTTACTAGGATTTGAACCAGGAACCTTCGTCTCCGAAAATCAGAGTGTTAAACAGCTGATTTTGGCGACGACTTTACCTCTAGACCAACCCGGTGGGTTTATGTATTTCTAGTGCCATAACAGTAAGATATTACTCTGTTTTGATGTTTAGCCCTGGTAAGTAGGCCTATACTTACCAAGGAATGTTTTTTGAGATGGAAATCACATAATATTTGATGGTAAGCATGCTTATTAAAACAACTTGTAGTAGCTACTATTTAACAAAAAAATGTATAGAATAACTTACCTCAACTTTATATTAGCAACAATGCTTGTTTTCCCGTTAAAAACTAGAATTTTCTAAGCACTGTACAGAAGTAACAACAAAACAAAGCAGTAGCGTACACTGGCATAAATTCCTTACCACATTCATGCAACTCACGAAGAAAATGGTCGCTGCACGCTAATTTCAAAATGTGGATAGCCTACTTACCAGGGAACATCTGTAACACCATAAAATACCAATAAGGTTCAACTGCATAGCTCATTTTCAAATAAAATCAACCTTGTTGTCAGTGGTAAGTATTCATACCAACAGACCTGTGTTGTTTAGGTCATCAGCCGAAAGGCTGGTTTGAACCCGTATGGTTTTACTAAGTAAAACGAGGTGTGAGGTGGTTTACAATGCCTTCCTCACTGAGTGTAAAAGTACGCTTATCAGCATGCCGGGCCCTCTGAAAAGCACATAGGCTATCTTCCACTCTGCAAATGACACTTTCACTTCATTCACCACAGGGTCTGGCTGTATAATGAAATTCATTACTTTCAGAGGAGACAACTCTGATTAGTGTCTTTTACACCTCTACCTCTTCTGTTCATAAATGATTCAGTCATTTAATTGGCTGACCATATGATAAGAAACATAACTATTTATTTTAGCCCTGCAACGGATAGATTGAGTGTAAATAAATTGACACGCCACCTGTCTGTTAAGGGCAGAGAGAACATCTATATCGCCATAAAATACTAATAAGGTTCAACTGCATAGCTCATTTTTAAATAAAATCAACCTTATTGCTAGTGGTAAGTATTCCTACCAACAGACCTATAAAGGGCTAACTTCTTGATTTGTCCTGTACTCGTTCGGAAGCCTCCTAGACTTAATTTTAAAAAAATAAAATAAAATAAAATAAAACAATTTTAATAGTGGGTAGTGAGTAGTGTAATTTGAAGGAATTACCGCAAATTACACCAAGTGGCCGTTATTTTTGCTGTTATTGTTATTGTTATAACCAAAGTATATTTACTGTAGGAAAATTATGCTATCGGTGGCTGTAGTGAAGACAATGAAAGATAATTTTAGTTGCACAAATAACAAGACGGGGGGAAAACTTTCTCCTCGCTGTTGGGAAAAATGTTTTCTCACAGTAGTCGGCTTTGTTGCTTGCATATCGTGTACAGTTGTTGCATAAGTTTAGGAAACTATTTGGCAACATTTAGTTTAGATTCAGATGGTCAGCGCAGCGGTAGAAAGTCACTCTTGAGAATTGAGCAACCGACCATGCAACCGACACTCCGCTCCGCACCCCGCCTCCCCGCCAGGGTTTCTCTATAGAGCCTACCTCTAGATGAACAATGATGTTGATGCTGTCATCAAACCACTAAGCCTATTTTTATATCTCCTAGTTTTTCTTTCTTTCTCTCTCGCTCTTTTTATTACAAACAGATCAAAATGTCCTAGTTACTTTTTTTCTTTATTTCATTTCGAAGCTGTTATATAAAATCTGAGTAACAAACTACACTGAATAATATTTTTTTGCCGGCTGCATTGGCGCAGTTGGTAACGTGCTCGCCTCTCATCATGCGGTCCTGGGTTCGAATCCCACTCAGGTATGGCATATTTTCATACGTTACAAAAAATCATTTCATCCTCATTTACACACAGTTACACCCCAACGTCGTCGCTAATGACCTTGTAGTTGATGCGACGTTAAATAAATAAAATATCAAAATCAGCTGTTTAACAGCTGATTTTCGGAGACGAAGGTTCCTGGTTCAAATCCTAGTAAAGGTAGTTACTTTTATACGGATTTGAATACTAGACAGTGGTTGCCGGTGTACTTTGATGGTTAGGTTTAATTAACCATACTCTCTCAGGAATGGTCGACCTGGGTCTGTACAAGACTACACCTCATTTACACATCATACACTTCATCCTCATCTCATTGGGTCATGGGGTTGCTTATTTGTTCTGAATTGAACAGATTGCAACGTATACGTCATTAGGAATTAAAAAAAAAAACAAAAAAAAATTAATTTATTTAACGTCGCATCATCTACAACGGTCATTAGCGACGACTTTGGAGTGTAACTTTTGTACGAAGGAGGATGAAATGAGTTTTTGTAACGTATGAAAATATGCCGTGCCTGAGTAGGATTCGAACCCAGGACCACATTTTTTTTGTAGCTTTTATTTGTTATCGGGAACTGTGCTTTATTGACAACCACCCAATTTGATTATTGATTTTCGCTGTTTTTTTTTTTTTTTTTTGGTGTGATACGGCATGAATTGTTGAACAGAAACCCCCAGTGGAGTTTGTTCACAAATGGCTGTCAGCTGATCACCTTACAAAGTCGCTTGCTCAACCGGTGTTACTTAACAAATAATACCGACTTTATACCAGCTGACTGACTGGGCTGGATCGAAGGCCAAAAGCCAAAATTGACAGACAAAGAAAGTATAAGTAAATAATTATTTAGCCTACTTACTTCAAAATCGTAGAAGCCATTTTTGAGAAAATTACAAAAAAGTGAAAAAATTACACGAATAAACTACTAAACTTACTTCCGGTTGAATGATTTTCATGAAAATGTTTGTGTCGGGTTCTCTAGTGGTATATAACTTAAGTGTTAAGTTCAACTTGGTCGATTTTCCGTTCTTGAGATATTTTGTTCACACACAGACCAATCGCTAAAAACATGTGTTGTTGAGATCAGGGGGTCTGAAAATTTGTATATACGGTGCAAACTGGATTTACTTAAATCGACATAGCCTATAGGCCTAAACAATACTTCCCTTGCTATATATTCATATAACCCACCGGGTTGGTCTAGAGGTAAAGTCGTCACCAAAATCAGCTGTTTAACAGCTGATTTTCGGAGACAAAGGTTCCTAGTTCAAATCCTAGTAAAGGTATAACTATCAGACGAACTAATGTCCCATAGCCGAGGGAGATATATGGCATAACTACGCATGCGCTCAAAGGTCTTTACCGTTGTAATCCAAATCTGAAAACATACTACAGTCGTTATCTTGCTTGTTAGTTTACTGCATACATAAACACTTGCTGACAACAATGAGTAAAATTAAAGACAATGTTATTGGAACGGCGCGTATGGTTTGTGCGAGTGAGAGCGTTATGCATTCTCTCTCTCCCATGGCTAGGGGACATTAGTTCATCTGAATACCGTAGAGTTAGTTACTTTTATACGGATTTGAATACTAGACAGTGGTTAACTGTGTACCTACTTCGATGGTTAGGGTTCAATTAACCATACTCTCTCAGGAATGGTCGGCCTGAGTCTGTACAAGACTACACCTCATTTACACGTCATACACATTATCCTCATCCCATTGGGTCGTGGGGTTGCTTATTGTTCTGAATTGAACAGATTACAACGTGCACAAATTAGGAATAAAATAAAAAATATATTCATATAGGCAAGAGAAAGTAATAGCTAAAAATTGTCACCAATGAGAGAAGATCATTTAATGATCCTAAGCAAACGTTGAAAAAATGACGAATTAATCGTTTTAATAATTTAAGAAATCGTGTTACTATAAGTATATAGCCTAGTTAGTATAGTATTGTAACAATATCGAAGAAGGAGGAGGTTCGCGAAATTTCAAGCATTTCATTCATAAAATGGTAAAGAGTAGATAATAGAGTGGAAAAGTAACAATAGGGTGGCTATAAACGGATGCCTATTAATGAAAGTTGTTTGAAAGGACTGTGCTATTGTGTCTTTGTTGTACAACTATTTATGAAGGGTCGGCTGATTACCTGTAACATCTTTTTACAATAGAACTATTTACTTGTTTAAAATGGTTAAGACTTTTCCAGTAAAAAGGGTTTTTGTACTTAATTATTTTCAAGGAATCTCTGTGCCACTCTGGAATTATCTTTTTGATCGAATTTCTGTGTCCTTCGAGAAACCTCTTTCATCTAACCTATTTAAAGGGAGCCCCGAGTGCGGTCGAGAATTAGTATCCGTTTGATCTCTGACGAGTGTTTATTGCGTGCTATCGGGGCGTTATACAGGGTGATTCACGAAGATATACAGAAACTTTGGAAGCCCATTGTACATGTAAAAATAATGAAAAAAGTTTATATAAACATGGGTCCGAAAATGCTTCGTTTCCAAGTTACGGCTAGCGAAATTTCGCCCGGATTTCAGCTCATCAGGTGAAATGAGGTCTTTTTGAATTCTGGTAAGGTAGATTAAGGGGCGAATTCAATCATTTCTTATGGTTTTTGATCTGATAAATTGAATAAAACAGGTCCCGGAACTGTAAGTTAAATAGTTTTAAAAGAAAACCAGTGTCAAATGCAAAAAATGGAGTGAAAAACATATTTTTTCATCTTTGGGCAAGAATAACTTTGTTATTGCACCAAGAAACAGTTAAAATTTATGAATAAAACATGTAGAAAATTTTATTCTGAACAAACCGGTGTAAATTAAGTACACAGAAAGCGAATAGATGTTTGATTAAATGAATTTTTATTCATAAGAGTACAAAGTAAAATTAACCGGAAAAACTAAGATGAAAAAATGTGTTTTTTTCACACCATTTTTTGCATTTGACACTGGTTTTCTCAAACACTATTTAACGTACAGGTCTGGGACCTGTTTTATTCAATTTATCAGGTCAAAAACCATACGTAACGATTGAATTCGCCCCTTAATCTACCTTACCAGAATTTCAGGAAGACCTCATTTCACCTGGTGAGCTGAAATCCGGGCGAAATCTTTCACTAGCCGTAACTCGGTAGCGAAGCATTTCTGGACCCATGTTTATATAAACTTTTTTCATTATTTTTACATGTACAATGAACTCCCAAAGTTTCTGCATATCTTCGTGAATCACCCTGTATCAGGTTAACGGTTCCGAGGTATTGTTATACTATCTTTTTCTGTAAGTACATTCTAGGCTATATAATTGTTGTAAGTAACATTAAGTAAATTGTTAAATTATTTTATTGTATTAGCCTACTTCTTTATAATTAGTTTCTTATTTATTTTGTAACTCTTTTAGTTGTAATAAATATTTGTAATTGTAAACTTTAGAGTATTAATTATTTAATTACCTAGATCCCGAAACGGACCTTAGTGATAAGTGTCACAGTATATAATTCTACGTTTTTTTTGGGAGACAAAATTTAGGAGAAAAAGTCTCCACCCAACATCTCCCCCTACTATTTTCTAACCACACCTCTGTGCGTTGTTAGTCATACCCAAACAATATTTTTGATTCAATGTGAGATAAGTAGGCCTTGTTGATCTGTGAACACCGCCTACAATAGCCTGCAATTATAAGCAACCATTTTTGTACGTGTAGGCCTACAAGTCTCCTTATGATTGAGTATAAGCCTACTTAATAGGTCTACTTTATCATCTGCTGTTGTTGGTTAGGTCATCAGCCAAAAAGCTGGTTTGAATCTGTAGAGGTTTTACTAAGTAAAATAAGGAGTCAGGTGGTTTACCATTGCCACAACTCACTCAGTGGAAAAGTACGCTTATCAGCATGCCGGGCCCTCTGAAAAGCACATATTTTCCACAGCCTTTAGCTCTTAGTTCTTCATTTTCCATTATTATTTTCTTTTAGTTTTTTACGCCCACATTGGAGCACTTGAATCGGTTCATACACATTTAAGTCCTCAAAGTACGAGCTAGAGATTCGGCTTTCAGCTTCCTCTTTTGCTCTCAAATTATTTTTTATTCTCAACGATCTGTCTGCCCGTTCAACAGTAATGGTGTATTGTTTTCGTTCAAATGGTTTTTAGTTCTAGTCTCATGTCTCTGTTGCACAGAATCCTCTTCTTCTCTCTGTCTGCAATTTTTTTTTTTTTTTGGTTTGACTGTTGTGAAATTACTGCTAATGCAAACGGTGGAGGATGAAATGATTTTTTTGTAACGTATGAAAATATGCCGTGCCTGAATGGGATTCGAACCCAAGACCGCAGAATGAGAGGCGAGCACGTTACCAACTACGCTAATGCGGCCGGTCTGCAATTTGTTGCATCGTTATACATAGCTCCTGTAAATCATCCTGGCCTTCTTAAATCAATCGTTTTTGGTTGTTTTTTTCAAAAAGTAGTTAAAGAGTCGTTTCGCAAGCCTGGTATCGTTTAGTAATCTTGATATAGTATGACAGAAAAAGACAATAAAAGGCTAATTTTTGCATCGTCGTTTTTGCATCTACAATTGGCTAACTTTCTTGACATACCTATAACTCTGTTTGCCAGCAGTTTCCATTGTCCATCCATTTAGTGTTTCTTGTTGATGATTCATTCTTCTGTCTGCCTTCATTACGTATTATTATTATTATTATTATTCCTAACATTTATTTATCTTCTTCTTCTTCTTCTATCAAGGATTAGGCATAAGCCTGTTCCGAACTCACAAACCATCCTGCACGTATACAGAGAAACACGAGACATTCCAACCCTTACATCTCGACTACTGCCATCGTCTTCGAGGTCTACATTTATTTATTTATTTCACTCATTTTTATTTTGCTGAAGTTTATTAGGTGCAACGTTTTCTCTTTTTCTCGGGTGCATCAAATCGAGCAACGAAACTCAGGAAGCTCGGCTTCAGATTGTTGAGACTTCTTCATTTGACAGGGAAACTGTTTTAATTTCATAAAATATTTTTGTACGATTGTTTTATGTTTTAATTGATGGGTAGTTAAAGTTATTTTAAATTTATTAGTCTATCTGCCGGTTATTAAAAACGACCGAAAAAATTTGGAAGGTCGAGTAAAGTAATAAAAGTGTGCGGGGGGGGAAGTGAAAGAGATCACCGAACAATTAATCATTCACGTGGCCTACAGAAAGAATACGAATACAAATTGAAACTACTGTTCTGAAAAATTGACAGCCGAACAAAAGTAGGCCTTAGGTCTACGTCTAATGACAACACAACTCATTGAATGCAAGTGAAAATTTACAACCGGTTTTAGAAGAAAGTTGTTTTTCGATTGTGACCCGTAATAAAATAATTTTTTGCTTTTTTCTGACAGAAGGTCAAAACGTAGCAGTGAAGTTGATGTCCTGTTAAATACATAATACCCTACTAGTTTTTTGTATAGGCCTAGGTCTAATAGAATTTTTGGTCCCTAATAAAACCGTTCATTATTTATTTTGAAAACGGTAAGCGAGTCAGTTTAACTTTTATGTTTAGTTGGTGCGATAAAGTATAAAGTAGGCCTAAAAATAAAGTGATTTTGTCGATGAAATGAAAGAAGGAGTCTTTCGTTTGTTAAACTGTCAAACTATTTATTACGTAAGTAGACTATCAGGAATGGAAGTTTTACGGTTTTATAAATGAGAAGTTGGCATGAAACCATCGCCTTTCATACACGATCATTATTTAACAACTAGGCCTAACACTTCATTTATGACAAGCATCTTGGCGAAGTGGTATCATATCATAAATATCATATATAGATTATCATAAGCGTGATTATGACCAAGCTGTCGATATGACTGTAAATAAACTAAAAAAATATTTTTAGAGTTAGAACGATTTCTTTTTTTTATAAACACAATAAAAATTAATTTCTAACAGGAAATTTAATTTTCTGTAACGTTGAAATTTTGGTTAGCAATGGCAGGCTTAGGCCTGCAAGTTTTCGAAATAAGGGCTGGGACATACCTACTACACCATGGTAGGGCCTATATTACCAACGCCGATATAGAAGGGTTATCCAGAAAATAACCTCCGTTTTGAAATAAAACGTAAACGAGTGAAGATACAAAAACTTTATTATATACATATTAAAACTACTGTTTTTCTCTATTTTTCAACATAGTCGCCAAACAGATTCAAGCACTTGTCGTACCTTGGAACAGTCTCTGAAATACCCTCTGCATAAAAATCTGCTGCCTGTGAATGTAGCCAGCCATTCACGGCGTTTTGAAGCTCTTCGTCATTGGCGAACCGCTAAGATGCAAGCCACCGCTTCATGTTCGGGAACAGGTGAAAGTCACTAAGAGCCAAGTCCGAGCTGTATGGGGAATGATCGAAAACGTCCCATTTAAAATTGGCCAAAAGTTCATTTGTTCTTCGAGCTGTCTGAGGGCAAGAAAACAAATGAACTTTTGGCCAATTTTAAATGGGACGTTTTCGATCATTCCCCATACAGCCCGGACTTGGCTCCTAGTGACTTTCATATGTTCCCGAAAATAAAGCGGTGGATGCATCTCAGCGGTTCGCCAATGACGAAGAGCTTCAAAACGCTGTGAATGGTTGGCTACATTCACAGGCGGCAGATTTTTATGCAGAAAGTATTTCAAAGACTGTTCCAAGGTACGACAAGTGCTTGAATCTGTTTGGCGACTATGTTGAAAAATAGAGAAAAACAGTAGTTTTAATATGTATATAATAAAGTTTTTGTATCTTCACTCATTTACTTCCTATTTCAAAACGGAGGTTATTTTCTGGATAACCCTCGTACATCGTGATATGGAT